>QNQO01001637.1:0-239444 GCA_003290165.1 Berberis thunbergii
TCACCATTAAACACAAAGAAAAAAATAATGAAAAAACTGATCCAAAATAAACACAAAGAAGTATAAGACAACCACCATTACCACTCATCCGCCCAAGATCTTCCTGAGCACCAACAGCCAACAGTTTGTTTGGGCATTTGCTTCCATTCAACACTAAGAGAGTTCAAAATCAAATCAGATGCGTATAATAAAAAAAATTTGGTTGATGTAAAGAAAAAAAAATGGATTGTTGTACTCACCAATGGAGGAGCACTTGAGATTCAGAGACTGAAAATGATTGCATCTTGCGGGAAAATTGAAGTTTGTGGAGATTAGGGTTTCATGACAGAGTGTTTGAGTGCAAAAGACCATGTTGTGTGTATGTGTGTGTGTGGTGAGAGAGAGATTTCTCTGCCTCTCTTTATGAATGGGTGGAGTTGAGGTGCTCGTTTGTTTAGTAATGGGTGGATGAGGAAAAACATTAGTTGTCGTAGAAGGGATTGGTAGGACTTGGCGCCAAATATCCTGGTTCTCAAATGGAATTAGAGTCTTAAGCCGTCTCCTTAATTTGGACCCTAGTTTCGAGAGGTCGAATCTTACGCTCCAAGGGATCGATCTATTGGATATATCTCATATCGTGCTTCGAGTTCGGGATACACATAACAACCAAATATTATATGCAACAATTCTTAAGAGCGAGACAAGCCTCTGGCGTCAAATCGGCGCCAAGGAAGCCTGAAGTCCCTTTACGATTCCATTTTCTTCGTTTGTTCTTCTATTCTTCATCTTCGTCACGTTCTTGAGGCTTCCTTGGCGCGGATCTGACTCTTCAAAATGGTTCAAATATATGATATGTATAAAAAAAAACTTTTACTTGGCCAACACGGCTATCGATATGATGCATGATAAAGTTAATGCTTGTAGGTATGAAACTATGAAAATCTACACCGATGGATTAGATAGTGATCAATGGTCAAGTTACTCTATACTAAGATAAACGGAGAATGTTGGTTAAATGGATAATATGACTAATAGCAGGCATGAATTTGTTCTCTATATGGATTTACGATCTCGAAGACATGTGTTTGATTTTTGAAACATGCGTATTTTTACCGTCCATTGTACATAAAGATGCATGTTATTATCTTGAGGTTTGGGCTTATAAAATATTTAAGGGATGGTAGGGATAACTATAGTTTTACCAAATTAAGGAGTTGGGCATTTTGATCATTAATAAAAAATTAAACGAAGCATAGTCAGGCACATGCGGTCATCACTGTTGATATTGAGTTCCTCCAAATGAATAACATAAATGACGAGGAGCGCACACAACAACGACACAAGGACTTCATGAGCAACGACTGGAAGGGTTTTCATGGATTGGTTCAATTTGATTTCAATCTAAAATTGTAAACCGAACAATATTAGTTGGTTTAACAAAAATTTGAACTGAACCAACCATGTAATGAAACTGAATCAAACCGAACCAAAATGAAATTTTATTAAACTGAACAGACAAAAGCTCTTCTAAACTAAACCAAACCAACATAAAATTAGGTGTTGTACGTACTATTTGTTAATTATTATATTAAAGACATAACAATTAAAAAATAAACGTGTTCATCCGTTTGGTTTGGTTTGGTTTGGTCAATTTTTTTAAACCTAAAACTAAAACTGAACTAGTAACTTCGATTTCAAAATGTTTGAAATCGCATTGAACGAAAACCAAAACAAATTGGTTTTTTTTCGATTTTGTGATGGCAATTTAACCGGTTTGCTCGATTTTTTTTATTCAACCCTAATAGAAATTTCTAGAGCTACAAGTGGATCTATAGGAGTAGATGGCCAAAGACTTGGCTTAGTGACGACATAAGCATCAGTTTGTATAGCACCTAAAGTAGTCATTGAAGGAAGCAACAACTACAAAGGACTCAGACGAATATGGTTGTTGCCCTCCATTTGACACATCCATACCATTCAAAGCTTGGCTACACTTCGAGTTACGGTCTCGAGGACTTGACATTACACGATGAGACCATGTCCATGCTATATGGGTACCATATCAATTTGGTTTTCTGCACTGAGACTTATTTCCTTTCAAGGTTGGGTACTTTTAGTTTGTTTGTAAACTTTAGTTTCTAGTTGTAGAAGTTTAGAAAACCAATATAAAAATTTAACCAAGATAAGATTGTGTAGGAACACTAACTACAAATATTAATATTATCTCACATTATCATTTAGAGCATCCATAGTGGGTAGACTAAAGTCTTTCTCAAAGCGGTTGTTTTGTTCCTCAAAAATAGGAAACCAACAATTGTTATCATGTCATGTGTATAGCTC
The DNA here is from genome assembly GCA_003290165.1 of Berberis thunbergii. Lineage (NCBI taxonomy): Eukaryota > Viridiplantae > Streptophyta > Magnoliopsida > Ranunculales > Berberidaceae > Berberis > Berberis thunbergii. Next base: position 2,320 of record QNQO01001637.1, read on the forward strand.
ATGATCATCCGACGAATTGATTAAGAAATGGGTATAGAATCCAAGACGTAGAAGTTAAACCGCCTTAGCCTTAACCATCCAACCAGACTACCATTGGCTTAATAATCACAATTTGAGATCTATGCATGCACTAGGAAACACACCTGAACAACCTTTCCCATCAAACCGGTGCATTAAAGTAGTATAGTTGTCACCAAAATTAAGTATTTATAATGACATTCACATTATCAATTTCACCATCTATTGAATTACTCAATCTATTTGTGGTGTGATCTATAGGTGAAAATCATAAGTAATTGAGTTTTCTATCATAGAACTAATAACTCTATTGGATTTATTTATTCAGCCTTTTTTCATCTCTACTATCTTCATCTTATTCAGCTTGCTATGAAACACCTTTATATATCTTGGAACATTTGTTTTATGCCTATTTTTTTTCGATAATTTTGCTTATGCCTCATTGTTTATATTTTCGATATTTTTAATTATTATTGATTGGGTGGTAGTTAAGTTGTAAACGTTCATTCTTCCCCACAAATTTCCTTTTTAACAATGTTTTGATAGTAAATATCTACAATCACTACTTAAAATCTTGTTTGGTTATGTTACTTTGGAAGATTCTTGTTCTACGAAAGGAGATAGGTATTGCATTGAGCTAAAACAAGGCCTGAAACTTGACCTTTACTGATTATTGTATCTTGGCATCCAATTTAATCAGGTTCAAATGTTTTGATGCCAGCCCCACCTTCACCCAAGTTAAGTAATTTGAAATTTTTTTTAGAATTCTCACTTTCTCTTAAACTTCTGTCTGAATCCTCCTCCATGTTGGTTGATGTGAAATCAAAGTATAGAGGTAAGACTTCTTGCCTGATTTACCTCCATCGCAATCAGATTGAACAAATCTATTGTCAAAGAGATTTTTAAGCTTTCTAGTTCTATTAGTAGACAAACTAATGCATATGCATTTTAATACCAGGTACTATGTTAATGCCTACCCAAGTAAACAACCAACCAAATCAAAACCAAACCAAACGGAGAGAGTGAGGAGACCCGAAAGAAGGCACAAAAGCATGTGGCCCTATAGTCAGGCCACAGAAATGCCACATGGTCTCCACTAGGATAAAATTAAAAGCACAACGAGACACGCACGCACGCACTTCAGTCATTATCTCGAATAAAATGTAGGTCATAAACGTCATTTCACTATCCACATTGAAATCCAAGCAATTATCTACTACTTCACACTACACATTTCAGTCTTCAAATTCCAATCTCTTGTACTTTTTCCTTGACCCACCTCAGTACCCTGCACTGAACACGTATTGTACGTAAGATAAGATAAGTAGTGTTTGATGCGTAAGATGAGATATTAACGGGAGAGAGAGAGTTGTAATCTACTCTAGTTCAAGTCTTCCATCGACTCCGTTTAGTGAGTAAACTCTTCCAACACAAAATCAAGCAACCAAAAACACTCATATCTTCTCCTTGGTCTGTAAAATCTCTTAATTGTTCAGACACGTTTCACACAAATCGCAGCTTGAAACCGTTTCGGACCACGTGTTTTTCGATACCCAAACCTCTCTCTCTCTCTCTCTCTTTTTTTTTTTTTTCGACAATCTCTCCCTCTCAATATATATATATAAACAAAACCATGAGAGAGAGAGAGAGTTTTGTTTGGTTTCAGAGGGGTTTTTAGTGTGAGAGAAAGTAAAAAAAAAACTTCATCTTTTTGGTTCTCAAGTGTTCGATCTATGAGTTAAACTAGTGGTTTTGGCTGGGAAATGTCAGATTCTGGCGAAGTAGTACTGTGAAAGTTGGTGGAGGCGCTAATTTATAGAGAAATTATGGAACTTTAAGAGTGGAGACAAGGAGCGGAACAACTGACTGAGGTAATGGAACCCTTTTCACAACTTGTGATTTTTGCAATTTTAGGGTTTTGCATGTTAAATTTTCAGTTCAAGTTCTTATTTTTCTTCGTGTTTAGGGTTAATTTATAGGGTTTTCCAACTTCATTTGAGTGAGTGTGTGAATGAAATCTTGAAATGATTTTACTAGTTTTGGTAAGAAGTCTTCAATTTGATGTTTCTTACCCAATTTGTTGTCAAGATTTCATTTTGTGTTACTGAAAACCCCCGCTGTGTCAATCAATTCATGCACCATGTTGATTAGCTTCTGATTGATTACTGAATGTGGACTTTGGTTTTTTTGGATTGGTTGAAGAAAGTTTAGGGTTGCATGTTTGTTTTTGTGACTCGACTAAAGAAATTGGGGTTTTGCATGTTATTTTTTTTAGGTTATGAAAGTTTTCATCTTTGTTGTTGGAGTGCCCTTGTTATTTGAGCAGGTTTGATCTCACATTTCTTGTTCAAGTTGTTATTTGAGCAGGTTTGATCTCACATTTCTTGTTCAAGTTGTTGATAAGTTTGTGATTTTCAAGTTACAGGCCACATTGCTTCTATCAATTCACCCCATGGTTTGGTTTACTGAGTGAATGGGATGGGTCTTTTTTTGTTAAATTGATGTAAGCAAATAGATTTTACCAAATTTTTAAGGAAAGAATGGAAATCTAGATATCTTTTAGTAGTTAAAAAGCTTATGTTTCTGAAATCTTCTAACAGAGAAGCGGTAGGTATCTTTTCAACTCGGTTACCCTTGGGAAATAATGGTTGGGTCATTGCTTATTTCTTGACGACTCGGGAACTTGCATGATGATGAAATTTCTTTAAAAGTTATGATCCTAGGAGATTGGAGAACACTGTATGCTTAATGGAAGTCTATATTTATTTTAGTTGGTAGTTATAGAGAGACCTTTGTTTCTTCATCCTCGGATGAAAGCCGTTAGGTAACTCTTGAACTAACTGAAAGTTACCATAGGAAACAAATAACGGTCTGGTTGTTGTTTATCGCTTGACGACAAGGGAACTTTGTCATGTTACAATGAGGGAGTTTTGTTGAAAGTAACAATCCTAGCCATCATCAATTATTATAATAACATCTGCTTGGAAAATGTTAGGAAATTTGCTACATAATGTTGGGGAGTTTGTTAACATCAACAAGTTTTATTTTTGGAAGTAGTGAGCAATGCCGTTGCTTCTAGCATGACGCTTTAGAAGTATTTTTTTTACTACTATTGTCGATGGGTTATTCGTGTTGTTCTATTGGATGTTGCATTGCTCGGTTAGATAAGGAATTACTATTTTGGACTTTGCCCCCTTCATTATGGCGTTTAGACTTCACAGCCCACATGTTTGTCGGACTTTGGATTTTGGCTATATTTTTACTGTTTTGGTCAATTGAGAATTTGAGATTTCCTTAAACGTGTTTGTCAACGTTAATGTAAAGTTATCATATCTGATATGTGCCGTACTTCATAAGATCATCCAAGAAGATTTAGTCAACATGTCATGAATTTGTGAAACTAAAGTTCTTCAAAAATCTGATCCGTAGACCCCATTTTAGCAAGCACGGGTTATCGTTTTCATTTCTTTATGAGAGGGAATGTGTCTCATAATTTCAGGTTCATTGTGTTAAACTCATGTGATGTCAGATTAGCATTTGTTGTGCGACCACGCCTCATTGGGTCATTTGGAACTTGGAAGGAAAGGATCAACCCCCATCAGTGGAAATTTTCACAGGGCAATGCAAGTATATTTACCCTTTGGTGTTGGGGCTACCTAGCTAAAGTCAGTGGAAACTTCTATATACATTTTATGTTGTTGTAATGATTCATTTCTGTCACAGGCTTTTTTTTCTTATTGCTACCTAATCAATATTCAATTAATTTCTTTGTTTGGCTAGATAAAGAAAATCCCTAATCCTGACTCTAATCTAACACAATTGACATCATTGCTCTCACCCATAATCATCACCTCGCTCATCTTTCATTTGACTGTTTCTTGATTCTCTCTCTCCCTCTCTTCCCACTCTCTTTTTCTCATTTCATTTTTACTGTTTCTTGATTTCTCTCCCTCCCTCTCTTCCTACTCTCTCTTTTCTCATGGAATCAATGTCCACACTCTCTTTTTTTACCTCGTTCTGTTTCTTTGCCTCTCCATCTGATGTTCACTCGCTCTAATGGCATCCATTTTTCCATCTCTTTCCACCGTTTCTTTCTCAAACACCCTAGCATTTCTCCAACTTCCATCTATTTCCCTCTTTATTATTTATTTATTTATTTATATATATTTTTTCTAATTGTTTGACCTAAGTGCTGTTTTTGGGCCTCCTATTTCTGTGATGCGATTTATTTATTTTTATAGAAAAATGAGAGGGAGGCCAATTTAGTGACAAAGAGAATAGAAAAGGAAAGTTATGGTGATAAAGCTACAAAGGTTGGTGCGGCAATGGCACTGCAAAGGGAAAAGTAGGCTCAATAGAAAAAAAGGATTTTGGGGAAGAAGAGATGATTTGTGTGTACGTAGGAGTGTTTCAACACCTTCGATGTATCTATCTAGGTTTGAGTACCAATAGATATTTGTTACAATTAAGATAACAAATATTTATGATATATTTTTCTAAGAAGCACTTGCAAAAATCAATATTTCTGATCTCCTTGTCGCCTCCACCATTGTCGGCACTTTCTTTAACCTCTCCAGCTGATGTTCACTCGCTCTAATGTCATCCGTTTTTCCCCGTTTCCATTGTTTCTCTCTCAGACACCCAAGCATTTCTCCAACTTCCATCTGTTTCCTTGTTGTTGTTGTTGTTTTTTTTTTCTTTTCTAATTGTTGTACCTAAGTGATGTTTTTGGACCTCATATTTCTGTGATGTGATTTATTTATTTTTCATAGAGAAATGAGATGGAGGTTAATTTAGAGACAATAGAAAAGGAAAGTTGTGACGATAAAGCTACAAACCATTGGTGTTGGCAATGGCGTTGCAAAGGAAAAAGTAGGCTTACGAGAAAAAAAGGGTTTTGGGGAAGAAGAAGAGATGATTAGTGTGTACATAGTAGTGTTTCAAACACCTTCGATATATCTGTGATAACTGATGTCTATCTGGGTTTTGAGTACCAATAGATATTTGTTACAATTAAGATAACAAATATGTATGATATATTTCCTGGAAAGCACTAGCAGAAGCCATATTTTTGTTCTCCTTGTCGGCTTTACCAGGTCTGCTCTTCTTTCAAATTGTATGCGTTCCATTCAGTTGTAAAAAATTGAATATTTTGCAATAGAGACTAAAAACTTACATTTCATGATATCTTTACCAACACCTACAACTCCCCCCCCCCCCCCCCCCCCCCCCCCCAACACACTCACGCACGCACCAAAGTGGGTTTCTATTACTTTTAAATTTCAACATTTGTTGTTGAACGACACTTTGAGCAGATTGGGCCAGTGAGACATAAACTCAAGGCCGTTCTAGGTAGTTTTGGTTGTGTAACCCAAGCCCACCCAAATCCAAATTGGGTATTTGAACACCAGCCATTTTTGTGAGCCAAATCCCATTTTGGGTATCGTGATGGTAGTTCAGGTTTTACTACTCTTTACATTTCGACCATTTCATGGAAATAGACATTGTATGAATTGTCATTGAATACAAATACAAAAGACTATACATATCCTTAATTTGAACTGATGTTAGATTTTTTGACTGATTCATAAATGTATCTTGGAGATTGTAACCAAATAAAACACTAGCATGCGTTATTTAATATGTATTCATTGCCTGTGGTATGTATAGCAATTATATTATACACTTCTTAGCTCTGATATAATTAGGTACCCAACCAGCATGTTAGGTAGGATCTTTCTTTGAAGCTCAAGCACTGCCCATAGAGGAGCTAAGGCAAAGCGCTTACCATACTGGTTACAACCTATGTGGTTTGAGCACTGGTAGCCAAGTTGCAACCCTCATCATTTCCAATGCCTAGAGCCACTCAAAGTCATTTCATACATAATATAAACCTTAGCGGTGCATTGATTGCCTTCTTTTATGCAAGAAGGATCCTGGGTTGCACTCAGTCTGAAAGGATTTTACGTTAGAAAAAAATAAAAATAAGACAAAAGAAGGAAATATATATTTGTAATCAATGAAAAGGGCAATCTAGCCATTTATGAGATTATATTGTTTCACTGCTATCGTAATTAGGGGTGGGCATCCCATCCCACCCTGCGATTCGATCTCGTCCTGATTTTCTCGGGTCTTATTGGATTGATCGATTCCATCCCATCTTGATCTAGAATGGGATGGGATGGAGATCTTCAATCCCGCCAATCCCGTCCCATCCTGAATTGATTTTTTAATATCTATTATTAATATTTTTAATATTTTTATTTTATGATTGCAATTTTTTGGATGCCCACATAACATCACTAGTGGAGATAGCAATTCGGCATCTCAATGTCTCTCTTATTCTCTCACTTAAATGTTCTTCAATACTTAAATGTAGTATGGAATGTGAGTACAGTTACAGTACTTGTAAATGTTGTATGGAATGTGAGTACAATTATAATACTTGTTGTATGGTGTGTTGTATAGAATATTGTATAGAATGTGAATTTACACTTTACAGTACTTTAGCCCTATTATATTTTCAAAACACTTGATCAGGAGATGTAGCATAAGCATGTTGATCTCGTCCCGTCCTGAATGTGTTTGGGATGGGACGAGGTCGTGACGAGGTCTATCCCCTTTTGATCCCGAATGAATGGGATGGGGTCCATCTCGTCTCGTGTCCACCCCTAGTTTTAATGGCTAGTGAGTTCTCACTTTTCTTGTCCTCCTTTTGTGAAATAAAACCCCTTTGTCTTGCATATAAAAGAAAGTACTTAATTTTTTTTGTACTTGTAGTAGTAATAATGAATAATTTGAACTTGTTTATCTTTGGTTTTGAGTATATTTCCTATTGTTTTACTGAAAATCTGGATATTTTGGTCATGGCGCCTAGACTTTTTTTTTGAAAAGGTCAAATTGATTTCATTACACAAAAAAAATTTAGAAGAGGAAATAATCCTCATTAAAGAGGATTTAATGGGAAAAAGAACTAGCGTCTCAGGAACCCATAGTTGAAAGGCATCCCATAAAGTTCATTCCTTGCAGTTTCTAGTGCCATGCAAGCACATGACCTTCCATACAAATTCATTATTCTGGATTGGATCATTTCAAAGATTTAATGCCATTTCTATAACACTGATGTCATGCATGAGTGTTAATTGCCTGGTAGAGATACATTTACTGTATTTTCAGTTTACACCCCCCCTCCTCTTTTTCAATGGAACTTTGGCATTTAATGAATGTATTGATAGTCCTTGGATTCTAAATTCCAATTGCGGGTTCATGAAATGAACTTTGGCTTGCACATTTCATGGACTCTAACTGGCAATTGCATGTACCCAAGTTCCAACCTGAAACTGAAATCTAGTCGTGATCCCAAATCTGTATCCTAACCTATTATCACCGACACAGTACCCACTGAAAACCTTCACCAAACTTTGTTGCACATCAAAAATTTTCTATCGAATAAAACCATGACACTCCTATAAAAATTCTGAAGCGGTTACATCCACATTTAACCCCCCATCAAATCCACTTCGCAACGAAAAGACTTAAAAACTCCAAATCAACCCTAAAATTACCAGAAAAGAAATGTTTCCCATTGGCATGAACTGAGACCCACACGATGTTGGATAGAATTTCACTAATTGCACATAGAGAGTTGCTTATGAAGATCCGATTTGGTATAATTTTGAAGAACACTGCATGTATGGTCGAGTTTGTCATGTCATGTGAATTCAAATGCGTTTTCTTGTTTTACTCATTTATTAATTTATAGAAAGGGTACACACAAATGAAGCATAATGCATGCAATGCACACGTATACTAAACATTTGGAAAGGTTCATAGCAGAGTTCAAGAGGGTTATTTTTTTTAAACAAATTCCATGGGAGCAACTATGAATGCTGATTTTGAGGGTCTTGATCCTTCTATGGCTGCCTTCCTATTGCATTCCCCCCTTTGATGATATCTAACCTTTTCAGGGAAAAAAAATATTTCGAGGAAAAGCTACTGTGGATTTACCTTTAGTGAGCTTGACAAAGAGCTCTTCTCAATGTACTAGCTAACCTGAAAATATAAATTTTTGGGTACAATAAATTGATGAACCTAGTGTTGTGTGAGGGTTTGTGAATTTTTGGGTACAATAAATTGATGAACCTAGTGTTGTGTGAGGGTTTGTGTTATCCTGTTTCGAGAATTTCTCCTTCATTTCTAGTTTTTGTTATTTTACTCTTACTAGATTTGTAAGAGTCTATCATGGAAGTTGTTTTCTTTTGGTTAAAAAAATGGCTTATCATTAAAAAGGCCTAGAGTCTTTATTCTAGTCCATTCGTCTCAAACCTTTTAATGACATTTAATTAATTAATTATTTTTTACTTTTCCGTTTCCATTGGTCCATCAGGTTTGTCTTCATCCTACCTTGCCGAAGCAAGGTATGTTTTATGATGTGATACACTTGAGCGCCGATAGTCAATCTCGAGATACTTGTAACTTGCAAACGTCTATGATGAACCTACAGTGCAGGTGTTAGGGATGCACATGTAGTGACTGCGTGTGTTAGGGAGAGTGTATAATTCGCAGGAAAAGAAACAGAGAACAAAATCCTTTCAATATATACATGTCATTATCCATGATTTTAACAATGTTCTCCGAAGCTGATTTGTTTCCACTTTCCTCTTTAAATCACACGATAGGCACAGCTTGCTAACCATACTCGTAAACCAAAAAGTTGGAAAACATGGTGCCAGAAAGAAAAGGAATGGAATGACTATTAATAGGTGAGGAAGTGTAAAATTGCAAAGTTATTTTCATCGTATCTCAGTTTCAGTGGTTTTAAAAAAATGTGAAGAAGCCAGTTTTCCGGTTTGTTGTGGATAGATACAAAGTTTACTTTATGTTTTATGAGGATGTCATTGGGATAGGTTTAAGGACATTCAATTTTCTTTAATTGGGAGTGTATAGTTCTCATGAATTTGTTTTTTGGGGAGCCAGTGTCCTCTTGTCACTGTTGGCTTCCCTCCCTCTCTCTTTATACAACATTAATATAATTTCCTGTTTTTCTGTAGTTAACTCTTATAATTTTATTTTATCTTATAATTTATATTATTATTATTTTTGTAGAAGAGACTAATTTGAAAGCTAAAGCTATATTTCCAAGGACTCTGTTGTATCCATAAAAAAATGGCTAGGCTTCGTGAGCCTCAACGAGTTACAAGAAGCCCCGCATCTTCGAGCGCCGTGAGTCTTTTACCCATTTCATGTGTTCCTTTGCATTTCATTCAATTTATTGTTATTCATTTCACTAACTTGATGTGAATACAGGATGAGAATAAAGTCTTGCCTAAGGATTGGGTTGTGGAGTCCAAAACCCAAAAAAATGGCAAGAAAACTTATAAGGTATCCATCCATAATCCTTTTCTGTTGGCATCGCCGCATCAGCCACTTTGGTTTTTAAATAGGATTGTATTAATTGCATCTTTAAGGTTCCTTCTCTATTTTGCACATGAACTATTGGCAACGACCACTACTTTTGGTATGTCGCATTTATGTTTTCAAAAGTGTCCTTAAATAAGAAAAAACTAGGTCTAGCAAGTTTGTGTGGCCGTAGTAGGCAGGAAGCACCTACACAGAAATAATACTCTCATGTAAATTACTTTTGTAATAAATGTCTTATACTTTAGTGGTTTAGCCCCAAACATTTTTCCTTTTAGTTTTTTCTCTCCGATTGTCTCTTCTAAATATACAAAATAATATAGTTAATTTGTGAATGGTATGTCAGTTAGAGTGGTGATGCAATGAACTTGGCGCTCAGAAACAACCGTTAGAAAATGGGCCTATTTACAAATCTACATTTTAGTTTAGTTAGGTAGCATAAGCTGTTTGAGACCTAAGTAACATAAAATAATCAATGATAAAGTCTTCTAGGAGACTTTGTTTTAAAGGTCAAAAGTCTATCATTCAGTAAGATGAAAAATGAAGAATATACAAGAAGTTGCTATCCACTAAAGAAAGATTAGTGGGTTAATAACAAAGTATCCCAGGTAGCTTAAAAGCTTTGAAACTTAAACCTTGCCGATGCCTTTTGCCACACAAGGATCAAACCCTCCATATATGAGTTGGACTCTTCAAGCGTCTCACCTTTGAAGGTTCTTTGATTCAGATCCTTCCAAAGGGTCTAACAGAGTAAGCTTCCAGTGTGGACTGGTCTCCCAACTCTATTAAGAAAAGAAAATCGCACCCTTTCCTTGCCCATCAAGCTTCCAAAATTGAGCTCGACATGATCCACACCAATCCAAACCTAGCTACAAAGAGTTTCATAGAGTCAAAGAAAGATGACAATGCAATAATAGATGAGAGGAGGTTTCCTCCGTAAGGTTGCACTCCAAGCACACTCCATCAATGTCCATACCCCTAGAAATAAAGGCTTCTCTGGTCGGAAGCCGGTCCCATATACTTTGCCACATGAAGAAATAAACCCTAGGGGAATGCGCTTCATCCGATGAGAAACTATTTGGGGACCCTATTCGCTGTTAGCTTGGTGAAGAGAGACTGAGAACCTCCCATTCTTTTCCGACTTCCAATCCCACATATCTTCTTCTTCCCTCCCTTAAACAGATGGTTGAAGAATCTCCATCATTAATGACTTCATTCCTCCTCCCTATTAAACAAGTTCCTCCTAGGGTGAATCTACAACCATTCATCATTCACCCAAGCACCAAACTTCAACACTTTCCCATTATTTTCAATGTCATCAATTAGAGCCTGGGAAATGCTTTCCTAAGGGGCTTAGGAATGGCCCATGTATCTTGCCAAAAATCAATTTGGTCCCTCCATGGTAGATTCTTTTTTTTTTTTTATATCAACTTGAATAACCAAATATCAATTGCTTCTTTAAACACAACTAATTGATAATGGGAAAGCTTTCCATCAAATGTTAGTGTAGGTAAGAATTGCGGTTCTCCCCTGTTAGTTGTTACCATAGTTTCTCACGAGAAGTAGGAATTCCCTTCTCTTAGTTGCATTGTCCTGGACATTGATGTTACCAGAGAAAGGTGATAGGTGTGAACATGGGCTTGCTAGGCCTACTAAACTATCTGTGTTTAGGGGGTTCTTTCGTTTGTAATTGATGCCATTCTTCGTCATTGCAACTTATTTGATGTACTTTATCAAAATTTCAAAGATAAATTATAAAAAAGCAAGCCTAAGAAGCCTCTTCCTTAACCTCGTTGACATAGGTTTTACTGCCTTCTTGCATATAGGGAATTGGGTAATCTTAATGACCATGGAGCATAGGAAGTAGCAAAAAACTATGTTATACAATATTCTTGGTAGATGCTTCATTTGTAGATATAATTGTAAAATATAAACGCTGTCTCAGAAATGTCTCTGCATCAGTTGAAAATACCTTGGAAGACCAGCAAAATAAGGCACATCAAACAATTCTTAAATCCAACAACCAATTTGCATTTCACCTTACAGGTTTACGACCTTAGTTTATACCTCAAAGAAAGAATTACTAGTGCAGTGGGCTGACCATTGGGCTAGAAATATTGAAATCTTATGCACTTAAATACCCCCCTATTTCCTAGGTGCAAGGTGAGGTGAGGCAAGGCAACAAGGGTGGTTTGGGCACTTGAGCTCGCCTAGCTTTGTGGGAAGACTTTTTTTTTTTGGGCCCTTTTAGAAATTTATTGAAGCTCTATTTATGCATCATTTCACACGCCAATTTACAAAACCTTAACTTAAGCATATAGTTATAATCCCATGACAAAAAAAAAGTCTATAGGCAACAACCATACACAAATTCTACACATTCAAAAGCATTAAACAAAAAGCCCCCAGAAAATAGAAAAATTCGTAAACCTAAAGTGTAAAACATCGCAAAAAAGTTAAACAAAACAACCATAAACATAATGCTCATAAATTCTCATCATCCCCAGAATTGAGCTCATCATCTTCTTCATTATCAATACTCTAAAGGAAAATCACTTCTATTTTTTCTTGTGCGTTTGAGGAGAAACTTTAAATGGAAATGTATAGACGACTCTTGATTGAATGATTGATCTAAGTGTTTTGGTGTTCAACTTGGACTTCATGAGCTGTCTTATTCCCAGAGGATTTACCCACAGGCACCGACATATTTGTATATGTAATGCACCAGTAGTTATGCACTTTACCTCTTGTATTACCTTGTGCTTTAGCAAGGGCCTTCAGCTTCATCTCCCCCAATCTCCTCAAGCTCTCTATAAGCATGTCCCGAACAAGATCATTGATGGCTGGCCACTCTTTGCACCCTTCAAGGATCAAGTTCCTTTCTTTTATACAAGGTGCACTCTTCATAATGGAGTTTCAACTTTGAGGCCCTCTAGGGCAATATTTGCATGGGAAAAAATAAAAAAAAGCCAAAATTTCTGGTCAAGAGGGGGGAGGTGGTCGCATATGCGTCGCTTGGGCGATCACCTTTGACTACAACCTTTTTGGCTACCTTGATTAGACTAGGCGATAAGGTAAATTTTGGGGCGCCTTGTGCGCATAGCCCGAGATTGCATATACTGAATCAATCATTTTTTCTTCTCTCTTATTAGCTGTGGCACTTGTTGATTGCTGGTAATTTAATTGTATCAGGCATTGTATATGAAGGTTAACTTGTATATGACTACATTCCCATGTAAATCTTTTTGGACGTATTCACTGTGTTTCCTTTCCCAAGATTTTCTTTTGGGTCTTAACAACTCAGTGGCATGATGAGTCTAAACTGAAGGTTTCTTTGACTAATTTGATTCAGGACCTCCCCAAAATCAAGAAAACTTATTAAGGATAGTCTGATTTTAAAGATTTGTAGGGAAATATATTGTTTGTTCTATGTTAATTAAAGCTTTGATTTAATTAAATAGTGAAACTCTTGTATGAAAAAAGAAACCTATATAAAATTTCATAGCAAATTATACACATTTCAAAAACTAAAATTTTATAAAATTAATTGCAACGAAGACAAGAGTTAAACTAGATTTGCAGTTGTAAGTAAGTTTGATCGGTGTCAGAAGAATTAGAAAATTAATGTAAAGAAAATTTCTAATGAAGATAGATGTGAGAATGAGACCCCGGGAACCATAAGATAGTAAGCGTTGCCCCATTCATTCTTAATACCATGAAGATCTCAATACCATGTAAATAAATTTGTTCTATGTACCTTAAAGTGATATCTTTCCAAGGAAAGGTCTTTATGGTCTCACGTCTTGCAAAGCATCAATGGTGACTTGGTTTTGGATGTTTAACAACCAGCCTAGTCTACTAAAATATCATTTTGATTTTGCTTTTAGGGATGATATTTTGTTTCTATGGTGGGAAATTTGAAATCTTAAAAATTCTCACGGCCCATATAAAAGGAGGATAGACATTTCTTGGATTGCCTTTTTGTTATGGAACACAAGTTTAGCATAGTGACAATCCTTATTGCCCTTCTCTTCTAGGTAGTATAGTTAAGTTTTAAAATATTTCAATGAAAACATGGAAAAAAACATAGTTTTGGAGTTGCATGATATTTGCTAATTGATATATATAAATTTTTTTCCTTTATTTATTTATTTTTGTAGATTTTGGTCTTCTTAATTTAGTTGAGCTAACTAATGGTTGTATTTTGTCCATTTCTTAGTGTTATATTGATCCTGTTACTAGCCGCAAATTCTATTCTGTTCTAGCTGTGAACCGTTATCTAGAGGATCAAAAGAGCTTAAATGGCACATCCAAGCCGGCTGAAACATCCAAGTCAGCTGAAACATCCAAGCCAGCTGAAATATCCAAGCCAGCTCAAACATCCAAGCCAGCTCAAACATCCAAGCAATCACAAACTCAGGTTTATTTATCTTTTTTCACTTTGTTATCTTCCTTACATATACTTCCTATTATTCATGTTGATGGGATTAAACATGAAATTGTGAATTATTAATGTGATTGCTAGGTTCAAATTGAAAGACGGGTTAATGTGGATGGGCTTCCAGAAAAATGGATTCTTGAGATAGTCAGCAAAAAAGTGGGAGGCAAGACCAGAAAGGATCCGGTAACCTTTGTTAGGGATATTGACTAAAGTCATTGTGCTTTCTTAATGACAATGGATATAGACTGAAGTCATTATTTTTTTTAATTTCTAAACATTTTAATTTAGCTCGTGTTCTTGTATGAACATGCTAACTTCACGGTTCTAACGAACCATGTGCATGATATCTTTCTAAGATAAGTCATTTGTTTACCTAGTTGAGCTTACATTATGCTATTGAGTACTGCAAGTTTATACTTGTTTCGCTTGTGACTTGAATTGTACAGTTTTATATTGATCCTGAGACCGGCTATGCTTTCCGCTCCAAACCTGATGCATTGCGCTATCTGAAAAGTGGCGACATTGAGAAATGTGCCATTAAACCTAAAATAAGAGATTTGAAGACCCTGGAGTTAATTAATGAGAAATCTGCTGTAAGCATCCACATTGTTGGTGTATCTTGTTTTATCCTTGTTTTTGTTGCAATTCGGCCAATGAAAAGAGTTCGTAGGCAAACTGCTTTGGCTTCTTCTTCTGTTGCTCATCTTATCTTCTTATTTAGTGTTCACTTTCCTCTTTGAAATTGTTTCCTCCAGCCGCCAGCTACAGAAAGTAAGAAGTTGGAAGTAGCACAGTGCTCAAATGACTCAGAGCCTGTGTTTTCACTGCATAATGTCATTCTTGAATCTGAGTATGAATCCAAGTATGGTCCCATTCCAGGTAAGATGACAAAGTTATTCTAAGCACAAATTACATTCTATTTCACTTTTGAAGCCTTACTAGTGGGATTACTAGGGGGAGGTAATTAGATATTGATATCACGGATCATAAATTCAACAAGTCAACCTTATCCAACTGTGCACCAACCATTACCAGCTCCAAGTAGAAACAGTATAATAGCAGTTGGTTCATGCGTTTCTTGGAATAGTTCCTAAAAGTTCGTTATAACAGTTTTGATGACCATTGAAAGGTTAATGGCTTTTTGCTTTTGGTGAGTACCTGTGCTCTTTATCAGGGCATGAGTACTCCAACAAGAAGTTAGTTTTATTTGTTATACTCAAAAGTTTCTTAGTTTTAGTTTTTTGATTGAGAATTTTAGAGGTTGGTCTCCTTAAGGCACCCTGACTTTGGTCCCAAGAGCTCACTATTTAGGTCCTAGTCCCAAATCGTGAGTTGACTACCAAGTTCTCTGTTAAGTCAAAATAAGTCAAACAAGAAAGACATTCTTACCCCGACTCCAACACATTATTATGTTCCTAGGAATTGGGGCAAAGATGTCTTTTTTGTTTGACTTTAATGGAACCGGATGGTCAACTCACGGTTTGGGATCAACCTCTAAAATTCCCTTTTCGATTTTGCTATTTAAATATATTTACTTATTAATTGTCAATTTTAATACAATTTCAACTAAATAATTCAATGACTTTTTTTTAATCATATCTTGGAAAGATTTGTTTTCTAAATGTTAAACAATAAAATAAATTTTTAGGAGAAAAATATAATTTATAATAAAATATTCATCACAAGGTGCCAGATAAAAGTTGTGGTGATGTCATTCCGATGGTACCAATCTGGTGAAAATCCGTTAATGGATCGATAATGATTACTAATTACATTTTGGAATTTTGAAAGTAGTATATTAAGAAAATAAGCGCATGGCAGTTCATGTGTTCAATCTGCCACATTCCTCTATCTATACTTCCAATATTTAAAAACTAAAATTTGTCCTATAAAGGATTAGACTGGGATAATTGGAAAATAAGACATAAGATGAATAAATTTTTTTGCTCTAAATGGTAGAGAAGACAAAAGGGCAGATTAGGACTTCCGAATCTGGAGACCTGAAATCAGGGTAGTTTTTAGCCTGTTTTAGATGATTATATTAGCAGTCACTGGATTGTGATCTGTAGTTAACTATGTTGTAGGAGAGGAATGGGCGGATCCGAGCAGCATTGCACCTCTAGAACCGGAGTTAATACAGAGTGGGACATCAAAGACAAGGGGACAGAAAACAAAAAAATTGCAGTCTAAGAAGGGTCCTGTTGTTGAGAAGCTTGTTTCAACTCCAGCTCAACTTACTACTGCTGCGCCTTCTGGTGATCAGCTGGTGGAGAATGGGGTTGGAAAGGATGAAAATGGAAAGACCAAGGGTGGGTTGCGCAAAAGGAAAGAGAAGAAAGAACTGGATACTCCTCGTCGGGCTTCAAAGCGAGTTGCAGGGGTTCCAGCTGAGACTTCTTCACTACCGGCTTCACAGCGATCTTCAGCTAAAGCCAAACAGGTTATAAGCCCCACTGCAGGTGGCTTGAATAATTCCACCACTGTGCAGGTCAATCATCCCGAAGTGGAAGCTGCTGGAGAAGGTGAAGGATTTATCAACAATTGTGTACATCAACTAGATGGGCAGCCAAACAGTTGTGCAATGCCTGTTCCTAACCAAGCAGGTCTTGAGAAGCTTGGGGCTGGAAATAACATTGATGATAAGGCAGGATCTTCAATCACATTGCCATTTGTAGAGGATCTCTCGGTGCACGATTACTTGCAAGATCCCTGCCTTGAATTTGCTTTCAAGACTCTTACTGGTGCAATACCAGTGGATGACAATCTGCTAGTTCCGGATTATTTGCAGCAGCAGGTGGGTTCACCGCAGACCCAAACACCAATGGGACAACACTCAAGGATATTGGTGTAGGGGACTTTGAAACAGATAATCTCTTTCAGTTTGATGAGAAAGTTTCATCTGAAACTCAATTAGATGAGCCCACAATGAAACCAGTGTCAGGGAATCAAAGCTCGATAGGCGTCTGCAACAATGCAGAACATCATTCTGAGGTGGGGAAGGCTGATGGGAATGATGTGGAGAAGGCTGATGGGTTGGACAAAAAGGCGGAAAACAGCAGGGAGGTGAATCCCTGAAATATTCTTGACAATAGACATAACTTCTGTACAAAACATGCAGGTACTATTTAGACCTAGGATTTGGTTTTTTGAGCTTTAAACTCTTCTTCCTTAACTTTTGTAGTGCACTATGGATTGAGATCCAACTCAATGTGCAGAATGTTTTAGCTTTTTAACCTTCCTATGGATGGCGTTGGCTTTTTGCATTTTATCCATGCTTATAAATCTTTAGTTCAGGCTTCACATTGTTTGGAGGTATTTGCTACCCACCCGCCCATTTCCGTCCATCTTCTTCATTCACATACAGCTAGATTTAGGCTGTTTCATTTGTTATTATTTCTGTTGAGGTGCATGCATATTTAGAGGAAATTGGCATATGATTGAGATAACTTAGACAAGCACGGCATATAACTAACAACAGCTTATTCAGAAGGCTGTTCCCATAACTCTCTTGGATTCATCATCATCATCAAAGTTTATTCCCCCGATATTTTGAGGTTGATAACTCCACTATTGGATTATATATCTAAAAAGTTCCGCTCTTGGCCATTGGCCATTCCACATACTGCCTGGCAGAGGCGTAGTTATCTGAAATGGATTCTCTCTGTTGTTATCTGAAATGGATTCTCTCTTTTGCAGTAGATGTAGATGCTGAACCTGCTGCTCTTTCTGTTGTACTGTTCTCCCCCTTCTTTTGAAACCACCATCTTCCTTGTTCACTCATCTCCACGAGGCTCATTCCTTCTCTTTGTGTGTTTTATTTCCATATTTTGATTGTCTTACTCTCCTTGTAGGCACAAGGCAAGCAGATGTTACTTTCATCTCATTCATAAACCTCTTTGTTATCCCCTCTCTTCTTGGTTTTAATCCTACGGTTGGTTGCCTTGCTTTCTTATGTCCGTCGCAAGCTATTTTCTCGTTCAACCTTGGTTTATTCTTAACCGCTGGAGTGTACTAGTCTTAATTAATGAAAGTTGATGCTAAAAGGTATTGATGGTGGTGAGCAAGGTTGATGTTTGTAAGGTTGATCTTATGAGTTGCGCATATTTCATCAAGAGTTGCTTGGTTGTCTAGAAAAAATTTCCGAACTTAAAGCTGTAGTACATGATATATGTTGCTCCATATGAGCTCAAAACTAATATGAACTCATCTGTTAATTCACCAAACTATACTTTCGAGGATGCAAAAAACAATTATTCGTTTCAACAGAAATGTTCACAATCTAGAGAGACACTGTATATTGTAGTTTTTGCCAGTAATCCCTCTCTAGTAGGAAGATTCTTTCCATCCGCCATAGTTCTCCCCTGGCTCGTAGCTTCGCTCATTGTAGCCTTGGTAAGAGCTCCTCTGTCACAAGATCCAGAAAAGAATAGTTAATCCTAAAGAACAATTAATTCAGATTGAATGGTCGTCTCAAACAATGAACAATGAACAATGAGACATGACTGAGAAGTGGGACTTGAAGCTCAACTAGGCAAGAGAACCAAAGGGAAAAACTTCCTCATGGAGTATCCCGGCCCAAAACATCATGAAAAGTAGACAGTACCTCTTGAGTGAATTTGAGGCCAAGCCTAATCTCTCCACAGTACTCCTGGTCCTTGATCACATTATAAGGAGTTGATGGCAGCTTACCTTCGATAAACAGAGGCATGAGAGGAATACTGCAAAGAGCAAACTTCATGAATCACTAATAATGGTCTAAAACACATTCAGAGGTATTGAGAGAAATTTTATCTTCAAATTTGTTACTAATGTCAATGAACTAGAAGAAAATATGACTAAAACAAAGAGGATGAAGTTGGTCTACACTGGGGGTCGGTAAATTTAAGTATTAGGAGAAACTGCAAGGAACTTTGTGAAAAAACGAAATATTACTTGAATATGGGGAAAAACGATTACATAGAACAGTGCAAGGCGCAGCCGAAAAGCATCCACAATCGACCTTAGTAATTTTAATCAGCCACACATCATTTTAGCAGACAAAGGTAAATAGGGAGGAGTGCTATAGTTGATCACATATCATGGTTTATGAGATGTCGTGACTGTGGTAATCTCACCTTTAATTACATGCAAATACCCCTCTGTTGCTGAAGATCCCACCTAAATATTTTGTTGGAGTTCTTGCAAAAGCATTCGTCAATTCTGAATGCTCCAAGCAATTTGGAGAATAAACCCTAACAAAGCTTGTGAACCTGATGGTCTTTCATCTTTGTTTTTCAAATTATCTACACTTAGATGTGATATTGATATTCTGCAAAATCTTCTACCTCCAGCAATTCAACCCCAACTCAACCAAATTTTAGTCAACCCCAACTCTCCATATCTTCCTTGTATGAATGCCTTATTCTAGTTCTGGAAGAAATTGCATGATCCTTTTGATCCAAAAGTTTTATCTAAATATTAAGTTCCCCAGACTCTCACTTTTATACGGATCTGCCTTCACAACAAACTCCATTTACCAATCTCACGCTTGATCATAGATTGTTGATAATGCTTCTTGTGATATTTGTGCAACTGTAATGAAGACACTCCCCCTCCTTCCATTATAGCTGAATCTCTGCATGAATTCTCTACTTGTACTAAGACCAATAACAATAATGCTCTACAAAATTAAATCTGTTACAGCGAGAAGGCCGTCTCCACCAAATGATTGGTTTGCACTAAATATTGATGGTGCAATCCAGGACCTGCAGGTTATGGACATGCAATTTGTGGTCCTATAGGTAACGTTCGTGATTCTATGCTGAGTTTAGCTATGGTGCATTGGCTCCATTTAGCAACAATTTTAAACGTTGACAACCTCATAGTGGTTCTCAACTTCTGATACAGGGCATTAGCTGAGCAAGAGCAGCATAAAGAACCAGCGCCCACAACACCTGTAGCGCCTGTGACTGGATCTTCTTGAGAGATCTGGAAGTTCAAGTTATGTAGCATATATCGTGAAGCAAACAATGCTGCATAGTGGCTCTCGTGTCAAGCTTTAATGGCAATGTTTGGTGCTTTGTCTAGTGGATATGTTTAGTTTGGGTTCCATTGGAAACATGTATTAGTACCTTACGATTCTGAACTTATTCCAATCCCCCCAAATGAAAATTTCTTCCCATGAATAGCTAAGAATGAAAGACAGAGATTTATAGAGATGTGACTTACGTTGTTTCTCCTACAAAATCATCAGCGGTAAATTTGTCTTTGTCCATTATTTTGAGTTTTAGTTCTGAAGCACCATCTGAAATTGTGAAGATAAAAGTCTCGTTCCATTCTGGCTCAGTTCCTTGTCCTGCTACATTGAAACAACAGTTTAGATTTGCATATTTTTAACAAACAAAGCAAAGGCAAATAAATAACCGGATCAAAAAAAAATTGCACCTTTTGCAACACTGCTTTTCTGCTCCTGTGTTCGGCAAGTGAGGATAACATAAGGATCCATTTTACCTGATTGAACCAATACATAGCTAGATCACATTATCTATATCAAACACAAAGATCAAATATCCGATAACATGTATTAAGAGAATAATTCATGAATCCCAAATGATGATCCAGAAGATATAGTTGATCAACAATAACGAAAACAACATTAACAACAACGAACGGATCATTTCAGAATATTAGGCAATTGTAATGAGAAATGAAGTAGAGAAGAAAAAAATTACAGAGAAAATCTGTGCTTTTAAGATTTTTGGCACGGATGAGATTAACTTCAAGCGTTCCTGCTGGCATTTTTTTTTTTGGATCTGCAGAGATGGGAAATGGGAGAGAAATTTTAGACACTTGTTCTTTGCTGTGTCTCAAAATAAAGGAGAGTTCTGGCCTTTATAGGCTTCTTACAATTGGTCCAAAATTTTCTAGCTAATTTGCAGTTACCATTAGGCTTTTAATTAGACTTTTCTTTATTCAACTCTCTTTCTATTTAGGTTATGTCGAATTCAAGTCAATATTTGGTAACACATATGATTCCAGCCACCATATGAAATTTTGACTATATATCGCGATCTATATTGGAAATTTTCACGATCTATATTGGAAATTTTGGTGAAAATATGAATACAGAAATAAAACATTGACTATATATTGCGATCTATATTGGAAAATTTGGTGAAAAATATGAATGATATATCTTAAATTGTTATTATTATGTGGAGTAAATAATGCAATCAGTACATATAGCAATATGTTGGACTTTTTTTAATCGCAATAGTGGTTTGTATGACAGGTATATGGTATTAAGATGCTTGTCAAATAATTTGCCTTTCTTGTCTTTGAGTATTTGGCTGGTTCTCAATGTTTAACCATATCCAATTGTCAAGAGAGGTAGAAATGGTTTGGTGTTATGTTCATTTTCAGTTAAAAAAAAAAGAAGTGCAAAAACAATCTTCTTCAGCATGGTTACATGGACTGATGGAAAAGAATGTATAACAACGAAGGCAACAATTGTGGACAGAGATATAACAATTTGCGAGTACTAAAGTCCTTCCATGGGCTTTGCTTGACTTTAATGCAATGTTGTTTTTTTTTTTGATAATGCACACAGAGAATGTTATAAATAATTAATATGGTTACAAATTTTTTTGTCCTGCAATAGAGGCCAAACCATGTGCCTCTTGATTAAGAGTTGTAGGAATAAAATTACATGACCATCTAAAAAGACAAGAAAGAAGTGACCGTATACTACACACAATCGGTCTCCAGATCTAGTTTGAGTCCGTTCGCTGGTCCCCAATGTCAACCTGCAAAAGAGAGTGTAGGTTCCCAGAGTCCCTAAGAAGCAACCCGGTTTGCCAATTCCTTGTCTGGATGAGTAGTAGAGCGACTTTCGCAGCAAAACATTCAGACATGGTACTATCTGCTACCCAGCCAGTGATCGTGTCAACCAACCTAGCACGCATCCTCCCAAAAGCACCCACCGCCAAGATCCCAAAAGCTCAATGCTGTGAGGATGCAAAGAAACAAACATCATAAGATACCACAATCATATCATGGGAAAGAGTGGTACTGATGGTTATGGATAAAGAGTTAAGTCTGTGGTTCCTAGCAGCGGTAAGTTGATCATTGATGGTGTGGAGTCTGGAATTCTGATCCTCAGATAGAGATTCTGAGGAAGGGTTAACGTTCAAGGCATGGGTTCGGTTTTCGCACATTGCTGTTTCGAGGACATGGTGCAAGGATGTGATTTGGTTATCTTGGTTGTTGGAATGGGCGGTAAGGAACCATTGTTTTTCCCAAGCGGACAAGGTGTGATTGGTTGCCCGAAAAAAATTATGTATGGAAAACGCGTGCTTTCGAAAAATAGTGTCATTTCTAACTTTTCAGATCAAGGATGAGATGGCCACAAACTGAGATAGCATCTCATCATGGGTTAGAGGATGGGCCTCGATAGTCTCCCAAAGGAACAAAAAAATTCGCTGACTGAAAGATTAGGAAGATTGGTGCCAGCCCAATTAATAGGGAGAGGGGAAATAAGCCAAAGTCGCTGGACAATGGGACAAAGAAAAAAAAGATGAGTAATGTCCTCGGGTTGATTTTGACAAAACACGCAGCAGTTGTTGTCAACCGGGAGATGAATCCGAGAAAAATTGGTCATAGTGGGTAGAAGATTCCGAGAGACCTTCTATAAGAAGAGAATAACATTAGCAAGGGTTTTGATTTGCCATAACTCTCTTGAGATTTTAGGAGTGAGACCAATGTCCGGGGGTCATGAGGTGGAAGTTTCAAGATTGGCAAGCACAAACACTTTGGCGGCACTTTTGATTGAGAAAAGGCCAAGTTTGTCAAAATTCCAGATTAGTGTATCTGGAGCTGTGGATGGGCAAATGACAATGTTCATAATGTCATTTTCCACTGGCTGTTGAAACAGATATGTGATCAGGTCTTCGTTTCATTGAGGCTTGTGGGACATGTCCCAAATCCAGTGGTCCTGGATAGATGATAGGGAGTTCAGTTGCTCAGGTAAGAGAGGTTGTTTGTCAAGAAGAAAGACTGGTTTTGACCTAACAATCCCTCCACAAATCAATGTCATTTCTTGATCGAACTTGCCATAAAAGATGAGATTTCATTTTAGCGAGAGCTGTGAGATTGCTACGCCATGCAAAGAAGGCCAGGGTCGGTGGCTTCTCAAGTTGAAGCACGCTCTTGTTCGGCAGTAAATAACTTTAAGTTGCACTACATAAGGATTTTGTGGTTGCACCATAGCACGCCAAACTTTTTTAGCTTTTAGAGCTAAATTTTTTATTTTGGCTGGTGGGATATTGAGACTTCCCATATGTCTAGGCAGAGCAATACGATCCCAAGTGAATAGATGTTTCACTTTTTTATCCTCCGTACCATTCCACCAGAAATTGCGGGCCAGATTGTCAATTTGATTGGTGACCGAGGATGGTAAAAGGAAAGTTTACATATTGTAAACTGGGATAGAGTGAAGAATTGATTTGATCATGATCGTCCTTCCTGCTTGCGAGAGGACCTTAGATTTCCAAGTAGATAATTTGTTGTTAATTTTCTCCACAATAAATTGGAAATCTGAGGCTTTGAGAGGAGGGGAGAGCCTAAATATTTGTCTTTTGGGTTGTATAGCCTACAACCAAGTTATTTTTTTAATCATTTTAGTGTGTTTGGGATGAACATTTGAACTACAAAACACAGAGGATTTGTCAAAATTTACTGCTTGGCCAGAGGCCTCATAATCTGAGAGGATATCCTTAATAGAGTGAGCCTCCGCCAGAGTAGCTCGATAGAAGAGCAGGAAATCGTCAGCATAGAGGAGGTGGCTGATGGAGGGAGAATGTCGCCTTAGTTGGATACCACGAAGAGTGGTATTGCCTTCTGCTCGAGCCAGCAGGCTGGAAAGAGCTTCAGCGACGATAATGAACAGATAAGGAGACATGGGGTCATCTTGTCGAATACCCCGAGTGGGTTTGATTGTTTCCAAGGGGGAGCCATTAAGGATAACTTGAATAGAGGATGTCGAAATGCATTGCTGAATAAGCCGTATCCAGTTGTCTGAAAACCCAGTTATTTAAGGATTTGAAGGAGAAAGGGCCATTCCACTATGTTATAAGCTTAAGACATATCAATTTTGATCGCCATCCAACCTTGTTTTTTCTTGAGACTATGTTTCATTTGGAAAAAAAAACCTCATGCTCAAGATTGACATTATCCAAAAAAGGTCCGTCCTTGAAGAAAAAACCCTTGATCGGGGGAGATGATGTTGTCTAGCAATGATTTCATACAATTTGCCAAAATCTTGGAAATAGTTTTATAGATCACATTGCAAAGTCCAATCGGCCGAAATTTATCCTGAGTGGCTGGGTTATAGACTTTTGGAATTAATGCCACAAAGGTCTCATTGAGTTTGGAGTTTAATGACTTGGTATGGAAAAAATCAGTGATCACTGTAATAAAATCATTTTTTATTATTTCTCAGTAGTGTTGAAAAAAGTATGCATGAAAACCATATGGGGCTTTGTGGTTGCCCATGAAAAATATGGTAGCCCGAATCTCTTCTTGATCTGGGATCTTAAGAAGGGTTTCATTGTCACAATGATCACCGACGTGCATAAGGATAGGATATCATGATTGGACTGGGGGGGAAATAGATTGGAAGATATCCGAAAAATAGCCATTAGGAATGTGACCAATAGAAGAACGAGAGGAATGCCAAATATTTACTGAATCCCTAAGGCTGAGAATCTGATTTCTTTTCGGTGAAACAGAGCAGATAGATGGAAGAATTTGGTATTTTGTTGCCATATTGGAGCCAAGTTTCTCTTGATTTGTTTATCCAAAAGAGCTCTTGACAATAATAGAGCTCCGAGAGGCGATCTTCCAAGACTGCGATGCCCGAGGTATTGAGATTTGATGATGGAGAATTTTGGAGATTGTCCAAATCAGTAAGAGTATCGAGAATGTTTTGATCAATGTTCCTGAAGACTATTTTGTTCCACTTAGAGAGTTGAAAGCTCAGATTTCTGGTCTTAATGGTAAAATTAGAAGCCGATTGAGGACGAGGACTAGAGCTCCAAGAATGCTGAATTAAGTGGCGACAACGAAGATTTCTGGTCCACATATGGAAGAATTTAAAAAGCTTGGGTCCAGAGTTCTGAGTAGAGACTAATTGGATGAATATAGCTCTATGGTCCGAGGATGATGTATGGATAGATCTAGCAGAGGTCGAGGGGAAGGATGCCATCCATTTAATTGAGATAAGGATCTTATCTAATTTGGATTTAATGCCATGAATATCCTGTCTTTTGTTATGCCATGTGAATCTGGATCCAGTAAAAGGGAAATCAATGAGATTACGAGTGTTCATGAAGTGGCAAAGATGTTTTACATTGTGATTGTTAACTTTCCTACTACCCATTTGATAATCTTGGGAAGCTATAACATTTAGGTCTCCTATAATCATGGTAGGGTAATGCAGCAGGGAGTAGATTTGGAAAAGAACATCCCAAAAAGGCGAGTGGAGAGAAGGGTTTGGTTCTTAGTAAGCAAAAATAATAGCCCAAGTGTCAAGAGAATAAAAGTCATCTACAGTGCAATAAAAGAAATATTTACAAGGAAATAATATTTAAATGCATACATTCCTTCCAAAACAAAGCAAGACCACGTGAAAGACTGCTAGTAGGCACTGAAGCTCCATATTTGTAGCCTAGCCTCCTGCGTATGCGTTCTTTAGTAGATGAAGATGTTTTCGTTTCAGATAAGAAAATAACGTCAGGATTGGACTGTTCGAAGAGGACTTTCAAAGATCTAAATGCGCAGGGTGGCCCGAGACGCCTTGCGTTCCAACTAAGTATCATGATAACCTGGGCGACCCTATGACAACGGTCGCTGATTCCTGGATGATATGTCCCAGAGTAATCGAAGACTGAGTAGAGGATTCTGGATGTCCAAAGTGGGGATCAAAATCCGTGGTTCGCTGCATTATCTCTGCACCCAATAGGGTGGGAAGACCTAGATGAGGGGCTGATAAGTCTCAATAGCATCATATACCGGGGTGTGGGTGAATGTACCCAAAGGAACCATATCAGTAATAGGTAGGATAGAAGTAGTCTCAGCCACGACCTGTGGCTGAATATTGCTTAAGTCACAAAAAGTGATGCCAATGGCATCACACTTCCCTGTTGTCATGAAGCCACCTTCCTGAATGTTGTCACATTTACGTTTTTCTTTTCGAGAACGAGGACCGGTAATCTTGGTCCTAGCTGATCTTCTTGACGTATTCCTTACATCCCTTGACTGTCATGTGACCACTGTATGAGCATCATTGCTAGTGTGGGTATCAAGTGGTCTAGAACTATGATTTGTATCAGTAGGCTGATTCATAGTTCTAGACCACTTGATAAATTGCATTTGTATCATAGCGCAATGCATGAATTTTTAAGCCAAAATAAGGTCACTATTGATAACCTTAGCAAAGAGCAAAGAGCAAACAAGCATAATAACTAGAATATATAACTAATATCACAAAAGAGTTTGTCTAGGCAGCCAGACTTTAAAACCATTTTTTGGCCAGGCTAGAGCATTTTTACACCTTTACCCATTTTCTTTAAAATCCAATCACAAACGTTATCTATAGAAGGGATAGAAATGTAAAAAACTTAAAACCTGACCAAAAAGTGAATCACAAAATAATTAGGATAAGTTCTAGGTGAAGCTAAAAAAAATTTGAAATTTGCGAATCTAATATGATCATAATACAATTTCAAAGAAAAAATAGTTTATATGAGGCTCAAATTTTATACGAGCTGGCTAATGGTATATATTTTCATTGAATTCTATCATTATTATTTTAGATATTAATTTTAAATATTTTTTTGTTAGGGGTTTAATATTACTTGTGAAAAACAATTTATTTATTTAATGGTAATAAATTTTTATTAAACTAAACATTTTTAATGTTTGCAATTACTAATAAAATTGCATTGAAAATAAAATAAAAAATGCACTCAAAGAGTATCGAACTCAGGTCTTTTACTAAAAGTGATAAACCGCCAACCGCTACACCAAAAAAGACATGTTTGAATATTTTCATAAACAATTAACATATTGTATTCTACATTATATAATCGATTTTTTAAGACTAAAATATATATACTAAAAATATTTTAAAAGTTGAGGGGGGGGGGGGGGGGGGGGGGGCAGCTGCCCCCTCTCACCCCTTAGTAGGTCCGCCCATGAGGTGGTGTACCCGTGGTGGTGGTGAAGACCCTGAGATGCATCGCTTGGTTCACTTCGGTACAATGCTCTTCTTGAAGAGAAGGAGTAGGTTCAATAACACCCTGTAGGAGACGTTCCTCTTGAAAAAATATGAGTGGTGTGAATGTGAATCAATTTGCTTGTAACCTGCCTACAGAATGAGCCATAATAGATCGAAGAACAAGCCGGTGACGGATCTTAGAATCAGAGTTGAATGACAACCTTTTAAGAAGTTCATCAAAGTTGAGAGAAGTAGCAGCCGCTATTTGTGTGAAGATTTTGCAATTTTTACCAACTTTGTGCCCTATCATTCCACATCAGAAACAAAAAATGGGAACATCCTCATAGCAAAACTTGACTAAGAATTGCCTACCATTTGTAGTACCAGAAGAGGTATGCATTCGGCTAGGTAATGGCTTAGATACATCAAGCCAAACCTTAAAACGTATGTATGGAGTTGACATCACTGTGAGGGCTTGAATATCAGCTTCCATCACTGGACCAATGCAACTTGCCAACGCTTCCACATTGGGAAGTAGGAGTTTTTGAATCGGATATTCAAGGAATCTTATCCAACATATCAAAATTTGCCGAGGTGTAATGCGGAGTCCAATCTTTGATAGAAACCAACCAACCAAAGAGAGACCATGGACCCGTGGAAATAATTCCATTTTTATCCTCCTCATCAGTGAACTAAATCAGATAGTAATTGTGGAGTTCGTCATTGTGATTTTCCAGGGGTTCAATATGAACTATATGCATTGGTTCCCACTGCGGTATCATTTTGGTGGCAAAAGTTGCAAGGCTGAGATGCTGAGCATGATAGAACTTCGCAACCGCGCGGAGGGACGGGTCTTCAAGACCCTCATTCTCAGTAAGCACATATGAAGGTTCAGGGATGGTGAGATTGCGGGTAAACTGGGTGATGAGTTGAGAAATGGTTGAGTTGGTCAGTTGGGATTGGTCATGGTCAGGGGCAGGGTGAGAGGAATCATTCAGCTGTTGATGTGGATGTTCAGAAACATACTCCATGGCTGAGAGAAATGGTGTACTTGTAACGTGAATATATAGTGAATGTAACATATCGTTGGGAAAATCATATACATAAGAAAAACTTGAAGTGGAAAACTGTGAGGAAAGAGGTGCGAGGACAGA
Source organism: Berberis thunbergii (assembly GCA_003290165.1). NCBI lineage: Eukaryota > Viridiplantae > Streptophyta > Magnoliopsida > Ranunculales > Berberidaceae > Berberis > Berberis thunbergii. The sequence continues at coordinate 30,605 of QNQO01001637.1, forward strand.
GCTGAGGACTAAGAGGAATTTGAATAGGGGCAATGTTGTGGAAAACCAAAAGTGGATGAAATATGGTATTCGCGGTGTTGCGGACAACGCTGCTTTGATACCAATTTGTTGCGGACGAAAGTGTTACAAATGTCGAAATGCGAAGCTACAAACAAAATACTAACAAATACTGGAGACCACCAATTTAACGTGGTTCGACAAACATGCCTACGTCCACGACAAATACCAACTTCACTGATGAGATAGAAAGATTACAAATTGAGAGAGCTACAAAACGTCAGGGACGTTACAAATACAAGTGTCTAAATGACACTACACAAATACGCAGGCTGCGTATAATACAAAACCAAAACAAACAAACAATACTCTCTCTCTCACCCCCTTACTTCTTTCTCTCTCAGATACTCTCACAAAGGGATAAACCCTAAACAAACAGATTTTGAGGTTGGAGGATGATCCCCAAGCTCTCAGATCTCTCCAACAGGGAGGATTGGAGAATAAACATATTACAAATTTGGTTTCTAACAGGAAACCCAAAATCCGAAGAATTCGGATTACAAACTTCACATAATCCTCACATCGATACAAATGCAGAGAGGGTGACTTCTGCTGAGGATCCTTGATCCCGAAGGATGGGACTAACAAATGTGGAACCATTGGTCCCCTTTTATAGACGAATTGAGGAGGTTGGAACCACCTCCTCGCTTACTTGCTTCATCATTAAGAAATCCAAGTCAAAGTCAACAATGATGGCTAGCACCACTTACTTGTTCGAATTGATTTCTTCTTACTTCATCATGAAGAAATCCAAGTCAAAGTCAACAATGACGGCTAGCTCCAGTTACTTGTTCGAATAGCTCCAGGAGGTGATGGAAGCCACGAGATTGCTGGTCCACTTAACATGTCTCAAGCAACGATATTGTCCCCAACTTAGACACCCGTCTCCCTTTTAAGTGTGGGGCAACTATTCAAATGCTCCCAAAAGGTCTCGTCTCTTATTAAGACATACCAAACTTCATATATACTTCATATCACTTGGCTCCTTAGTTGATATGGGACTAAGTTGAGCCAACACATATCCGTCAGGGAGTGATGTGTGGTAATAGAAAAAGAGAAGAAAAATGAAAGGGGAGGAAAGAAGGGTTAAAAGGGTAGGTAAACAAGGACGAGATTGATGGATGAACAGGAAAGGAGGATAGAAATGTAATGGGAGATGCAACTGTAGGGGGAAAGTAATCACACAGGGTAATCGAGATGGAAAAAGAAGTAGATGCTTACAACAGGAGACTGAGATTGAGTATACTATGCAATTGAAACCCAAACTCTCTTTATCTTGCCAAATTCTTCGACTTTAATGCAATGTTACATGCGCGAGAGCGAGTTAGTAACGAAGAATTTGCCAATGACGATTTAAGAGATTTCCTTAGTTGCATGGTGCAAGTGGATATACATGCATGATTGTAGATATCGATGGAGTTACCTTACATGGAGTAACAATAAAATTAGGGACAATGGAGTTTCTTTGAAGATGGATAGATTGATGGTGAATGGGGAATGGTTGCAAGAATGCCTAATGCAGAAGTTGAGTTCCAAAATAATGGCACATCAGACCATACACCAATGGTGCTCACCTTGTACGAGAAGCAAAGCACAGGCCCACTCCCATTTAAGTTCTTTAATTATTGGGAATATGAACCAGAGTTTATGCAAGTTGTTGCAGAAGATTGGCAAACACCTATTAGTGAGAACCCAATGTTTGTTTTGAAAAGAGACTGAAGCAAGTAAAAATGAAACTGATTGTTTGCAGGAAGTCAGGGTTTCATAAGGCGAGTCGGGAAGTATTGGTAGCAAGGCAGCAAATGTGAAGAGCACAGTGAGCACTCCAAACCCAGAACATCAATGTGCAGTGTATTAAAGAAGAAAGAGTAGCAGTACAAAATTACGCTTGAGTTGCAAGGAATGAGCTATCAGAAATTCAGCAGAAGTCCAGGTCCCAATTGCTTATACAGAGTTATCAAAACACTCGAGTATTTTCATGTTATGGTTAAGGAAAGACGAGCACTACATAATATATCTTGTATATTCAATTCAGAGGGTGTCATGTTGGAGGAACCAGAAAAATGTCTACATTACTTTGAGGGGATATATGCAGGAAACCATGAAAGCGATATTATTGACCAGTTGGAAATTGAGAACACCTTGAATGAAGAAATGATGGCTGATTTAGCAAAGCTAGTCACTAGAAATGAGATCACAGGGGCTCTATCCAGTATTGATTTCGAGTATGGCAATGGCCAGATGGATTCCCATCCCTTTAATTCAAAATTATATGGAGAAAAATACGAGAGGATTTCATAAAGGCTATCGAAATTATTTTCAGAAGCTCCAAGCTCCTAGGCCAGGTAAACAGTGCATTGGTTCCTAAAATTACTAATGTTTCTCGGTTCAGTGATCAGGGGCGGAGCCAGAATTGCAGACAAAGGGGGGCAAAAAAATAAATCTCAGATACTTTAATTCTTAAAATAAATAAATAAAAATAATTAAAACAAAGTTTCAAAAGTAGTACAAGAGAAACATATTTTATGTGTTGCACATTGGATTTTAGTAGAAACTCTGTGCGAGTTCTCATTTTCATAGGGTTTACCAAACCAGGCCTAAGGCTACAATATTGTAATCCATGCCGGAAGGCTACAATATTGTTGCCACTTAATATCCTCTGCGTTGTAATCCATGCCCGAAGGCTATATAACTGACCCTATAGGGTTTACCAAACTAAGTCCGAAGGCTACAATATTGTTGCCACTTAATATCCTCGTCGCTTCTATCTCACAAGGAGACTTGCTTCGCTCCAGTCCATTGTCTTCGCCTTGCATGAAGGCATCTTATCCATGGCGAAGCGCATGTGCTTCTAATAATCAGGTGAAAACTCACAAAATCTTAACTGGTGAGTCTCGAACCTGTGACCTCTTACAAGGAGAGTTGATGTCCGATCAACTGAACTACAATTGGTGGACAACTGTTAATATTAAGAATGTTACCGTCGAATTGCTTAGCTGAAGCAGGCTACTGTAAAGACTAAAGAGTGTCGATGAGGAGCAAACAAGCAAGAGAGAGAGTAAGACCACCTCCATAAATCGATCTATGTCTAATCGAAATTTTATTGTGCGATTGGAGAAATCAATTTCCGTTGAAATCGTCTTGTGCGATTGGAGGGGATTAGAGAAAATTGATATTTGTCAAAATCATTTTGGACAATTGAGAAGGCGGAAAGGTGAACTTGCGAAGGCTTGCAAAGGGTCTGCGATTTTGTGTATATTTGTATTTTATTATCTATAAGAAGGGGCAATCTAAAATTTTAAAGAGGGGCAAAATTGCAAATATTGTTAGTTTGGTGAGGTTTCTTAAAAAGCTAAGGGGAGCAATTGCCCCCCTTAGCTATAAGGTAGATCCGCCCATGTCAGTGATTACAGACTATAATGTGTTGCAACGTACCATGCAATTTGCATTATCAAGATGCTTACCAACAGAATGAAGGTAGCAGTGCACCATCCAGTTAGTAACAAGTGTGCGATCATCAAAGGCAGGTTCATCCAGGATAACATCCTGCTTGCTCACGAGTTTGTGCGTATTTACTATAGAAATCACGCCCCCCTGAGGTGTGCAGCTAAGATATATCAAGAAAGCATATGATATGATACGATGGGACTCTATACTTCAAATACCATCAAAGATGAGATTTCCTGCAACTTTCATTCAATGGATCAGGGAGTGCATTACTACCCCAAAATTATCCATCACTCTCAATGGTACACCAAGAGGATACATCAAGGCTATTAGGAGTATTAGGCAAGGCTGTCCAATGTCCCCTCATCTTTTTGTTATGATAATGGAGGTCCTCAATATTTTACTCAAACGGAAGGTCAGAGAGGGTACTTACAAGCTGCACTACAGATGTTCAGAGCCTCATATCATGCATTTAAGTTTTGCAGGTGAGTTAATTGCATTCTTTCATGGAGGTATAGGATCTGCAAGAGTTCTTTATGATGCCCTACAGGAATTTAAGGCTTGTACAGGGTTAAAAGTGAACTGTAACAAGAATAGTCTGTTTTTTTGCAGGTGTTCCATCTCAGGACATGCGTAAATCAGCAATGACTTGCAATTTAATGTTGGTAAACTCCCAGTTTAGTACATCTACTTAGAGCAATTCTAGCTGGCCTGGGAAACCAGTGAGGTTTCACTGCCTAAGGGGCGAAAATACATTTTTGCCCCTCTCATTAAAACATCTTTTTGGAGTATGTGTTTAAAGAGGGGGGGGGGGGCAAAAATGTATTTTCGCCCCCCAGGCAGTGAAACCTCGCTGGTTTCTCAGGCCAGTTAGAATTTCTAGCTTACCATTGATATCTTAGTTTCTCTCTCACCAACAGTGCATTCCCATTCTTGAGCGACTCGGGAAGAAAATTAACTATTCGAAAAATAAGTATTTATCATATGCGGGGAGGGTTGTGCTCATCAAATAAGATCTTTGTAGCATGCAAGTGTATTGGACCTCATGTTTTGGACTACCTAAACAAACCATTAAAAGCATAAATGCAATCCTCTAGAGCTTTCTATGGTTTGATGAAGTTGAAGACATCCCCACTAAGAAGGCACACTACACCAAATTGGAATATTTGTAACAATTCCCAAAATAGTAACACTTTTAAGCTATAACAATCCACCAAATAATTTCAAGTTAAAACTAGATTTAGTCAATAAAATGAAAAATATTTATGCAAAAAAAATGATACAATAAATTAGATCACCATGAATAATATCACTTGTAGGCCCATACTCTTCATGGCGATGCAATTATTTTATCACCTTGCTTGTGAAAATGTATAAAATTGCTTTGTGAATTATTATAGCTAAAAAATGTTACTGTTTTGAAGGTTGTTACAAAAATATCAATTTGATGTAGTGGCAATGGTTAGCTGGAAGAGGATATGTCTCCAGTATCAGTAAAGAGGGTTGGGTATAAGGAACACATAAGTCAGTAACATGGCAGCTTGTATGACCCATATGGCATAGGGCATATACAGTTGAACAAGGACTCCTTGTGGGTGAGGTGGGTTCAGAAGCATCTTATTAAGCAGAAGAATTTAAGGATTTATGGCTTATGAATTCTCCACAAGAAGCATCATGGTGCTAGAGGAAAATTCTGGAATGCAAGCCGAAAACATCAACTGGTAAATGACATGTCCCTCACCATATTGAACCCTTATTATAAGAAATTGTGAGCTACCTAGGTGACATTGAAGCAAACTGCAATCAAGAAGATGAGATAGAGGTAGTGTGGTGTACTGGACCGAATGGGAAATATAGTTTAAAAGCATACCTATGAAGCACTTCGACACAGGGAACGTACAGTAAATTGGGCGAGTGTTGTATGGTTCAAAGGCAATTTCCCACGTCACAATTTTGCTGCTATGTTGTGCTGCCACTGAAACTGAGGATCACTTGTTCTTTGGTTGCATCTATTCAAAGTATGAATTCCGCATTATTTGGACTGAAGACAAGCTCAAGAATGGAGCTTAGAATTGGATTGGTGTGTGCAGACATCTTTGTTCTAAAAATCGACCTAGTCCGGCCTAGGCGGGCTGAGCTGAGCTTGTCTATTTTTATGTTACTAATGAATTTATATGCTATTACGCATAATTTTCCATGATTATACATTTTGCATATTTATCTTGGCAATAAATTGGAAGTAATTTATATGATATTATGCTTTACTTTTATAAATTCTAAATTATAACATAAAAAAAATCCGCCTAGGCCTCGGGGTGCTAGTCCTTTGCTCGCCGCTTGCCTGCTGCATTCTCGTGACTCTTAAAGCGGAGGTTGGTGTTTCACCCCGCTTCACGCCCCAGAAAACATAGCAGCCAGGACGAGTGTTTTCAGAGATCAACCAGGCAAAAGAGGGGGAAAGGAAGGGATGAGGTTCAAAATGAGCTACTACACAGGATCTAGGGGTTCTTAGAGAGTGCCCAGAACGTTTCACAAGTCACTGCACTATAGCAATAAAACTTATATGCCAACATTTACCAATTTTTCAGTTTATGCGTTTACTGTAAAAAATAAAAACGTTGTTTGATAAAAAAGTAATAAAATGAGATTTACTGTTGTCATGTAAATAACAACATTTACCATTTCTCAAGATTCACTGGTTTTAGGAACTTCAGTTGGCGTTCTCTTTATTAAGTTTGTTAAAAATAAAGCAAAGGATTTAGTGGGGGATTACTTATCTGCATGGATTGTTTGATTCCCTTCTTCCCATACAGTTTCATCAAGAAGTCCTTTTATGGTGTGTTTGGTTGCGTGAAATCTTATGTCATGGGAATCCATGAGGGGACTCCTACATTTTAGGCCAAATTGTTGTATCATTCCACATCCACCATTTGATTTTGTGATCAATGGTGGGAATGGAAGTCCCATGAACATGAGAATCACATGCCTTGGGGGACCAAGGAGTGAAATTTTCATGTTCATGGGACTTTCATTCCCACCATAGATAACAAAATCAAATAGTAGATGTGGAGTGATATATCAATTTAGCCTAAAATATAGGGGTCCCCTCATGGATTCCCATGACATAGGATTTCATGCAACCAAACACACCCTTAGTTTTCTCCTCAGTGAACTACATTTCTCGTACCAACTTCTACACCATCACGGATGACTCTCACTGACACGGCAAAACTGATAAACTGGATCTCTGAAAATCAGACAACATATTAAAACAATAAAACAAAAAAAAAATCATAATGCATTTTTTACATTACCATGCAAGTTAACATGGAGTAATTCCAATTTATCTCATTGCAATTTCTAATGTCGAGATACCAGGAACTTATCACTATTACTAATGTGTTATCATATACACTACAAACAATGCTATATTGCCACCATCTTTATATTTCCCTTCAGATATTAACAAATGACACCACATATAAACATAGGCTTCAAGTATTTCTTTTCTCAGAAATTGAAGACAAATTAAACTGGTTTTGCAAATTCCTTCACATAACTTGACAAAAAAGTTTCTGTAAATTACTTTTGAGGAATTTCCTTCAAAATTGCGATGAACAGCAGATCGAATCATGAGTAAATTTTAGCTAGAAACTTAATGAAGCAAATGTAAACATTAAAACCCCACTATCCATAACAAGCATACAATGACTGAAGAAAAAAGGTTACAATGAGGGATATAAAGAGCTTGTACCTGCAATCATGGAGGAAAACTGAAGCCCTACTGGGTTTTCCTTAGTATGAAATGATATCACATAAAAAACTTAATCTGAAATATGAAATCAATCATTTACTTTCTATTACTACAAAAGAACTGCATCAGTGTTCCTTCCTAAATTCATGTACAAGACCAGTCTTACTGTCTTACTATTCTGTATCATTACGCTTCTGTAAAAATGGATTAGAAGTTCTCATTCAACGTGCTTTGAGTATGAGAAATCATATAAGGGCAGAAAACAACGCTGTAATTGGTACTAGAAGGACAAGTGAAGGTGCTACTTGCATCATATTGGCGATAGCTATAGGCATCTGGGCACCTCGCCTTGAAGAATTTAGAAAAGTCAGTAGGCCACAAGTCCCATTGGTGCAGCAATACTGCACAGTCTTGAACACGGTGCATGGATTGTTACAACCGCCTGTTGAAAAAATCCAACATGTATGGATACAAATATGTGTTTAATGTGTATTGCTATCTTAAAGTATAACCCAAATAAATTGTGATATAATATGATTAATTGGGCTAAGGTATTAAAATGTCATGGGCTTAATGTGTAGATACACTAAAGCAATTTCTAATTTGACGAGAGACCAAATTAGAAATTGGTAAGTTAGAATAACTGATAACTCATCAGTTATAAATACAGGGTTATGGTCCCCAGTTGTGTGTGTGTTTTGTTTCTTCTGAAATTTTCATCTACAGAGAGATATACAGAAAACATATGTTATCAACTAGAAGATCAAGACTCATCCATTTCTTGAAGTGCTATCATGGATCAAGGTACGCTTCCGTTTTATTCTTGATTGTTCTCTTCTCATTGATTCAATATGGAACATACAACTGTATCTATAGATAGATATTGTTATAAGTGGTATCAGAGCCTACTTCATAATTGATTCTTTGAGAAATTATGAAATTTAGGATGAACTTCTGGCATAAAATCAAGGTTTTTTAAAAGGGGTTTAGTTGGTTCGTTCATATCTGCATGTAAAATCCAGATCTTGATCCGGTTCATTCAGATCTGCATGATCTGGTTTGTTTAGATCTGCATGTAAAATCCAGATCTTGATCTGGTTCGTTCAGATCTGCATGTAAAGATCTGCTTCGGTCAGATCTTGATTGATTCTTTGTCAGATATTGATCTGTTAGTTTGTTGGACCTGCATTTGGCCCATGTGTATTACAAGCATTCTAGGGTTTAGTTTGTTGGACCTGCATTCAACCCATGTGTATAACAAGTATAACCCATCCGTTTTATTCGGCCCATGTGCATTGGACCCTTCAGTTTTATTTGAAAGTTTTCATTGGGCAACAAATTTATTGAAAAAGCATTTGGGCTGTTGGGTCTGGGTCTGATGGGTTGCTGGGACAGGGTTAGATCCTGCTGGGTGAGATGGGTCACCCTGGTCCAATTCAGAGAACCGGTCCATCCTATTTTGGCTAATTGCATTTAGCAGAATCTGTCCGAGTTACCCTGATAATAATTTTTTTTTTCAGGAAATTAAATAATTGACCTTAAATCAAGTAAATCAGGTACATTACTTAGGTCTGTTATTTATTTATTATTTTTCTCAAGGCAATTTATTTGAAAATTTTAAATTTAAATGTTTTTTGTGATGCATCTAATGACTTATTTAGTTTGTCTAACATTTGATTAAACTAATTGAAATAAGATGTCACCAAAGTGACATCTCTTATGTAGATTAATTTATTGAGAATGTTAAGATGTTTGTGTTTGTGAGTTCATGCGGATATTAGCTGGCCCAAAGGAAAGATAATATTTGGCCAAATTGCATACACACCTGTAGTAATAAATATGTGACAATTATAAGGTTTCCATGTGAATAATAAGTCGATTCAAAGATAGACTTATTGTTTGACAGGAGTTATTGTCAATATTTGATAACCACACCAAGAGTACCACTTACAAATTAATATTACTGTCCAAAGACTTGATATTAATGTTTTGCTAGGTATCTTGAGATGCATTCCATAATTATTTGAATTTAAAGATTGTTTATTAAGATTATGATGTGAACATGCATGCTCATTATGTCTATTCTCTGTACAGCTATTATGTCTGCTACTTCAATATTTCCCATGCCAACATTATTCCCATGCTTAATGGGACAAACTTCAAGGATTGGAAAGAAAATGTCTTAATCATTCTTGGCTGCATGGATCAAAACATTGCACTAAGGATAGAGCAACTCGCTACTCTTACGGCTGAAAGTTTTTCTGAAGAAAGGAGGAACTTTGAGAAGTGGGAACGCTCTAATCATACGAGTCTAATGATCATTAAGCGCGACATTTCGGAAGCTTTTAGAGGCGCAATATCTGAAGGGGTAACTAAGGCTAGTGATTTCCTTGCTGAAATTGAAAAACGTTTTGCAAAAAAAGATAAGGCTGAAACAAACATGCTTTTAGCTAGCTTGATTTCAATAAAGTACAAAGGCAAGGGAAACATAAGGGAGTACATCATGGAGATGTCTCACATTGCTTCCAAACTTAAGGCACTAAAGCTCGAGTTGTCTGATGACTTGCTCGTGCATTTGGTATTGACATCTCTTCCTGCACATTTCAATCAGTTTAAGGTCAGTTATAACTGTCAAAAAAAGAAATTGACTCTTAACGAACTAATTTCATATTGTGTGCAAGAAGATGAAAGGTTGAAGCAAGAGAGATTTGAAAGTACTTATCTGGCAAGTACCTTTAAGGATATGGGCAAGAAAAGAACGAAAAATGAAGTTGCTAAGGGTCTAGAGGAAAAGAAACCTAAGGAAAATCAATGATGTTTCTTTTGTGGAAAGCTAGGACATGTAAAGAAAGAATGTAGTCAGTATCATGCTTGGCGTGCCAAGAAAGGTACATTCTTTACTTTGGTCTGTTCTGAGGTTAATTTAGCTTCAGTATCTAGAAGCACTTGGTGGTTAGATTCTAGTGCTACCACTCACATAAGTGTTTCTATGCAGGGTTGCCTGAGCTACCGAAAGCCAAATGATATTGAAAGATACATCTTTGTGGGCGATGGTGGATGTTGAGGCAATAGGGGATTTTAGGTTATTGTTGAGAATTGGTTTTTATTTGAATTTGAAAGCCACTTTTGTTATACCGTCCTTTAGACGAAATTTGGTTTCTATTTCTTTATTGGACAAATCTGGTTATAATTGTTCATTTGGAAACAATCAGTTTAGTCTTTCATTGAATTCAAATATTGTTGGTATTGGTTCATTAAGTATGTTTGATAACCTATATTTGCTTGATACTATTGCATCATATAATGAAACCTTGCATGTGGATTCACGGGGTACCAAACGCAAGCTAAACAAAGAAAATTCGGCAAAATTATGGCACAAACGTTTGGGTCATATATCCAAGTCTAGAATTGAACGACTTGTGTTAGAAGGCATTTTGGATTCACTAGACTTTTCAGACTTAGATGTTTGTGTTGAGTGCATAAAGAGAAAACAGACCAAACAAAAGAGATTAGATGCTAATAGATCTTCAGACGTCTTAGAATACATACGGATATCTGTGGACCATTCCCTAAGGCTTCTTGGAATGGTCAACGATACTTTATATCATTCATAGATGACTACTCACGTTATGGGTACCTTTATCTCATTCATGAGAAATCAGAGTCACTGAATGTATTCAAGTCTTTCAAAACTGAAGTTGAAAACCAACTCAGTAAGAAAATTAAGTACGTTAGATCTGATCGTGGTGGAGAGTACTACGCCAGATATGACTATTCAGGAGAACAACGTCCAGGGCCATTTGCTAGATTCCTAGAGGAATGTGGAATCATCCCACAGTACACCATGTCAGGTTCATCTAGCATGAATGGTGTCGCTGAAAGATGAAACTGAACTCTTAAGGATATGGTAAGGAGTATGATTAGTCATTCTACCTTACCAGAATCACTTTGGGGAGAAGCAATAAAGACAACAACTTATATCATAAATAGAGTACCAACTAAAGCAGCTGCCAAGACTCCTTATGAACTTTGGATAGGCCGAAAGCATAGTTTAAAGCACTTCACATTTGAGGATGTCCATCTGAGACTAGGCCTTATAGGCCAAATGAAAACAAATTGGACTCCAAGACAGTAAGCAACTACTTTATTGGTTATTCAGAGTGATCTAGGGGCTACAAATTTTATGATCCCACAATTAGGTCTATTTTTTAAAACGGGAACTGCGACATTTTTTGAGGATGTTGAGTTTGGGGGGAGAAATAATGTAAGAGACATTGTTTTTGAGTAGGAATCGGTTTCGACTCCTACTACTGTTTTTGACAATGTACATGTTTCTGTACCTGTAATTGATCGAGAAGCAGATATGAAACCTCAACTAGACAATGTTGAACAACTCCATGTTCAAATTGAAGTAAATGTTCCAGAGGAACAAACTCAACAACCTCAAGGACAAATGCCATTAAGGAGATCCACGAGAGAAAGGAGAAATGCTATTCCGGATGATTACATAGTTTTTCTCCAAGAACATGAGGAAAATGATAGATTGATGGAAAATGATCCAACCAACTTCCATCAAGCCATGCAGGATTCTAACTCTAAAAAATGGGTAGATGTTATGAATGAGGAGTATAAGTCTATGTAAGACCATCAAGTTTGGGATCTTGTCCCATTACCTAAAAATTCAAAGCCCATTGGTTGTAAATGGATATTCAAAACCAAGAGGGATTCAAAAGGTAATGTGGAGAGATATAAGGCTCGTCTTGTAGCTAAAGGCTTCACTCAAAAAGAAGGCATCGACTATAAAGAGACTTTTTCTCCGATTTCAAAGAAAGTCTCATTTAGGACAACGATGACACTTGTTGCGCACTTTGACCATGAGCTACATCAGATGGATGTTAAGACAACATTTCTCAATGGCGATATTGATGAAACAATTTATATGGTGCAACCAGAAAACTTTGTGTCTGGAGACCCGAAGAATATGGTTTGCAAACTAAAGAAATCCATCTATAGGCTCAAGCAAGCTTCCCGTCAATGGTACAACAAATTTCATCAAGTAATTGTCTCATTTGGTTTCGAGACAAATGCAATTGATAATTGTGTGTATCATAAGTTCAGTGGGAGTAAGCATATCTTCTTGGTTTTGTATGTTGATGACATACTGCTTGCCACTAATAACAAAGACATGTTGCACGAAACTAAGAGATTTCTATCAAAGAAATTTGATATGAAAAATCTTGGTGAAACTTCTTTTGTTTTAGGGATTTAGATACATCGAGATTGCTTTCAAGGTATTCTTGGATTATCGCAAAAGAGCTGTATAGAAAAGGTACTTAAAAGATTTGGCATGCAAAATTGTAAATCAGGAGACACCCCTGTAGCTAAAGGAGACAAATTCAGTCTTAAACAATGCCCTAGGAATAAACTTGAAGTTAAAGAAATGCAAGAGATTCCCTATGCATCAGCTATTGGGAGTCTAATGTACGCTCTGGTTTGTACACGTCCAGATATAGCTTTCATTGTTGGAATGCTAGACAGATATTTAGACTAACTCTGGGATGTATCACTGGGAAGCAGCCAAACGAGTTATGAGATATTTACAGAGAACTAAGGATTACATGCTCACATATAAGAAATCAGATTAGTTGGAGTTCATAAGGTATTCTGATTTTGTTGGATGCCAAAATAGTAGAAAATCCACATCAGGCTACATTTATCTGTTAGCTGGAGGAACTATTTCCTGGAGGAGTGCCAAACAGACACTCATAGCTTCTTCCACTATGGAAACATAATATGTAGCATGTTTTGAGGCATCTAATCATGGATTATGGTTGCAAAATTTCGTCACCGGGTTGCGCATTCTGATATTGAAAGACCACTAAAGTTATATTGTGACAATAACTCAGTAGTTCTATATGCCAACAACAACAGGAGCTCATACAGGTCAGATCATATTTACATAAAGTTCCTGGTTATGAAAGAGAGAGTACATAATAAACAGATTTCCATAGAGCACATTGGGACAAACTCCATGATTGCGAATCCGCTTACTAAGGGATTACCACCCAAGGTCTTTCATGAGCACACTGCTCATATAGGTGTTATATCATTTGATGATGTTTTGGTTTAGTGGGAGTTTGTATATTTGATTGTTCTATATTGGATTTTGGACACATTTTGTGTATTTTCTACAGAAATAAAGTATTCAGTTTGTTCACACTCTGGTCTATTGTGTTAAAGTTTGATCTCAATAAAGTTTAAAATAGGACCAGTTGGAAATAGGCATATTTAGATCACGTTACATGTAATTTCCATGCTACGCATCCATGATTGATCTATATTATTTGATTGTATGGGTATACGTGACTATTAATGGATTCGGTTGCGCTAAATTTGATGAAAGTTCTTTTAGTCCTATACCTTTATAGTCAACGGACGAGATTGTTTGGAAATACCTTCATATGTGATAGCAAATTTTGAGCTCATTAGGTTATACACATTTTTTAAGGTAACATATGTGGCCCAAGTGAGAGATTGTTGGAAAAATCCAACATGTGTGGGCATACACATGTGTTTAATGTGTATTGTTATCTTAAAGTATAACCCAAATAAATTGTTATCTAATATGGTTAATTGGGCTAAGGTATTAAAATGTCATGGGCTTAATGTGTAGATACACTCAAACAATTTCTAATTTGATGAGGGACCAAATTAGAAATTGTAAGTTAGAATAACTGATAATCCATCAGTTATAAATACAGGGTTATGGTCCCCAGTTGTGCGTGTGTTTTGTTTCTTCTGAAATTTCCTTCTACAGAGAGATACAGAAAATCTACGTTATCAACTGGAAGATCAAGACTCATCCCTTTCTTGAAGTGCTATCATGGATCAAGGTACGCTTCCGTTTTATTCTTGATTGTTCTCTTCTCATGGAGCATACAACTGTATCTGTAGATAGATATTCTTATACCACCAGGTGCTTTCAACTGATTAGGGCACTGGCCCATGATATGATATCAGTTGTACATTGGACGCCAAGTGTGCATCCGCTTACTGGGCTGAAGTCCATGGGCACATTAAACCCATCAACCATAGAAATGTCAAAGAAGTCCATGTTATTGAATTGGTTTAATGAATATTCAGCTAGAGTGTTGGGTGGCTGACCAAAGCCAGTGCATTCTAGGACTCCACCACAATCCCCCGTTTGGCAACTACCTCGACCGCTTGCCTTGAAATCACAACCAATATGTGCCCAGATACGGACCTGCTTTGTGCTTGGGTTGACGTTCATGGCCCATGATTGACCTTGATTGAGTTGTTTGCCTCCACTTGGTAAGGCTGCAGCCCACACCGTGTATGAAAATTTGTTTTGCACCTCGAAAGTGGCTCCATCGGTTGAGCTGAAGAGGAAAAATAAAAAGATGAACAACCAAATAAGGATTGTGGTTTGTGGAGATTCTTATTGTTGATCAGAGAAATATATCCAAAAGTGGGTAAATAACAAACAGTCCAAAGAGTTAAATTGAAACAAATTCCCAAACCCAAAGATAAACGATAAGTTCATGACTAATATTCTAACAAACTACACGCCAAGGTTTACTACTTCTTCATCATAGCAATAGAAGAGTAGATAATCATCAAAGTTGTCAAACTAGTAGTTCACAATGAGGTGCACTTGGGCATCGCCTCAGCCATTGGTGTCAAGCTATCAGAACACAACCTCCTTTAAACCACGACCCTCCATTACTCATTCCATATTCCTGTTAGAAAAAATCGCAGGAAATCCTTTGATAACACTGATTCCTATTTCTAAACCACAATGGAAGAATCCCATGAAACCATTTCATAGAAGTACATTGATAATTTCTTTTTAAAGTAAATCGACTTTGATTCTTGAACAATCCACATCACTTTTGATTCTATTGTAACAAAAAATTCCCTTTTATGTAGGAAAGGCCCATATCATCCTCACTCTCTTATGAGGTTGTGTTTGTTTCAAAAGAAATTTTTTCCCAAGAAAAGCTAGAAAAAAATATTAGAGAATGGAAACAAAGTTGGAAGAAGTTCTCCACTTGAGATTGAAGATGACCATATATTTTGCAAAAGTACTCTTTGCTCTCAACCAATGTAAACATTTTTCACAATTTCGTTAAGAAAACATGAAGATAGATATCATCATCTAATTCATGTTCTCAGTTCTCTCTTCCCCTCTCTCTTGTCTGCATTCCCACTTTTAGCAATTTTTCTTGAAAATTGTTATTTTGAAACAAATGCACCCTGAGAGACAATAGAAGTGTTGCTAAGCTCAAGCAAATCACCGGATGGAAGTGTTTGGTACACTCAAGCAAAGCACCAGCCAGGGTAGGCTTGCCCAAAAGGACCAATGGAGCCGGTGAAGGCACTCCATTCCATCCTACATTTGATTACAAGCCAACAGGTTTGTCGGCATCTCAAGTTGAACAAGAAGTATTGACCCTGTTTAAATCTCATGTTGTGCAAGCCATTTACAAACAGGTGCTAGGCACGTGTGCGCACATTGGTCCACTATACATAGCAACAATATTTCTTCGAAAACCCTCGTTGCTATTAGGTAATGGACAACGCCAACGACATTGTCCCCAATTATAAACACCATGATTTTGGGCTGAGGTTTTTCGCACCTTGGTCCCCTAGGGTTTCTCCAACAATATTGTCCCCAACTATAAACACCATGATTTTGGGTCGGGATTTTTTTCTCCAAAAAGCCTTGTTGCTATTAGGGAGTGGACAACACCAACGATATTGTCCCCAACTATAAACACCATGATTTTGGGCCAGATTTTTTGCACCCTGGTCCATGTTTTTTCTCCAAAAAGCCTTGTTGCTATTAGGGAGTGGATGACACCAACTATAAACACCATGATTTTGGGCTGGGGTTTTTTGCACCTTGGTCCACACCTTGACCCTAGTGTTTTTTGCACCTTGGTCCACTAGAGTTTTTTTTCTCCAAAAGACTTCGTTGCTATTAGAAAGTGGACAACACCTTGGTGCTAGCAATAAGGTGTGGGGTTTTTTTTTCCAAAAAGCCTCGTTGCTATTAGAAAGTGGACATCTCCGTATATTTTTAGACGACAACTCCATCTTAGTTGATGTGAGACTATTCAAGCCAATTCCATCACAATGATGCATTTTAGAGAAAAAACTTCACACACATAAGTCATGGTGTTTAAGTTGGGGACAATGTCGTTGCTATGTATAGTTGGTCAAGGTGCGTGCACGTGCCTAGCGCGCCAATAAGTGGTATAAGAGTCGAAGGTTCGGCTGAGACTTGATGTTAGTTTCCTCGAGATGTGGATCCTTGGGATGTAGATCTCGCCAAGGGATTTCCTTACAATCTAGGTGAAGGCGTTCTTTTGTTTCTCGAGATGGTTGAAGATTGGATCAGTGGAGGTGTTCCTCGAGATGGTTTAATATCGGTCCGGTGGTGGTTTTCCCCGTATTCCTCGAGATTGTTGAACTCAAGATGAATAAAGATTCGGTGGATTGTAAGATGTGATAATTCGTGCCAAAATGGAGATTGTTGGGATGTAATTGGCTTGAATAGTCCCACATTAACTAAGGTGGAATTGTCATCTAAGAATATAATGAGATGTCCACTCCCTAATATATGGTGGTGTTTAAGTTGGGGACAATATCGTTGTTATGTATAGTGAATCAAGGTGCGCAGACGTGCCTAACACGCCAACAAAATCTTCTCATTAATGGGTAAACCATATTGAAAGGAAACTAAAAATAGCAAACAATGTCTTGCAAAATAAAAGAAGAAAGAAAAATAAATTTTAGTAACAAAAATTGGAAAGTACAAGGAAACTAGTGACTACCTGGAATTGTCCTCTTTGGTTCCATTCAGTTTCCTGCAACCAACAAATTATGTATAAATATTTGAAGTCATTAACCAAACTTGAGCAAACAAGAATGGTACGTTGTATGTGTGTGTGTTTTCTGTTTTGGTGAATGTGTAAAGCGCATAGTACCTCACTTTGACCCTATCACTTTTATTGACAGAATTTAAGGAGCTGCATCAGAGTAAACTTTTCTCGTTTATGAGAATAGGGCGCATGTGTATGCTACTCAACCAAATAGAAAGTGTGTAAGTAAAATTCTCTTTAAAGATCAGATTTAGGTCATAAGATGATCTTAATCAATACAAGTAAAGATCAGATTTAGGTCATAAGATGATTTTTCAGAAATCGACAATTATGATGTCTCAAGTCGAATCATTAGCAGCTTCACTTGACATGATTTCTTCACCAAATTGGATTTTAAAGTTTCATCAAAGCTGCACATTTCATCTGCGTCTACATGTCTAGCTTGCGGGGTGTTAAAGAATAGAAGACTACCTATGTTACAAAATAGGAAAGTGTTACAAAATAAGATATGTTAGGAAAGTCAGAATATAATAAAAGTCTTTAGGTTTCCTATCTACACAAGGTTAGGTCAGAGTTAGCTTTATAAGCTTGTATTCACACAATGATATTATAATACAATAATATAACGTTAGGTCAGAGTTCGATTTATAAGCTTGGCACTGGAGGACTTCACCGCAATCCCTAGTGTCGCACCTGCCTCGACCACTTGCAGAACTAAGAAGAAAATGAGGGTGTGTTTGGTTGCATGAAATGCTCATATATTTTAGGCTAATTTGATGTCTGTGAAGATTGTCATGGTTAATGGATTTTTTATGTCTAGGATGTCCTGTTGTAGATGGTTCACAGTGCATTCAGCCAGAGTGTAGGGTGGATGCCCGAGGCCTTGGCACTGGAGGACTCCACCGCAGTCCCCAGTGTCGCACCTGCCTCGACCACTTGCAGAACTAAGAAGAAAATGAGGGTGTGTTTGGTTGCATGGAATACTCATATATTTAGGCTAATTTGAGGTTTGTGAAGATTTCCATAGTTAATGGATTTTTTTAAAGGCTTTTTATGTGTGAATTATGTTTTTTTTTTTTTTAAAGGCAAGCGTGCCACCTGTGGGTATAGAACCCAAGACATGTGTGTTAAAACACCACAGTCTTAACCATTCAACCAGATTACCATTGACATGTGTAAATTATGTTGTGATCAAGTAATAAAAGGATCGGTATTTATAAAGGAAGAACTGACTTGAGATGGAAGTTCACGCAATTAACCGATGGTGCCAAATCGAAGTGATATTCATAGTATCCATGACCTTCAACAAGAATACAAAACTAGGTGATAAGAGTATGGGCCATGCATTTGATTGATTACAGGCCTAAACCTGCTGCTCGCAACCCAGACCTAGCTAGTTCAGACTAATTATGCAATTTAGCCGGCTCTGTCCAAGGACATCTGCTGTGTCTTTTTTAGCAGCTCATGTTTATAGTTGGGCCAATTTGTGTATTGAGTGAATGAAAGAGCCACAAAATGTTTGGAACGTTTTAATGGCTTATATCCACCCAAACTTAGTTAGAACTCAATGGATGGGAGACATGGAGTATTCAACTTGGCAAACTTTAACACCCCTAGTTCATAGAAAAATGGGGTAACAAAATTAGCATTAGCATGTCAATCGATTCTTTCATGGATCGTGTTGGGGCACTTTTTCATTGTATGAGTGAATAAAGTTCATGATACGCATAACGCATCACACAAATCATAGGAGATTTGTGTCACATACTTGTTTTGCCAAGTTATAGGCATTTGCTTAGATTTTTATTTGGTAAATTGCATACGTTACGTGCAAAGTCTGTTATCTTGTGCCTTGTTTTTCAGGGTAAAAAGATAAACTTTGACGCGGAACCTGGAATAGACTCTTGAAGAAAATTTCATAACTATATTCGACTAGTCTATTGTGTCTTGGTCATATTTTGTCTTTGAGGTTGAGGCGATGTACTTGGGGGAGTGTTTCCTCCTCATAATTTCTTATCCATCCAGGTACATGTTGGAATCAGATTGGTGTTTCCCTTTAAATTGTTGACAAATTATTGCAGCCTAACAAGTTTTTTTTACATCAATTAGGAGACAAATTTTCATTCCCATATAGAAATTTCAGAATACATTTTTTTTACAGGATGAAGCCCCCCCTTAATAATAAACACGCGTATTCATTCAGCTCACTTGGAGAATCATAAAATGGTTTAATGTCAGCCGTTCTATTTCACCATTAACTTGACAATTCATCGCTAATGGATCAGCAATTTAAACATCGGTTTTGAACATTTGTTTAAGTGATTCACAGCCAAAAAATATCAACTCATCTTGAATATTGTATTGGGTGAGACTAATCTAATTCTCAATATAAAGATTTCTAGGATGTTACCCGCCCATGCAAACTGGTAATATTTATACGTTTTGTATAATGCAAAACATTATCCAAACGCCACCCATGTGACCGAGCCTAGGTTGTTCAACAATTCTATTCTCTATGAACAGGTCATATAGGCGACCATATAAGATTTTAGAGGCCTGATTCGAACCAGAAAGAAATGTGCCCAAAGGATACAGCCAATCTCGATTACATATGTGAACACAAACATGATCCCGACAATTATGCATTTTTTGTGGAGGTCAAATTTGATGAACTGCCCATTTGTACTCTGGAATGGCTCAAGGAGAAAATTACTAGAACATGAAATATATATTTGGACACAATATGTAACTAGAATTAGGTATCATTTATCGAAGAAATAGGACATCATTTAGTAACTAATACCCATCTACCCTTTAAAAAAAAACAACTGCATGATTGCTCCTCCCTAATTTCATGCACAACCAGTCATAATCATCTGGTCTTTATTAGATTTAATCCATTAAAATGGACTGAAAATCCTAATTAACTATTTACTTGATGAGAAAATCAAGTGTGCTCTTCAAGGGCAGAAGATAACCCCGTAACTGGTACCAGGAGGGCAAGTAAAGGTACCATTTACATCATCTAGGGGGTAGCTATATGCATCTGGGCACCTCTTTTTGAAGAACCTGGAAAAGTCAGTTGGTCCACAAGGCCCCCCTTGGGTGCAACAATACTGCTGAGTCTTGAACACAGTACATGGGTTGTTACATCCTCCAGGGGCCTTGAGCTCATTGGGGCATTGGCCAACGATATCAGCAGTGCATCGGATGTTACGGGTACAGCCACTTACGGAGCTGAATACCATAGGCACGTTGAACCCATCAACAAGTGAGATGTCCATGAAGTCCAGACTATTAATCTGGTTCAAAGAAAATTCGGCTAAGGTGTTGGGTGGCTTACCATAACCTGTGCACTGAAGCACCCCACCGCAGTCTCCAGTCTGGCAGGTTCCACGACCGTTTGCATCAAAATTGCAACCGGTACGAGCCCAAATGCGGACCCGGTTTGTGTCCTTTTTATGGTCCATGATTGACCTTGATCGAGTCGTTTGCCTCCACCTGGTACGGCTGCAGCCCACACTGTGTACGAACAATAGTTTTGCACCTCGATAGTGGCATCGGTTGAGCTGACGAGGAAAAATAAAAAGATTAACAACCAAATAAGGATTGTGGCCTGCGGAGATACTTATTGTTGATCAGAGAAATATATCCAAAGTAGGTATATAGCAAACAGTCCAAAGAGTCTTAAATTTAAACAAATTCCCAAACCCAAAGAAACGATAAGTTCGTAACTAATATTCTATCAAACTAAACACCAAAGATTGCTATTACTTCATCATAGCCCTAGGAAGAGTAGATAATCAACACAGTTGTCAAACTGGCAGTTCACAATCCTCAGCCATTGGTATCAAGCTGTCAGAACACAAACTCCTCTAAATCACGACCCTCCATTACTCATTCCATACTCCTGCTAGAAAAAGTCGCAGGAAATATTTTGATAACACATTCCTATTTCTAAATGCTATCCCACAATAGAGACAATTGGTCGATTCTCATGAAACCATTTCATAGAAGTTCATAGATAACTTCTTTTTTCTTAAAGCAAATCGACTTCGATTCTTGAATAATCAACATAATTTCTGGTTCTATCGTAATGAAAGATACCATTTTTATATATAAAAGGCCCGTATCATCCACTCTCTTATGAGGTTGTGTTCGTTTCAAAAGAAAATTTTCCTAGGGAAAGCTAGAGGAAAATATTAGAGAATGGAAACAAAGAAGAAAGAAGTTCTCCACTTGAGGTTGAAAATGAGTATATATTTTGCGAAAATACTCTTTGCTCTCAAAAAATGTAAACATTTTTCACAATTTCGTTAAGAAAACATGAAGATATAGATCATCATCTAATTCACATTCTCAATTCTCTCTTCCTCTCTCTCTCTCCTCTGCATTCCCACTTTTAGCAAATTTCTTGAAACAAATGCACCCTGAATGCCAACATAAGTGTTTGCTAAGCTCAAGCAAAATGCCAGATGGTAGTGTTTGTTAGACTCAAGCGAAATGCCAGATGGAAGTGTTTGTTACACTCGAGCAAAGCACCAGCCAGGGGAGGCTTGCCCAAGAGGACCAATGCAGCCACTGAAGGCACTCCATTCCATCCTAAATTTGATGACAGGCCACGGGTTTGTCGGCATCTCAAGTTGAATAAGAAGTACTGACCCTGTGTAAATCACATTCTGTGCAAGCCATTTACAAACAGGTATTTATGTGGATGTATCAATTACATTTAATTTCACTCTTTAGAAATCTTCCCGGTTAATGGGTAAACCATATTGAAAGGAAACTAAAAATAGCAGAGAATGTCTTGACAAAATAAAAGAAGAAATATTAGTAACAAAAATTGGAAAGTACAAGGAAACTAGTGACTACCTGGAATTGTCCTCTTTGGTTCCATTCATTTTCCTGCAACCAACAAATTTTTTTTAATAAATAATGTCATCCAATTGACTTTTATGAAATTCAATATAAGTAGTGAATAAAAAGGTGGTATTACTTCCATTTCCTATACTAGTTATGTATAAATATTTGAAGTCATTAACCAAACTTGAGCAAACAAGAATGGTGCGTTTTATGTGTGTGTGTGTTTTCTGTTTTGGTGAATGTGTAAAGCGCATGGTACCTCACTCTGATCAAATCACTGTTATTGAGAAAATTTAAGGAGCTGCATCTGAGTAAGCTTTTCTCGTTTATGAGAATAAGGTGAATGTGTATGCTACTCAACCAAATAGAAAGTTTGTAAGTAAAATTCTCTTAAAGATCAGATTTAGGTCATAATCAATACAAGTAAGGAGTGAACATGTTCCTTTTGTGAATAAACAGCCTCTTGCTTTTATACATACATATACATCAGCAGTGATAAGTATTTAATATTTTCGGAAATGTCATCAATAATATGTAAAAGAAACTTATACCACCAATTTGACTGACAATAGCTTGACTATTCAATTTGAACAAATGCATGAGCTTGCAAAAAAATCATTTAATGTTGATTAACGAAATAGTGAAGACAAGAAATTTTACTTACGGGCAAAATACAACTTTGTAATTGGTACCAGAAGGGCAGGAGAATGTGCTAGTTGGATCGTCCATGAGATAACTATAGGCATTTGGACACCCATCCTTGAAGAACCTAGAGAAGTTAGTAGCCTCACAGGTCCCTGAGTCGCAACAGTATTGGTCTGTCTTGAAGACAGCACATGGATTATTACAACCTCCCGGTGCTTGTAACTCAGTGGGACATCGGCCATTGATGTCAGTGCTGCATGTGGTGCCATTACACCTATCTGTTATCGGGGTCAGGTTCATGGGTATGTTGAATCCATCAACGAGTGAAATATCCAAATAGTCAATGTCACCATCTAGGTTTAACGCATATTCAGCCAGAGTATTGGGTGGCTGACCATAAGATTGACATCGGAGGAGCCCATTGCAGTCACCAGTTTCACAATGTCCATGGCCTGTTGCATTGAAAGTGCAGTTGGTGCGACCCCAAATGCGGGCCTGGGTCGTGCCTGGCTCCACATTGATTTTCCATGATTGACTTGAATTGAGTTGCTTACCACCACCTGGTACTGCGGCCGCCCATACTGTATGTGAACATTGGTTTTCAATCTCAAATGTAGCTGAATGGGCTAATTTGATGAGGATGGATAACAAGAATGAGAAGCAGATGAGACTGCAAGAGATGCTCATGGGTTTATGGATGATTGTGTGACGTGTCTTTATCATGTTCTTAGCTAAAAGGAAGAAGGGAGCTACGGGATGGAGCTTCAAGCAATAAAATTTTGAATATTCAAATGTTATTAACACTAATCAATTATTTATAGGAATATAAGGCAAGAAGGAAGATTAGGGGCAGTATAAAGAATGGTGTATAGAAGAGTAAGGCACACAGGCGTGTTACCTGTGTTCCTAATGTTTGAAGCAGTTTTTGGCTTTGGGAATGTTCTTCAACACCCTTTGCCCTTTAACCTATACAATATCAGCAAGGTTAGTCTCAAATTATCATTATAGGGAAAAAAAAAGAGTAAAGAAAACGAAACACAGTATGCATAATTAAGATTCGGTTAGTTCAAGTAAAAACAACAAAAATCAATTTAACAAACACCCCAAATCTCCAATAATTTAATAAATAAAAACACAAACATTAACAAGAGCTAAAAGAAAGAAATGAATAGTTAACCAATGAACTTCGTCTTCTGTTATTTTCACCTCGTTTACTAATACGCTGAATGGAATAGCACAATGCAAGTGGTGTGCAAAGGGCCCTTCTGGCTGCCTGGCATGTCTAATAATCTTAATAATGTAATACTGTTTGAAGAATGCCTATCTCTACACACGCCATGCTTCATGAAAGATTTTGAAAAATGCACGAAAGAAACACGGTTCTGCAAATACCTGAAAGTACCTAAGCACGGAGGCATAGGATCATACTTATTGAACGAAAAGAGTTATTAGCAACTTCATTTGAAATAGATCTCTACGCTTCATTTAGCATCTATAAGAAATTGAAATAAGGGTGTTTGAACTTGGCAGAAATCCCTTGAAAATTGAAATACCCAAACTGAATCTTGAACGTCTAAACTTAGAACGAAACTTGGTTTCACAGAATGGTTTTCATATCTGAGTAATTTTGACAATCAACAGGCAGAACTTCCACGTGTGGATTGGATAAGGGCAAAACCTGATAATAATCCCACAAAATATTGGAGAATTATTAAAGACTTCCTAATCAATCAAACCCCATGAGAAATCAAGGCAAAAGTAATGAAATCAAAATTTTCAGAGTAAGCAAAAGTAATCCTTATCCTAACCATCATAACATAGTAAGAAGGGAATCGTATCATTGAGATAAAAGTTTTAATTAAGTAATGTGTGAACATTCAACAAGAATACAACCCAAGGGGTCACCCATTGAAATAGACGAGGGGCTTCTTTAGTTCTTTGTTTCATTGACACAGTTTTTTCCCCAATTTTTCTTCTAGCATCTCAAAGTCCTCTATAATTTCTAGAATGTGGAGCGCTACATAACCTACACATAATAGGTAAAGAACTAATTGGGTTCCACAAACTCCTTCACATTCATGGCATAAAAGAACCTCTATAAGTTTCTTTGGAAGGGGGTGTGGATGTCTGCCCATCCTTGATCGATAATCAATAAAGAGTACAAAAATGGTATGATGGGTTTTAAAATTCCTTCAAATTGAGATACCCATTGTATAAAACTAAACTACAAACTCTTATCAGAAGTGAAAAGAGAAGATCACAATGTATCTTGAGTGACTTCAACTGGATGTTAGAAACTGAATGAAGTATAATATGCTAATCTTTAAAATCCCATCAATAATAAGAGTTTGTACCTTTGATCATGATGGGAAAATGAAGCCTTCAGTGGAATAGATTGTTTAGTATCAAAGAGAGAAATGGGAGAGTAGATGAGTTATTGGGAAATTCTAATTGACGAGGAAACGGGCGAGGAAGGGGGGTGGAACCCTCCATTTCCGTCGAGATGCGCGCGTGCATCCATCTCCAGGGGATGGAGGGCTCCACCCCCTCCCTCGCCCATTTCCTCGCCAATTAGACAAAGCCCGTTTGGACGAAGAAGCTTTCATGACTGCTGTTTGATAGCGAGCTGTATTGACTGGGGATTTTAAAAAGTAAGTAAACGTCGAGCTGTATTGACTGGACAGTGTGAAATGAATTAAAGAAGACTGAAGGGAGGTTGACTACCCCTTACGTAAAAGTCGTAAATGGCGGTGATCATCGGCCTACCAAGGTGGGATTTTAGGATGTGTTTGTTTTGCAAGGAAAAGCTTTCCATTTCTCTCAAAACCATTTCCGCAAATGAGTTTTTGGTTCTCTCCTAACTTTTAATTGTTGGGAATTTTGGGAAGAACCAGAATTTAAGAAAGATTAATTTTATTAATCTCTTAAAAGTTTCTTACAACTTCACACCTTTACTATACTCACAATGCTCACTACTACACTTGAGCTTGTTTGCCCCGTGATGCCTACATCTCACAACATTTCCCTATTTATAGTAGCTCTAAGGAGGTGGGAGGATTCTAGAGAAGCAATCTCAACCACACATCTTTGCTTCTCTAGAACTCTCTCAAATGTATAGAGTATTACAAATGTATAGAATTCTCTAGACATTCAACCATCTAGAGAATATTCATTATTGTTGGATCTTCTAGATAATGGGTTTGGGTTTTGACTTTTGGGCTTTAGGCTTTAAACATTTGGGCTAGTTAGTGATGATTTTCAACACTCCCCTCATCACTAACTCCGTTGAAGATCATGCCAAGTTGTCTTCGAAAGTCTTCGAACTTTGTCGTGCCAAGTCTCTTAGTGAATATATCTGCTACTTGGTTATCCGTCTTAGTTGTTTGCATCTGTATCTCTCCTTGAAGTACCTTCTCTCTAATGAAGTGGTAGTGAACATCTATGTGCTTTGTCATTGCATGGAACACCGGAATTTCCAACTAAGCGTATTGTAGACTGATTATCACAATGCAATGGTATTGCATAGTCGATTGGTTGATGAAGGTCGTTAATTAGTTGTACTAGCCAAGTACTTTCCTGTGCTGCCGCTCTATACTTCGCTTATGTAGCTGAGAGAGATACTGTTGGTTGTCTCTTGCTACACCAAGTGACTGCTCCTGAACCAAGTTTGATTTTGCTCTAGGGCTTGGATTTCTTCTTTCATTGCATTTCTTCACTCCGGACTCTAAGATGCTTATTCAAATGTTGCGGGCTCCCTAATGTTGTGTTCTTCAGTCACAACATGACATTCTTAACTGTTGGCCCACATCTTCTTTACTTTCTTGAACTTCTTCTGGTGTTTTTTCATATACACTAGCCTGCCATGGGCTTGAAGATGTACTTGGTGTTTTGGGTGAGCTCGGTACTACTCCTTCTTCATCATTTGCAGGTGATGACTCATTTTCCTGCATTTTCTTTTGTAGACTTTTGGAGTCTGGCAGAAGTAGTTGTTGTGTAGACCACCACGATGAAGCTTAGTCAAACACCAAGTTCCTTGATGTATAACACCATCCGGTTGTAGGATTGCAACATTTTCACCCTTTTATTTGATTGTTGTATCACACAAAGATGCAATGGATAACCTTCTTGTCGAACTTACTTCTTAGGTGACCAGGCACGAACACGTAGCACACACATCCAAATACTCGGAAGTGACTCACTGTAGGCTTGGTATGCCATAACTTCTGGAACAGTTGAAGGAAATCTAGTTTTGCTTGTGGCAGCCTGTTGATAACATGGACTGCAGTCTTCATACAATCGACCCAAAAACAACTCGGTACATTCTTTTCATGCAGCATACTTCGACATATCTCTACCAAATGTCGGTTCTTCCTTTCAACTATGTCATTTTGTTGAGGGGTGCCTGGACATGTTAGTTGCCTCTTGATTTTACACTCCTTCAGGAAGTTGGTAAATTCATCCGATGTGTAGTTTCCACCATTATCGATACACAGGAATTTGATATTCTTTCCTACTTTGCATTCGATGTCCTCCTTAAATGCCTTAAATATGTCAAAAACTTCTGATTTTTCCTTCAGAAAGTAAACCCACACGTACCTTGAAAAATCATCAATAAAAGTCACCATGTATCTCATTCCACTGATTGATGGTTGTTTCACCCGGCCGAACACATCTTAGTGGATGAGTTGCAATGGTTCCTTGGCTCTAAACTTCGACTCCTGATAGGGTAGTTGATGAGCTTTTCCGTACTGGCACCCAACACAGACTGTTCCTCCTCGTACGTCCAGGTGAGGTAGACCCTTCAACATTGACTTGGTCATCATTATCTTCAAGTTATGATAGCTAACATGCCCTAGCCTTGCATGTCACAAGTCAGCAGTTTCAATGCATCAAGTCTTATCCACATATGCTGATTCTGCAGACATCATGTAGATAGACTCCAACTTTCTTCCCGTCATGATGGGTGTACCCGATGGCTTTAGAGTTCGATACACCTTAACATCTCCCGGCCCGAACACCACATACTTGCTAGTTGCTGTTAATTGTGATACTAACAATAGGTTTTTCTTCATACCTGGAACGTGATAGATATTCTGCAATTAAACTTGATTAGGGCTTAAGCGTGGAGTGAATGTAGCCTCCCCAGTGTGAGTAATCGGCAATCTCATGTTATCGGCACTTATCACTACCCGGTTTCCTTAGTATTCACATAAGCTTGACAGCTTCTCCTTGTCTCCAGTCATATGGTTGGAGCAGCCTGAGTCAACAATCCAATCCTTATTGTAGTTGACTTGCACATCTTGATCTTCAACGGCCATGGCCACCTCATCCTTGGAGAAGTCAATTTCTTCATCTGAAAAATCCTCACGAACGGGTTGGGTAGTTGCAAAGGATACTTGGAAGTCCCAGTATTCTTCACCGTTGTCTTGGTGATTGTGAGATGTCACCAAGTTTCCTTTAGCTGTCTTCTTCTTTGACCAGCAGTCTTTTGTATAGTGGACTCTCTTGCCACAGTTGTAGCAACCGTCATTTCTCCGGTCGTTGTTGTTTCTGCCTTGTTGAGCTCCCCCTTTCTTGTAGCTCCTATCCTGGGACTTCTTGGGCCTGCTATCTTCTTCTTTATCTGATCTTACAAAATTCTTCTTTTTATATCCGCCTTTTATTTTGTTGAAGAGCACCTCCTCTTCCTTATTTTTCAGAGAGACACCTGCCATTTGCTTAGCCAAACTTTCTTGATTGGCCAATAGACTTTCAAACTCCACAATAGAAGGTTGAGTTGGCCAACCATGAATGGCAGTAACAATCCCAGTATATTCAGGTTTTAGACCATGGATTACTATTATTTTCATCATATCTTCAGTAACTTTGGAGGCAGGGTCTAACTCTGAAATTTCACGACATAAAATTTTAATTCTTAGAAAATAGTCTCTAATAGACATACCTCATTGCTTGGAGTTCATCAACTCATTTTCCAAGAACTGTAGGCGCGCATCATTCGTTCTTGAAAACAGGGATGCAAATGTATCCCAAGCTCCTTTGGGTGTGTCTGCATCTTCTATATACTGAAGCATTTCATCCTCGATCGTCGTCTTGAGCACATAAAGCGCATTCCCTGCTTTGATCTCCCACTTCTTGAATTCGACAATATTTTCCTTTGGCGGTGGTGTAGTTTCACTACCACCAACAACCTGTCACAAGTCCTGCCCTTGCAAGTAGGACTTTATCCTTGTCTGTCAACTCTTGTAATTATGGTGCTTGAGTTTTGTAATTGGACCAGTTGTGCCAACGAGATCGCCCATCGTGACAAGGTACAACCTCCTTTGTGCTACCGAGTAAGCTTGATCTTACACCAATCCGCTTCACAGTCTCGAACTGTGCACGAACGATCTCCGACTAGACAGTGTTTCACCAAAGGTGAGAATAGTACCCTATGTATGAATAGGGTGAGATGGCTTTGATACTAAATTGTTGAGAATTTTGGGAAGAACTAGAACTTAAGAAAGACTGATTTTATTAATCTCTTCAAAAGTTTTTTACAACTTCACACCCTTACTATGCTCACAACACTCACTACTACACTTGAGCTTGTTTGCTCCTTGATGCCTACACTTCACAACTTCTCCCCTATTTATAGTAGCTCTACGGAGGTGAGAAGATTCTAGAGAAGCAATCTCAACCACACATCTTTGCTTCTCTAGAACTCTCTCAAATGTCTAGAGTATTACAAATGTATAAAATTTTCTAGACATTAAACCATATAGAGAATACTCATTTTTGTTGGATCTTCTAGATAATGAGTGTGACGACCTGATCCACACAATATCATATTGTCTGCTTTGGTCCAACCGGCCCACACGGCTTTAAAACATGTGATACTATGGAGATCCAACCTCGCACATATATAGCACATCCCCCTTTCACACACAAGCAATGTGAAACTATGTCCCTCTTTGTAGCTCGTCCAACCTCTTTCAGGCCTATTGGGCCTGTTGGACTTCAACACTCACCCTCACCCTCAGGTCCGCCCACTCCAGGGTCTCACAGCCCACCCCCTCAAAGCCCAACGTCCTCATTGGCCACACATCCACGTCGGCACACTTCCGACTGGGTCAGGCTCTGATACCATTCTGTAACGACCCGATCCGCACAGTATCATATTGTCCGCTCTGGGCCCAACCGGCCCGCACGGTTTTAAAATGCATGATACTATGGGGATCCAATCTCGCAAATATATAGCACATCCCCCTTCCGCACTCAGGCGATGTGGGACTATACCCCCCTTTGTAGCTCGTCCAACCTATCTCGGGCCTATTGGGCTCGAACCCTCACCCTCACCCTCAGGTTCGCCCACTCCAGGGTCTCACAGTCAACCTATCCCAAGTACAGAAGTGTTTGGTTTTTCCGTCCTCTATTGCCTTTCACCAAAAATTCATGGCCAGGTTATCAATTTGGGTGAGAGTGGATTGTGGAAAGATGAAGGTTTGCATGGTATAGACGGGTATGGAGTGGACAACCGCCTTGATCATAACAGTCCTACCGACTGGGGAAAGGACTTTTTTCCATGCAGAAAGTTCCGAGTTGATATTCTCGATCAGGAACTGGAAGTCGGGGGTTTTTTTCTTGGAAATAAGCAGAGGCGTACCAAGGTATTTATCCTTCGGGTTATACAGCTTTGAGCCAATCATTTTTTTAATCATTTTTTATGCTTGGGATGGACATTAGAGCTGTAGTAAACTGATGTCTTATCATAATTAACAGCTTGGCCGGATGCAGCGCAATACTTAGATAACAAGTTTATGATTGAGTGCGCTTCTGCTAGAAAAGCTCTGTAGAAGTGCATAAGATCATCAGCGTAAGGGAGTGGCTGTTTAAAAGGGCGTGGCAACGGATGTGGAGCCCTTTGATGGTATTGTTTGATTCAACTTTCTTAATCATCTGAGAAAGCACCTCTGCCATAAGGATAAAAAAAATTAGGGGAAAGCGGGTCTCCTTGCCTTATGCCCCTAGATGGTTTGATGTCATCCAGTGGTGATCCATTGAGGAGGATTCTAAGGGACGTCGTTGAGATGCACTATTCTATAAGAGTGATCCACTTTTGGGCAAAATTGAGTTGGTGGAGGATTTGAAGGAGAAAAGTCCATTCGATCCTATCATAGGCCTTGGCCATATCAATCTTGATCTTCATCCAACCTTGTTTCTTCCGACGTAAATGTTTCATTTGAAAAAAAGCTTCATGGGCGAGATTGACATTATCCGAGATACATCAACCTTTAAGGAAAACTCCTTGGTTTAGAGAGATTATGTTCTAAGCAGAAACTTAAGGCGATTTGCAAGGATTTTAGATATGACTTTATACATTATATTGCAAAGGCCAATTGTCGAAACTTGTCTGGAGTAATGATAGGAACATAATTAGGCTATTTTTAGTACCATATTTCTATATGTATTATTAGCTATTACTTGTTAATTATGGTACTAATTGCTATTTTCATGTTTGTGTAGGTTTCCAATTACAATACTTTAAAATAGAAGCAAATTGGCACTTTAGAAATACTAATTGCACAAGGAATTCACATAAGCAAGGAAACTAAACCAGCAAGGAAACCACAGAAAGAAGAAAACAAGAATAAAAAGGGGACATACCTGGCTTTGAGAGATGAACCACCCATCGAGCAATCCCATCCCATCCACTGCATCCATACACAACATCCACGCTTACAAACCCTAGCCGCCGTCACCCACCATCCATCTTCATCGTCCTGAACGCAAGCCATCCACCTCACCTCCATCAAACCCAATCAAACCCCATTCTCGCAGATCCCTCATCCTCGCGATAGCCCTTCATCATCCTCTCTTCATTCAAGCAGAACCTCCTCGCACGAAAACCCTCACCTCAGTTCTCTCTCTCATTGTCCCTTATCGCCATCACCATCATAACCACCTTGCCAAACCCTAGCCACCGTCTCAGTCCCTCGTCCTTCACTATTCGTCCTTTCTTCTTGTTCTCCGCCAGCAGCCCAACATCGTCGTCCCCTCACTCACATCCTCTTCTCACTGGATTAGGAGTTGAAGAAACAGATCGAAGAGGAAGGAGCAGCTCGCGAAGTGAGCAAAAAGGGTGAAGGAAAAGTTCACGCTATTTGCACCCTAGTTCCACTCAGTACAACCACGCACAGGCGACAACGTTCTTTCTAATCTCTTTATCTTATTCTAGTTTGATTATTGATTATGGACTACTGTTTGAACATAATTAATATATCTAGCTAAACTCCTATTAGTTACGGGTGGATTCGAAGCCCCGAACATGTGTTTTATAAATTAATTGAATTTAATTTTCCTTGCTATTAGTGATTGTGTTTTGCTTAACTGCTTTATAGAAAACTTTTCTTTGTATGTTTGTTAAGGTGGCCAACTTAGTAAGCATGCTAGGATTTGGGGCTAGAGTATAGGAGAGTTTCACCTAATTGTTATGATTCAATACTCACAAGTAGTAAATACCAAGGAACGTTGGTAAGGTTAAGTAAAAACCTAGGCAAGAACAAGATGCTGATCATACTTGTAATTGCCTAGTCAGTGTTCATATTTTCCACAAAACTTAATGATCTTAGATTGTTGTCTAACTTGCGATTCCTGTTTAGATAGCATGATAAGAATAGTTTGAAAGCGACGCTTACTTTAATTCAACGAACTTGGGAAAATAATAAGATTAATGCAGTGCGGTCACGGTTAGTCTTGAGCATGGTCTCTCAAGAGTTAGCAAGTGATTATTGAAGATTAATTTATAAGCATATGTTTGGTGTGTGGAGATAAACCCTTAGCTAATTTCTCATCTTTGCCATCTCTTTAGTTTATTATCTTTACATTAATTTTCGTAGTTATTTTCATAGTTTAATTTAGAAAATCCAATCCCCTTTTATTTAATTAATGAGGTTGTTAGTTGTCTTGTAATTATTATTAGTGTAATTAATAAGCCCTCTAATCCCCGGTCTAGAACGATCCCTACTTATTCTATACTACAAATTACAAAGCAGGGTATTAAGTTGTGTACTACTAAAATAGTGCATCAATTTTTGGCACCATTGCCGGGGATTAGAAAAGTTGTTGATTACTTAATTAGTTTTTATTTATTTTTATTGATTTTTTTCTTCTTTATTTCTTTATTTCAGATATTTGTTCATGCACAATAGGAGATCCAGCGAAAACTTAGTAGAATACGATTCAGAGTCTGAGAAAACATTTAGAAGACGAAGAAGAGAAACAAAAGAACTACAAACATCTAGCTTTGAATCTGAATCTGAAGAGTTCAACATGGGAGATAATAGATCTATTAAAGAACTTTCGGAATCCACCTTGGACAATGTCCCACCCTTGTGCATTCAGTATCCATTAGCCGCACAGGGCAAGACTGAGTCATTCGAGCTGAAATTCAGCCTACTTCATCATATTCCGAAGTATCATGGTCTTTCTATGGAGGATCCAAATAAACATTTAAAGGAATTTGAAATAGTATGCTCCAGTATGACGCCAATAAATGTGGGTGAAAACATCCTAAAGTTGAGAGCATTCCCCTTTTCTCTGACTGATAGGGCTAAGGATTGGCTTTATGAACTACCTTCCGGAACAATATATTCTTGGGAAAGCATGAAGAAGGTGTTTCTAGAGAAATTCTTTCCAACTTCCAAAATTATCTTATTGAGGAAGAAAATCAGTGGTATACAACAAGGTCCAGGAGAATCATATCCGGCTTACTATGAGCGCTTCAAAACTCTCATAGCATCATGCCCGCAGCATCAGATGAAGGAGGAGCTCCTGATTCAATACTTTTATGAGGGATTGCTTCCTCTTGAGCGACAGATGTTAGATGCAGCGGCAGGAGGAGCTTTGGTTGATAAAACTCCAGCAGCAGCAAAAACTTTGATTGCAAACCGAGCCTTAAATGCCCAGCAGTATGAAGGAATTGCAGAACCTTTACGCCAAGTCAATGAGGTAAGTACTAATTCTAGTTTGGAAGCTCAAATGGCTAATCTTACCTCACTTGTGACTCAGGCCCTAGGGAAGCCGAATATGCTAGGAGTTGCACAGGTTTGTGGCGTGTGTACAAAGCCAGGACATCCATCTGATCAATGTCCTCAACTGGTTGAGAATGGCGATTGGGAGAATGTCAATGCAATAGGTTTTCAGGGGCAAAATCACTATAGGAATAATCCTTATTAGAACACCTACAATGAAGGTTGGAGAAATCACCCAAGTTTTGGATGGAGAAATTCAGAACAACCTCAACAACAGACTTCGAATCGGCCACCCCCTGGTTTCTTTCAAGGACCACTTGAACCACCTCAGCACAATTCAGGTATGCCGCTTAATTATGGTGAGATTCTGAAATCATTAACTATTTCTCAGCAGAATCAAGTAAAAGATATAACAGATTTGAAGCTACAGATGAGACAAATAGCTGAGTTTATTGGACAAATTCGCGAGCAAGGAAAATTTCCTAGTTTTACCACTCCAAATCCGAAGGGCAGGTTTGAAACTGCAAAAGCAATTACATTGAGGAGTGGTAGGCAGATTGAGAATGAACCAATAGTCCCTAAACATAGTCGAAATAGGGAAACTGAGTTGCAAAAGGATGATCCAGCCATCATTGGAACACCAGAACTCCAAGGTAAGAAGGTGAACATTCCAAATTCAGTTTCTCCTAATCTTGTTCCACCTTTTGTGCCTTTTCCAGGTAGCTTTGCCAAATATAGGAAAGATGAACAGGATAAGAAAATTTGGAAACCTTCCGAAAAGTCCAAGTCAATATTCCGCTTCTTGATGCTATTAAGCAAGTGCCTAAGTATGCAAAATTTTTGAAGGAGCTTTGCACAACAAAGAGACGTCTTCGAGACGGAGAGGTAGTTAAGGTAAATGAGAATGTCTCCTCAGTTTTTCAAAGGAAATTGCCACCAAAGTGTAAGGATCCAGGTAGTTTCACTATCCCTTGTGTTATAGGTAATATTAAACTTGAAAATGCAATGTTAGACTTAGGTACTTCAATTAATGTTATGCCGTACTCTATTTATCGATCTATGAATCTTGGGAAGTTAAAAAATGATGGTGTTATTATTCAATTGGCTGACCGTTCTAATGCATATCCTCGAAGTTTGTTGGAATATGTGTTAGTGCAGGTTAACCATTTGATATTCCCAGCAGATTTCTATGTTCTTGAGATGAAAGATTTGGAATTATCAGCACCTTTGCCTCTTCTTTTAGGGCGTCCCTTCATGAAAACTGCGAAGACAAATATTGATGTACATGCGGGGAAACTGACCATGGAATTTGATGGCGATGTGATTGGCTTCAACATCTTTGAAGCCACGAGATATCCTGATAAAAATCATTCTTATTTTTCTATTAATGTGAATGACAATTTGGCCCAGAAATTGTCAGACCTCAAAAACGAGGATGAACTTGAGACCAACATCACTACTGCCGTTGGATATGAGAGCAATGGAGTTTCCTATGACACAAAGAAGCGGAAGAAATTTCAGTTGAATGAGCTTGAAAAGATTCAAGATGAGGCTTATGATAGTAAAAACAATTATAAGAAGAACACCATAGTTTTTCATGATCAGATGATCCATGAAAATATTTTTGTCATTGGAAAGAAAGTCTTGCTTTTCCAATCATGTCTTAGAACTGGTAAGTTACGTTCTGAATGGGTTGGTCATTTTATTATTACTAATGTTTTTCCCCATGGTGCTATACAGATTAAGAGTGTCACAATCGAGAATGAGTTTAAAGTGAAACATCATCGACTTAAGCCCTATTATGAGTCATTTGTGGAACATGACGTGGAGGACGTATCACTCCATGTTCCCACTTATTCTGAGGATTAATTGGAGATACCGTCAGGCTGCACGACGTTAAGACAAACGCTTATTGGGAGGCAACCCAATCATATTTGCTTTCTTTATCATTTTATTTTATTTTCGTTGTTTTTGTTTGTTAGTAGTTTGTTTTTCCGCGTTTAAATCTTTCATTGCATGTGCTATAATCTATTAACATTGAGGACAATGTTAGGTTTAAGTGTGGGGGAACAACACATTGTTTTATATATAAAAAAAATATGTTGGTTTTTATTTTCTTTGTTGGTATTAGTGTCATAAAAATAAAATAAAAAATAAAAAAATAAAATATATATATAAAAAATTAAATTATAGTTGTTTTGAGTCTTAGGATACTTTCCAACACAATGATGAGATTTGATTTTTAATTGCATGACTTTAAGATGATTTATAAATATGATTCAAGATCTAATATTATTCTTTGGTTAATGCTTATTTATGGTTATCATATGCAAATTCACATTTAATCAACTTAGTAATTGGTACTCATAGCATGCTTAGTTGAACTTAACTCATTATAACCCATATGTGAGTTTTGAGCCTATTGTTCCTTTGATTTTGAGAGTTTTTAGTTAGGTCATCTTTTATTTCTTTTGTCAATAATAATTCGTTGCATGATCTCAATTTTGTTTGCTTTGGTTGCTACTTGGATTGCTTTCAAAATTAAGAATTAAACACTAGAACTTGTATTAATTTCGTTCAAAACATCATATTGAATTGCATGACATGCTTGACATGATAAAGACACCTAGTTTCCACCATTGCCAAATAAGCCCGATCCATAATATTTTTCCTTTAGGTTAACCCCATTGAGCCTGTTATTAAGCCTTTTATTTCATTACCCTCATTCTCTATACTAATAAAACGAGTGGAGCATAATTTGATTTGCAGATACTTTATTGTGGTTCAAGGTATGTTGAAAAGCATGTGTGGGGGAAGACCCTTGTGGTAGACAGTTCAAAAAGAAAGAGTTGCAAAAAAAAAAAAAAAAAAAAAAATGAAAAAAGAAGTTACAAAAGGGATACAAGTCCTTATCCATTCAGTATTACAATACCATACAGATAGTTCAATTCTTTTCAATAGATACAAAATAATTGCTGAAGCTCTTCATTATCAATGAGCCACCTCGTCATTTTCTCACTTATGTATTGAACCATATGATTCTTTGCTAATGTCTCTAATCTTATTGCATGCTTTCACCATTTCTTCAAGCCCTTTGAAAACTTCATATCCGTTCTTTCTCTTCCCTTGACCCCTGACCCCATTACAACCTGAATTAAGACCTTTTAATTGAGCAATGTCACGTTGTGGAGATTCGAATGAGGTATGAGCATATGGTGTCACTAGTTCTTGCATTCAAGTAGTAGCATTCCTTCCATGAGATCATATATCTATATAAAAAAAAGGTCAGAAAATGTCATTCTTTCTTATTATATCATATGTGAGCTATTTGTTTCCCTTTCACATCAATCCTCTCACATATAGCTAGAATAGGAAGAGTGATTTTACCAAACAATCAGTGAAAAAGAAAAGAGTGCATCCAGTGAGATTTTTGGGTTAATTCTTCTTAGCACGCGCTTGAGTTTCACAGTCACTTAGATTGATTTAATTGTAAATTTTTATATCATTGCTATGAACGTGTATTAATTTTCGAATGATTGGGATTTAATCTCGTGTTTACAAAGAATCTGAACATGTCATGATCCGTTGAAAATCTCTGAGACAAATGTTGGAAAGTATAGATTGAGTCTTTTATTTTTGTTTCTTGAATTTGCTCGAGGAC
Organism: Berberis thunbergii; assembly: GCA_003290165.1. Classification (NCBI taxonomy): domain Eukaryota; kingdom Viridiplantae; phylum Streptophyta; class Magnoliopsida; order Ranunculales; family Berberidaceae; genus Berberis; species Berberis thunbergii. Next base: position 67,949 of record QNQO01001637.1, read on the forward strand.
TAGCAAAAGATAAGTGTGGGAAAATTTGATAGGGGCATAATTAGGCTATTTTTAGTACCATATTTCTATATGTATTATTAGCTATTACTTGTTAATTATGGTACTAATTGCTATTTTCATGTTTGTGTAGGTTTCCAATTACAATACTTTAAAATAGAAGCAAATTGGCAATTTAGGAATACTAATTGCACAAAGAATTCACACAAGCAAGGAAACTACACCAACAAGGAAACCACAGAAAGAAGAAAACAAGAATAAAAAGGGGACATACCTGGCTTTGAGAGATGAACCACCCATCGAGCAATCCCATCCCATCCACTGCATCCATACACATCATCCACGCTTACAAACCCTGCCGCTGTCACCCACCATCCATCTCCGTCGTCCTGAACGCAAGCCATACACCTCGCCTCCATCAAACCCAATCAAACCCCATTCTCGCAGATCCCTCATCCTCGCGATAACCCTTCATCATCCTCTCTTCATTCAAGCAGAACCTCCTCGCACGAAAACCCTCACCTCAGTTCTCTCTCTCACTGTCCCTTATCGCCATCACCATCACCATCAGAACCACCTCGCCAAACCCTAGCCACCATCTTAGTCCCTCGTCCTTCACTCTTCGTCCCTTCTTCCCGTTCTCCGCCAGCAGCCCAACATCGTCGTCCCCTCACTCACATCCTCTTCTCACTGGATCAGGAGTTGAAGAAATAGATCGAAGAGGAAGGAGCAGCTCGCGAAGTGAGCAAGGAGGGTGAAGGAAAAGTTATTGCTATTCGCACCCCAGTTCCACTCAGTACCACTACACACAGGCGACAACGTTCTTTCTAATCTCTTTATCTTATTTTAGTTTGATTATTGATTATGGACTACTGTTTGAACATAATTATTTGAACATAATTAATGTGTCTGGCTAAATTTCTCTTATTTAGGGGTGGATTCGAAGCCTCGAACATGTGCTTTATAAATTAATTGAATTTAATTTTCCTTGCTATTAGTGATTGTGTTTTGCTTAACTGCTTTATAGAAAACTTTTCTTTGTATGTTTGTTAAGGTGGCCAACTTAGTAAACATGCTAGGATTTGGGGCTAGAGTATAGGAGAGTTTCACCTAATTGTTATGATTCTATACTCACAAGTAGTAAATACCAAGGAATGTTGGTAAGGTTAAGTAAAAACCTAGGCAAGAACAAGATGTTGATCATACTTGTAATTGCCTAGTCAGTGTTCATATTTTTCACAAAACTTAATGATCTTAGATTGTTGTCTAACTTGTGATTCCTGTTTAGATAGTATGATATGAATAGTTTGAAAGTGACACTTAGTTTAATTCAACAAACTTGGGAAAATAATAAGATTAATGCAGTGCGGTCACGATTAGTCTTGAGCATTGTCTCTCACGAGTTAGCAAGTGATTATTGAAGATTAATTTATAAGCATATGTTTGATGTGTGGAGATAAACCCTTAGCTAATTTCTCATCTTTGCCATCTCTTTAGTTTATTATCTTTACATTAATTTTCGTAGTTATTTTCATAGTTTAATTTAGAAAATTCAATCCCCTTTTATTTAATTAATGAGATTGTTAGTTGTCTTGTAATTATTATTAGTGTAATTAATAAGCCCTCTAATCTCCGGTCTAGAACGATCCCTACTTATTGTATACTACAAATTACAAAGCAGGGTATTAAGTTGTGTGCTACTAAAATAGCGCATCAAGTAATCAGATTAAAGACTTTGGGGATCAAGGTTATAAATGTTTCATTTAGTTTGGGATCAAGAGTTTTGGTAGTGAAGAAATCTCGAACCACTTTAATGACATTCAGTTTGAAAATATCCCAATAATGTTGAAAAAAGAAAGCATGAAAGCCATCCGGGCCTGAGGCTTTGTAGCTTTCAATGCCAAAGATAATGGATATAATCTTTCCAAAACAAGGTAAGACCACCTGACAGACAGCTAGCTGGCACTGAATCTCCTTATTTGTAGCCTAATCTCCTACGTATGCGATCCATTTTAGATGAAGATGTCTTTGTCTCAGAAATGAAAAATACATCAGAATTGGACTGACGGGAAATGACCCGTAGCGTTCTAAATGCGCAGGGCGACCCAATGCCCATTGCATTTCAACTAAGGATCATGGCACCCTAGGCGACCCTTTAGAGGCAGTCGCCTCTTCCTCAAGGTTACACTCCAGATTGATAGAAGATAGACTGTGAGTGTCTAGGTGACTAGATGGAGAAAGACAAGCTATGGTTCTATGAACAATCTCCGCCCCAATTAGTGTAGGTGTAACACCCGTATTTTTTCAACGACCTTAAATAAATATTTTTTTAAATGATATTTCAATATGTTATTTTTATATTCTTTTTTTAATATAAATATACTAAGTGGAGGTTTTAGGTCTATGCAAGTTTGGCGTGTTGTTTTGTATGTTATGGAATTTCTTTGTGCATATAAGACCTAAATAATTTCTAATCTAAATTTTGTATTTTAAAAACCTTAGTTAGTTTAGTAAGTTGTATTTTTTTCAAAATTTACTTAATGCTTTCTCTTTGAATCTCGGGACAAAATTCATTTTCATGGCTTGTATAATGTAATGATCTCATTTTTTTTTTATATAATAATACATCTATATGGTCATATTATCATAATGGAGAAATTGAAAAAAATTTTGGTTCTTAGTTATTAAGTGTTGGTTCACTATTGGTTTTTTTTTTTTTTTTAAAAAAAATAAAAATCTTCTACCCCACTTTTAATCTCTTTTAATTCCACCAAGCCTAGGGATGGCAACGGGGCGGATTGGAGCAAATCCATCCCCGCCCCGGTGAGAATTGCGGGGATTAAAATCCGCCCCGCATATCCATTTGGTATTATTTTTCAAAACCGCCCCCGCCCCAGACGGATTTGCAGATATCCGCCCCGCTCCGAATATCCGCATAAAATAAACGATCATTTATACATTAAACGATCATTTAAACATTAAGCAATCTGTTAAAAATTTTCTTTCATTACAGTTAAACGATCATTTATACATTAAAAAAATACAACAAATTAAAAAAAAACATACAACAAATTAAAAAAAAAAATCAGATATCTGATTCTCTAATATAAACAAATTACAACAAATTTAAAAAGAAAAACGATCTAAAAATTACAACAAATTCGATCTAAAATTACAACAAATTACCCAAAAAAATCAAATCAGATCTGATCTGAGATCGAGATCGAGATCAGATCTGATGAGATCAAAATCGAGATCAGATCAGATCAGATCGAAATCGAGATCAGATCTGATGAGATCTGAGATCGAGATCAGATCTGAGATCAGATCTGAGATCGAGGTCAGATCGAGGTCTGATCTGATGAGATCGGATAGATCAGATCTGATCTAAGATCACATCTGATCAGATCTTAGATCTGGGAAGTAGAAGGAGAAGGAGAAGGGGCGACGACCGCCTTCGCTGTGATCTTGATCTTGATCTTCAAATAGAGATCTCTCTGTGAGGGAGGCAGTTCGCGCGGCGTGAGGGGAGAAGGGAGGCAGATAGCGGCATGAGGGAGAAGAAGGGACACCACCTGACGACTTTCGCTGTGATGAAGGACTGGACGAGAGAGAGACCTCGCTGAGGGGTAGGAGCAAGACTGGACTGGAGACGAGAGAGAGACGGGTGCTCTCTGCTTTTGCTCCTCTTCCTCTGTTTGAACTGAAAAAACGAAGTGAAGACTGAAGAGTGATTGAGAGAGAGAGGTCAGAGGAGAGGTAAGAGGCTGAGGCAGAAGAGAGATGTAGGTTTTTTTTTTTCACATTTAAAGGGTTGAGGGTATTTTTGTAATATTAACACTTAAACGGATATCCGCGGGGTGGATATGGCCAAATCCGTATCCGCCCCGAATAAATAATGGATGTTGTTTGAATATTCATATCCTCCCCAAAATTCGTTTAGGCATATCCAAAACCGCCCCAAACGGATTGGATGGGGCAGATATCCGTGAAAATCCGCCCCCACTGCCATCCCTAACCAAGCCCACACTATAATAATAAAAACAAAACCTATCTCTCATCTCACACCTTTAAATAGGTGCCATGAGAAGCAACAGAGATAGAACACGGAGGCGAATAGCGATCAGTGCGCGCACACAGCATGCAAGAACATCATTGAACAATCTCTTCTACGATGACAACGACAAACCTTGCAGCCATTCGACTCGTTCACCAACTTCGTCACTGACAGTGAGTCTGTCAAGGAGAGCAATTCGTCGATCTTCGAATCCAATTATGGCTCTCAACAGTAAGAGGGGAAATGAAATGAAGATAAGAGGGATTTAGTTGAGTTGGGTTATTATTTGTGCCTGGCGGCTAGGAAAAAAAGTGGAAAACAAGAAGGGATCTTCTCTTCTCTGATCAGTGAAACACCAAGAAAAAGAAAAGAAAAAAAGAAAAATAAAAAAATTAAAGAAAGAGAAAAGAAATAGGAAAAAAAAAAAAAGAGAGGTTGTGCGCGTGTGTGTGTTCGGTGCTCATTCTTTTAAGGATTTGTAGTTCCAATTTAAGAGGAGCATTTTTTCGGAGATTTTTGAAGTATTTTTCGCCAAGCATTCAGAGTTTTCCTTCATTCTTTTTTCATACATTTTTGTTTGAATTTTTTTTGTATATTTTATTATTTTTTAATATACCAAATAAGTTTGAAAATTATCTTTGCAATGAAGTGGTGTTTGAGAAATCATGGTCAATTGAAATTAGAATTTTATTTTGATGGCATTTTGGTTTGTTAGAATAAATCATGTCTTTTTGTGTAACCATCATGATGCATTGTTATTTGTTATTGTGTATCTCTATTGAAAACTATTATGACCAGGTGAGGAGGTTAAGTGAGTTTCTCCATTTTATCTCTTTTAGAAATTTAGGTATTTTTGGATATTTGTATATATCATTATAAGAAGAGATTTTTGGGATGACTTGGGTATTAGAATTATTTTGTAAAATTCGTATTTGCATTTTTATATAACTTGAAATGCGTGTTTAGCACGAGATTATACTGTAAACTTGAATTTTATGGTTATGCAGACTAACATGCTAATCCTTATAATGAATAAGTGTGATCCATGTTATCTTATATAAAATTTACTTATGAAAATGTTATTTGCTTCCCTAAAAGAAAGAGTGAATATTTTGGTCGATGTGTCTATGGTTGACAAAGTGTCAGCGTAAAAGAGTCTTGAGAATTATTTGATTTTTATGCTCTTTTCCACAACTTCGAAAGAAAATAAAAATAAAAATTGTGTTTTGTATACAGATTTGCTTGTATACATGTTACATAATTTTAGTTGTTTGCATATCGGGTACGTCATTCCATGTGAGTTTGGTAGTACGTGTAGTATTTAGGAAATGTTTGCCATGGATCGAACTTTGGGTGAGATGACATGTTTCTCGATGTGACACCCCACTTGAAACATGTACGCTCCAAGTTATTTTGAAGGCAAGGGGGACACACTTGGGTGAGGTGTGTTCGACACAAAGAGGGTAGTGCGATTGGAAAAGAAGCGAGATTTTTGTGTACGTGCGTGATTGCCTTAATGGAAGAAACTAAATGCTCATTCTGAGAACTACATGTCTTCCTTAAGGTAAAATATATTTTGTTGACATTTAAATAATTGTGATTATGAGTATGATTTGTATTTATTTGAAAATAAATTATATTTATGAGAACTGATAAATTACGAATTTTGTTGATTTATTTCTATTCCGTGCAGGATGGTAAGTCTACTAATAATTTTTCAGGTCAAACTTACCACGTTCGACCTTCACTTTGTAAGAGTAAGCATGATAAAACTTAGTAGTATGAAATGTTTGCCTCGTTGAAGAACTACAAGACTTTGAGTGTTATTTTATTGTTTATGAAATTTTCATGTTAAAACATGTAACTATTTTATTAATAAGGATGGAGATTACTCATACCAGCTATCTCGCTGACCCAAGTAAGTTTACTGATAAATTGCCAACTCTCTAAAAGCTCGAACTTGTAGAGAAGGTGAATTCAATCATATATCAAGCGGAAGCGAGAGCGGAGTTGTGGGATTATAACTATATCGGTGGGTACCAATCGTATAACTACACCGTAAATTCACACGGTACTACCGTGGATAAGTACATGGGAAATTTGAGGCCCATGGATAATTTGAGTGGGTTTAATATTCCAACACTCCCCCTCAGCGCAAGCGCAAGAGAAATACTGAAAATTCTCGCAGCGATTGCGCTGGACGAGACTCGAACCCACGACCTCCGAGGACCAATGCTCTGATACCATGATAAATTGCCAACTCTCTAAATGCTCGAACTTGTAGAGAAGGTGAATCCAATCATATATCAAGCGGAAGCGAGAGCGGAGTCGTGAGATTATAACTATATCGATGGGTACCAATCATACAACTACATCGTAAATTCACACGGTACTACTGTGGATAAGTACATGGGCAATTTTAGGCCTATGGATAATTGGAGTGGGTTTAATATTCCAACATTTACGCTTCTTGGGTACATTCTTATTGGAACGTAGTCATTTAGTCTTTCACATATTAGAAAGTCATTGAGGTGGTGATATGAGAGGTTTACTTGTAAGACAAAATCTCCAAAAAGTTAATTTGGTTAGAATTTTTATTTATTTAATGTTTCTGTTGTTAAATTTTCACGTTTCGAAATTTGGAGAAGCAGATAATCCTAATCCTTCGTGGATATAAAGATTTTTGTTTTCTCAAAATTTGTGGCGTGAGAGTAGACAAGCCAGGTGGAGCTGGGTGTGAAAGGTTCTATGTATTGTGAGGTGCTATCTCAAAAGAAAGAGCACGGAACTTGGAGTTGTCCTGTGAAACCGTCCTGACTGAAGAGTGAGTGGTAGCATTGTCACTGTCTTTGATGGTAGAGTTGTCCACATTTCTGAAGGACAAGCCAATAGAGGGACGCTTGCTCATGACAAGGAAGCCTCCTTCCTGGATGGTCCCCATTACTAATTCCAATTTCCTTTTTCCCTTCCCTTTTGTGACTTTAGGATGAGTTGGCGCTTTGCGGGAACGAGTTGTAGGTTGATTTGGCAAAGCATCAACTGACTTGTTGCAATTCAGGTCTAAGGTAGCCATATCCAAGCATTTGCCTCACATGTTAAGAATCGAGTGATGTCGATTTGCTTTGACTTGGTCTGACCAAATCACCTGCGATTGATATTGAGTGGCATTGGAACCTATAAAAGGTGATTCGGCTGCCATCAAATGCTCTTGGTGACCTTGATAGACCATGGAATCAAGATGATGAGGTGGTGGAGGGGTTTCAGAATTACTCCCAAGCATCTATTCGTGAAGAACCAATGTTCCAACAATGATGGTGGTTCTGACCTGAAAGAATCGAGCTTGGCACTAACTCCGAATGAGTGGCCCAAGTGGTTCTGAAATCATTGATGCTCGCCAACGCCGGAGAAGAAATAGATACAGGAGCTAAGATGCACTGTTTTGATGTTTGAGGGACCATTACAACATGATGTGGTGAAATGGGCTCTGCTAGCCATTGTGTTACCATCCGCAGTCTGGGGCATTGAGGCTCATGGGCCAACTCAGGATCATCAGCGACGTGTCCAGGCCAAATGGGCTGGGTTGCTCTAGCCATAAGCGTATTTGTTGAATCAGCAATGGTACCAATATTCATTTGAGTTGGATTTCCTTGTGCGTCCCCTGGAGTATGATAGTGGACAAGGGGTATGCAATGGATCAACAAGGGGTTGTGGTGGAGTGAAATTGAGACGTTGATCATAATGAAAAACAGGCTCCTGGAGGTGGGATTGAGCAGTGGAGTTGTTGTTTGGCTGTTGCGATTCAGTGCGGGGATGAAAGTGTTGTTGCTGAGATACTTGTGTGAAAGGTGGGTTGGAATCCAAGAGAATTGGGTCTAGTTTTTGTTCTCTTCCAATGTATTTAGATCAAAATGGCGCATAGGTTGGTGCTGGGCTATATCCTCTTGCATGTTGTTGTGTTAGGCCGGGCATTCATTATCATAGTTATTGATCATCTGCTTATGTGAAGTAGCACTATTCAGTAAACAGTTGGCTGGCATGTATGTATATTTGTTGGCTTGGTGTTTGCCAATGGATAAAGCCATACTAGACCGTAGTGCCTGGCGGTGATTGATTTTTATTGAGGTCCAAAAGACAACAATTTGTTTAACATTTCTTGACTGTTTTTTATGCCATGCAAAAATGCCAGAGCTTTGGAATAAATTGGGCATTTTCCAATCTTGTGGCCAAGCTTGCCACAACAAAAGCAAAAGGTGGGAAGATCTTCGTAGAAAAATTTGATCCAAAAGATTCAGACATTAGTAATCCCAAAAGACATGTGCATCATGCTAGGTAGTGGTTTAGAAACATCTAGCAGTTAGCTAGTACCTCCACATTTGGAAGAATAATTTTTTGTAAAGGAAATTCCTGGAACCTTAGCCAGTTTGGAATGGTATCAAAGTCACAGGAGGTGTAGTCCAAAGTCCATTCTTTGACTGAAACCAACCATCCAAAGAGGGACCACGGTCCTGTTAGCAATACCTTCTCTTTGTCTTAGGGGTTGGTAAATTGTACCATATGGTAATTGTTTTGCTTATCTTCATGACCTTCAAGAAGCTCAAAATGGACTCAAGAATTTGGTTCCCATTGAGGAAGAAGATGGTTGACAAAGGTGGCCGACTTAGGTGTTGGTTATGGTAATACGTAGCAACTGTTCGGAGAGAGAGGGGTCCTCAAGACCTTTATTATCTTGAATCACATAATTTGGTTCCGGTATTATAAGTGTGTTGACAAGTTGAGTGGTGAGGTGGCTTATGATATAGTCAAAAGAGTGTTGAATTTCATGGTTGTTCGGGTAAGGTGTTGTGATGGTGGGATTATCTGGGTTGGGGATTGGTATTTGTTCTGACACTAGAGGAGGAAGGGTGTGTGGAGATGGAGGTCGAGGTGAATATATAGTTTGCATGATTGAGTTATGGGAGTGGAGATCAGTAGAGGAAGATGAAAATAATAGAGAGGAGAGCACAGAGCGATGACTGTGTGAAACAGGATGTTGTTGTTGTTGTTGTACATTAGGTAAAGTAAGAAGAAGGTAGAAAGTTAGAGCTGAAAGGGGAAGTGGTGGAGTTTGATAAGAGTAAAGAAGATAAAGTGAGGAGGTGAATGCATGTCAGAGGATTGTAAGGGAAGTGGTTCTTGAAGATTTGAATCCAAAGCTTTGAAACAGTAATAATGTTGAAAAAGATATGAAATAAGTGAAAAGGTGGAAAAAGGATTCGCAAACAGAAAATGGATCAGAGTAAAAAATAGGGATTGGAAGTAATGGCGAAGGTGTATTAGCAAGAGCAAAGTGGGAACAAGGATGTGATTATTGTTGAATTCTCATTAAAATGATGGTGAAATAAATGAGATCAAAGAGAAGGGATATTAGAGTTAAATAGGAACCGGGAGAACAGTAAAAAAACTATACTTCAATTAGATGGGTCTTAGTTTGAGACAAAAGCAACTAGAATCTGGTTCGCTATACGTTGGAGACCTCAACATACAAACACGAAACAAACAATTAGCAAGTTGTGGGAGACACAGGGGAGATGCTATGTAGATGAAGAGAAGGGACGCCTGAAGAGAAAAATGGAGAATTTGGTGGTATTGAGAAGAAAAAATGGAGAAGTGAGTGGTTGATGACCGCATTGTATCACGAGAAATGAAAGAAAAGTTGTGAAAATTGTTGCTAGTGATGGTAATTGCAAATGGAGAGCCTTGTGGAGGTTTTCTTGGGTTTATTGAGTAATTGAAACCCAGAGAGAGACATTATGTATTCCTTGCTTGCTTATTAGTGTTGAAAATCATCACCAACTAGCCCAAATGTTTAAAGCCTAAAGACCAAAAGTTAAAGCCCAAACCCATTGTGAGACCCTGGAGTGGGTGGACCTGAGGGTGATGGTGAGGGTTGGAGCCCAATAGGCCCAACAGAGGTTAGACGAGCTATAAAGGAGGACATAGTCCCACATCGCCTGGGTGCGGAAGGGGGATGTGCTATATATGTGCGGGATTGGATCCCCATAGTACCACACATTTTAAAACTGTGCGGGCCGGTTGGGCTCAGAGCAGACAATATGATACTGTGCGGATCGGGTCGTTATATTGACCCTACTAAGACAATTAGGAGGTTTGAAAATTGCAACTGCTCCTAACAAGAATCTTGCCTTGAAAGCAAAACACATATGGAATGTTACTGCTACCCCTACTACATTCAATTAAAAGCGATCTACTTTCCCAACAAAAATATCTTCCAGCTTTCTAAAACCCCCTCGGTTGCCTCCTTTGCTTGGCGAGGAAACCTGTCAGCCCTTACCAAGATGAGATGTCACCTCATCTGGCAAATTCGATTTGGGATTCAGATCCATCTTTAGAATGACTGCTGGGTGAAACCCAATTTTCTTCTGACGGATTGCAAACCCATATCCACTCAGTTGCAAACAGTTCGTGACCTTTGGATTGACCAATATAGCCCGCATCCATAATGGGATGCAAATCTTATTGCTTTTCTTTTTCGACAACTAGTGGTCAAGGACATCTTGGACATTGTCATACGTGCCTCCGGGGCAGAACACACTATTCTGGCGGTTCGACAAACGATGAGTTTTCTAGGCCAAAAATCTACCAAAGCCTTTCTCCAGGATGATCTAGAATCATCATCGTCCATCCCAAATTTTGGGCATATTCAGCCTAAAATTCTTAGAAAACTGTGGAAGAGCCCTGGCTAACGCTATCCTTATACTTTGGAAAGTCTCCCAGAATATCATACCAATCATGACAATTCTCACTCGTATTCGTATGCCTATTGAAGATTGTTGTGCTTGTTGTCAAAACCATAAAGAGGATACCATGCATATCTTTTTCCGATGCCTGACTGTTACGAGACTTTGGCTCATCTCTCCTGTCCTGATTAATTGGCACAAAGTTAACCTCAATAACCAAACTATTCAAGAGGCTCTCAATTATATATGGGACTCGACTGCAATTAATCCACTCAGTTGAGATGAAACTCTCTCCCAGTTCACCGTTGTGATCTTTTCTATATGGCAATCCAGAAATGAGACTATCTTTCAAAACACTAAACTCTCCTTCCAACAATCTATCAACCAACCGCACATGGGTGGCTTGGCATAAACAGTGGTTCTACAGCGCGACTCAGAACAATCTCGACCTTGCTAAACCAACCTCTTTACACCACGTATTAGAAACAACAATCGTGGAGAAACCACAACACACATGTCATCACCTCACTGAACTGCCTACTTTTGCTGGAAATATGATCAACACTCAGAAGTCTAGAGTTATCAATATGCAATGACAACTTTTGGCAGTTTGAAGTTATAGGATTAACACGACTTCCAGAAGCTTTAGAATCTTACACACCTTTCTTGCCCCTGAGATGTTTTTGGTAACTTATGATGCATGTTTCTTTGCTTATTCTCAACATGAGGCTTTTGGAGTCCTTGTGGTGGACGTTTTTAGTAAGGTTCATGCCCGACTAGCATACACGATTCCAGGCTGAGTTTTTGACAGCACTATGGCTGAATGTTTTGCTGCTGAAACCGTTCTTTTACTAGTACAAGCAAAGCAATGTCCAACGGGATTGATTTTGGGAAACTCTGGTGCTTTACATGCTCTTTTGCATACAGACTTGGGAGACCAGTAAATAGATTTACGATGGATGGCGACCTATTTTTTACAACATTAGATCACTTATTTCACACCTTAAAAACTGGGCTTATAATTATATTCCTCGAGAACTTAATAGCAGTGTTCTAAAAATCGGCATAGGTGAGAAGGTAGAAAAACGTTAAGATTAATGGTTGGGCGGGTTCTAGGCCGGGTCTGGGCGGCTTAGGCGGGGTCTGAGCGGCCTAGGCGGTCAGGGCGAGTTTATTTTTTAATAGGGCTGATTGTGTTATTATTTTATTTTCTTTCCTCTTTTTTAGAAATAAACAATTTAATTGTTGTTTATTCAGTATATGTCTAAATGTAGCAAATGATGATTACTTAATGGAATTCTCAAAGGATCTGCCAGTACCAATTTTAGTAATGTAGATTTTATCAAACATGAATGAGGTTATTCATGCAATTTGAAGAAAAATAAAAGAGTAGGTTTGGATATTTGTCCACAAATTCAACTTTGTATAAAGTACCCATCATAAATAACTTCAGTCATTTAAGTTTTAATAAATTTTATTCATGATTGTTAATTTTTCATGTTTTTAAATTTTGCATATGTATCTTGGCATTATATTGGATGCAACTGATAATGTATTAGGCTTAATTTTTGTAAATTATTAAAGTTATAATACAAACCTACAATCGCCTAGGTGCCGCCTAGGCCCCTGGACGCTAGGCACATGCTCGCCGCCCGCCCACCACCTAGCGCTTTTTAGAACACTACTTAATAGCGAAGCACATGAGTTGGCTTCAATTGCAGGACAAAAATTTGTAATATTTCCTAGTTTATGATATGCTAAGTCTCTTATAAATAAAAAAAAAAATACATAATGTTTTGTGTTTGGATGGTAGTATGGTACTGAAATCATATCTTACATGCGTGATGATTGATGATGGTCTAGAGTTTTTTGATTTTTAGTTACTCGAGTGAATTGAATTCCATAGGAAATAGATAAGGCATTGACTAAATGACACCACCACCCCATGTTTTTTGGATTTGTTAAAAGATACCACCACCAGAACCTTCTTTTTCTCTTCACCGGAGCAACACCACCCCGCCCGCTCCCCTTATCCCACCACCTCGCATTGCCACCGTCGGCTGACAATGGTGGTAGTGCTTGATGGAGAAGAGAAAGAAGAAAAGGAAGAGAGAGGAGAAGAAGAAGAAGGAAAGGGGAGGAGTAAACTGCAGTCCCTAGAAACAAAAAACATCTTCATACAGTCCAATACTTCCATGGTTATTACAAAACGCACCCACACCTTACTTATGCTTGTAGGCATAAATTTTTATGAATTGAGATCGTTTGCACCGTTTATAGAATACATACTCCCCATTTCATTCTCAACCTAACCTAATTTGTAGTATGGCAAATCGGATTTTTCAAAATATTAACCATCAAGATCCCTACTCTACAAAGAATTTACTTCATTCTTAACCAAACTGATTTGTGAGATATTCTTTCATTTTAGCGGAATGGCTCGTGCAGGCTATAAACACACAAGTGCATAATTCCTTGTTTCTTAATTTTCTCTTGTTGATATTCTTAATTATTACCATCAGTTGATATTGTTTAGGTAGAACACAAATTATTGTCAAGGCCAGCAAATGAACTCTTTTATGAGCAATCTAGTTGTTTCTATCTCTGGAACTTGTGCAAACATTGAATGGAGCTTCTTCTTCCTTATCAGTTCTAACTGTAGAACACTCATCACTTACTCGTCTTTCTTAATTCCTCCGCGCGTTTTGTGTGCTAATGGTGTCATCATGTACACTACAGTCGACAGACAACAGTCTATACCATCACCATCTTTAAGTTGAATGTCCATGCATGCACAAAAGTCCAAAGTGACACCATATACAAACATAGATTTTTATTTCATTTATTTTTTAGTACACTAAATTGCTTTGCATCATCAAGAACAGATTCAAAGACCTTATTTTCAAGTCTTTCTCTATACAACATAGCTGACGAGTCTCTCTATGGGCAAAACACAACCCTGTAATTTTGACCAGCAGGGCAAGTAAAGGTGCTAGTTGGGTCATCTTTGGGATAACTATAAGCATCTCTGCATCTGTCCTTGAAGAACTTGGAGAAATTAGTAGGTCCACATTTCCCAGAGTTGCAACAATACTGATCTGTCTTGAACACACTACACGGGTTGTGACATCCACCGGGTGTCTTCAACTCTTTTGGACATTGTCCGTTGATATCAGCAGTGCACCGGATGCCTCTACATGCACCTGTAGTGGGGCCAAAGTCCATGGGGATGTTGAATCCGTCAACAAGCGAAATATCAAAGAAGTCCTTGTTACCGAATTGGTTCAAGGCATATTCTGCAAGTGTATTTGGTGGATTACCCCATGCTTTGCACTCAAGAAGCCCGCCACAGTCTCCAGTTTCACACTTGCCATGACCACTAGCATCAAAATTGCACTTGGTCCTGCCCCAAATTCTGGCCATTTTTGTACCTGCGGGCACAGTCAAGATCCATGATTGACCCTTATTGAGTTGTTTGCCTCCACCTGGTGAGGCTGCAGCCCATACTGTGTATGGACAGTTGTTCCGGACTTCGAATGTGGCTCCATAGGCCAAGGACACCAGAGCTGAAAACAAGAAGAAAAAGCGGATTATATTGATCATTGTAGGTGATGTTAATGGAGAGGGTTGTGATTTGAACTAGAACGAAACTAGTAGTATTTATAGGGTGAGATGGGTGTTGATAAGATGAAACGAAACACTGATGTTCGGATGATGAACCTTGTTTACTTGACAAGTATTAGAGACTTGGGAGGTGCTAGCAAGACTTCATTAATTACTTTGCGTCACTTTATCTCTTGTGTTGCTATTTTTGAGTTCTGTTTTGTAGACTTGTGAAGGTAGAAGACAACCTGATTGATCATCTGACCTCTCTTATCTAAATCTCCGTTGACTGTTGATGTATCATGTGTTTAGCTTTTAGAACTTATGTCATCTGTGTCAATACACTCTTATCAGCTAAAATCATGTGCATCAGTCATCTGTGCGGCGCCAGCAATTGTTTCCATATAAACTTCGATGTGCCATGAGAGCATATTCAATGAAAGAGGTAATATAAGCTTTGTGAAATGAAAAAAAGATTCCACTAGTTCTTGTGTATATATATACTTTGTGGGCTTAACTAGTTCGGACTTTTGGTTTATGTTATCAGCATTTTTTTTTGGCCAAATCAAGATCCATACCAGACCCCTTTTTACGCTCTATTTCATATATGTTATATATCCATAAGTTATGGATCAATGTACAATTTAAGACTCCTCGAAACAACTACATGATTGTTCCTCCCTAGTTTCATCCACTCAATCATATTTATCTGACCCTTATTACAATTCCATTAATATCAATAGATCAGATCCTTATGTAACAATATTCGATTGCTTCATCAGTATTCAGTAGAGAATTTTCTCCTTACAGCGAACACAACCCTATAATCTGTACTAGCAGGACAGGAGAAAGGCTTGGTTTGATCGTCTCCATAGGTAAAAACATCTGGGCCCCTATCCTTGAAAAACTTTGAGGTCTGTGAAGATTGCCATGGTTAATGGATTTTTTTAGAGGCTTTTTATGTGTGAATTGTAATATAGATATATATATTTTTTTAAATGCAAGCGTGCTACCGGTTGGTATAGAGCCCAAAACATGTGGGTTAAACCACCACAAATTTAACCATCCAATCAGGCTACCATTGGCATGTGTGAATTATGTTGTGATCAGGTAATAAAATGATCGGTATTTATAAAGGAAGAACTGACTTGAGATGGAAGTTCACGCAATAAACCGATGGTGCCAGGGGTGCCAAATCGAAGTGATATTCATAGTATCCATGACCTTCAACAAGAATACAAAACCATGCATTTGATTGATTACAGACCTAAACATGCTGGTCGCAACCCAGACCTAGCTAGTTTGGACTAATTATGCAATTTAGCCGGCTCTGTCCAAGGACATCTGCTGGGTCTTTTTTAGCAGCTCATGTTTATAGTTGGGCCAATTTGTGTATTGAGTGTAGGAAAGAACCACAAAATGTTTGGAACTTTTTAATGGCTTATATCCACCCAGACTTAGTTAGAGCTCAATGGATGGGAGACATGGAGTATTCAACTTGGCAAACTTTAACACCCCTAGTTCATGGGAAAATGGGGTAACAAAATTAGCATTAGCATGTCAATCGATTCTTTCGTGGGTCGTGTTGGGGCACTTCTTCATTGTACGAGTGAATAAAGTTCATGATACACATAAAGCATCACACAAACCATAGGAGATTTGTGTCACATACTTGTTTTGCCAAGTTATAGGCATCTAGGCGGCATTTGCTTAGATTTTTTATTTGGTAAATTGCATACGTTAAGTGCATAGTCTGTTATCTAGTGAATCGTTTTTCAGGGTAAAAAGGAAAACTTTGACGTGGAACCTGGAAATTCTATGGACTCTTGAAGAAAATTTCAAAACTAGATTCAACTAGCTAGTCTATTGTGTCTTGGTCATATTTTGTCTTTGAGGTTGAGGTGATGTACGCGGGGGAGTGTTTCCTCTTCATAATTTCTTATCCATCTAAGTACATGTTCGAATCAGATTGGTGTTTCCCTTTAAATTGTTGACAAATTATTGCAGCCTAACAAGTTAGGAGACAAATTTTCACTCCCATGTAGAAATTTCAGAATACATTTATTTACAGGATGAAACCCCACCTTAGTAAACATTTGTATTCATTCAACTCAATTGGAGAATCATAAAATGGTTTAATATAAACGGTTCTATTTCACCAGTAACTTGACAATTCATAGCTAATGGATTAGCAATTTAAACTGTGATTTTGAACATTTGTTTAAGTGATTCACAGCCATAAAATATCAACTCATCTTGAATTTTGTATTGGTGAGACTAATCTAATTGTCAATATAGAGATTTCTAGGATGTTACCCGCCCATGCAAAGTGGTAATATTTATACGTTTTGTATAATGCAAAACATTATCCAAACGCCACCCATGTGATCGACGAGCATAGGTTGTTCAACAATTCTATTATTTATGAACAGATCATATAGGCGACCATAAGATTTTTAATTTTATGTGAAAGCCAAACTAGATTATATGAAATTATGCGTTTTTGTGGAGGCCAAATTGATGAACTGCCCATTTCTACTCTGGGCTGGGTCAAGGAGAAAATTACTAGAACTTGAAATATATATTTGGACACAATTTGTAACTAGAATTATGTATCATTTATTGAAGAAATAGGACATCATTTAGTAACTAATACGGTAATACCCATCGTCCCTTTTAAAAAAAACAACTGCATGATTGTTCCTCCCTAATTTCATGCACAACCAGTCATAATCATCTGGTCTTTATTAGATTTAATCCATTAAAATGGACTGAAAATCCTAATTAACTATTTACTTGATGAGAAAATCAAGTGTGCTCTTCAAGGGCAGAAGACAACCCAAGGGAACCACCCATTGAAATAGACGAGGGGCTTCTTTAGTTCTTTGTTTCCTCTTATTGACACAGTTTTTCCCCATTTTTTCTTCTAGCATCTCAAAGTCCTCCATAATTTCTAGGATGTGGAGCGCTACATAACCTATACATAATAGGTAAAGAACTAATTGGGTTCCACAAACTCCTTCACATTCATGGCATAAAAGGGCTTCTATAAGTTTCTTTGGAAGGGGGTGTGGATGTCTGCCCATCCTTGATCAAGAATCAATAAAGAATACTAAAATGGTATGATGGATTTTAAAATTCCTTCAAATTGAGATACCCATTTTATAAAACTAAACTACAGACTCTTATCAGAAGTGAAAAGAGAAGATCACAATGTATCTTGAGTTTGTACCTTTGATTATGGTGGAAAAGTGAAGCCTTCAGTGGGTTTTTCTTCGAGGAATAGATTGTTTAGTATCAAAGAGAGAAATGGGAGAGTAGATGAGTTATTAGATCTAGATGAAGAAGCTTTCATGACTACTGTTTGATAGTGAGCTGTATCGACTGGACAGTGTGAAAGAAGCTAAAGAAGAGCAGCCCTGCTAGGCGGCCTGGGCCTGCTGCCTGGTTTTTCACGCTGGGTGGAATGTTTACACTATTGCCCCTCGAATTTAAAACACTCTTTAAATATAACTACAAAAGAAGGGGCAAAAGGGTAATTACCCAGGCCAGCGTGAAAACCAGACAGCAGACCAAGGCTCTCTACAATTTCTGAAAGAAGAGTGAAAGGAGGTTGACCACCCCTTACGTAAAAGTCGTGAATGGCGGTGATCATGGGACCATCAAGGTCGGATGTTAGGATCTGTTTGTTTTTGCAAGGAAAAGCTTTCCATTTCCCTCTGGAACTATTTCCCCAAATGAGTTTTTGGCTCTCTTCTAACTTCTATTTAGCAACCAATGATTACATAATCTCTCTCTCTCTCTCTCTCTCTTTCAATTTCCACAACTTTTTTTTTTCATTTCCCGTGATCCAGTGCAGTCATCAACCACTCACTTCTCCATTTTTTCTTCTCAAAACCACTAAATTGTCCATATCTCCATTTTTCTCTTTAGGCATCCCTTCTCTTCATCTACATAGCATCTTGCCTGGGTCTCCCGCAGCTTGCTAATTGTTTGTTTTGTGTTTGTATGTGTAGGTCTCCAACATATAGCGAACCAGATTCTAGTTGCTTTTGTTTAAAACTAAGACCCATTTAATTGAACTATAGTTCTTTTAGTGTTCTCCTGGTTCCTATTTAATTATAATATCCCTTCTCTTTCATCTCATTTATTTCCCCATCATTTTTTGTTTCAACCTTTCAAATCCGCTCCAAGTTTTAAATGAGAATTTAGCAACAATCACATCCTTGTTCTCGCCCTGCTCTTGCTAATGCACCTACGCCATTACTTTCAATCCCTGTTTTCACTCTGATCCACCTTTTGTTTGCGAATCCCTCTTTCACTTTCTCACTTATTTCATATCTTTTTCAACATCATTACTGCTTCAGAGCTTTGATGATGGATTCCATATCCAATCTTCAATAACCACTTCCTTTACAATCGTCTGACATGCATTCACTTCATCTTCCCCACTCTTTTCAAACTCAACCCCAACCCCTCCAGCTCTAACTTTCTACCCTCTTCTTACTTTACATAACGTACAACAACAACAACATCCTGCTTCACACAGTCCTCGCTCTGTGTTCTCCCCTCCTGACTCCCCTTTACCGATCTCCACTCCCATAACCCAACCATGCAAACCATATCTTCACCTCGACCTCCATCTCCACACACCCTTGACCCTTCCTCCTCCAGTGTTAGAACAAATACCAATCCCCAACCCAGATAACCCCACCATCATAGCACCTTACCCGAACAACCATGAAATTCAACACTCTTTCGACTCTATCAAAAACACCTCACCACTCAACTTGCCAACACACTTATAATCTCAGAACCAAATTATGTGATTCAAGCAAGCTAATGAAAGTCTTGAAGACCCCTCTCTCCAAACAGTTGCTAAGTATTACGATAACCGACACCTTTGCCCGCCATCTTCTTCCTCAATGGGAACCAAATTCCTCAGTCCACCTTGAGCTTTTTGAAGGTCATGAATATAAGCAAAACAATTGCTATATGGTTCAATTTACCAACCCCTAAGACAAAGAGAAGGTATTGCTTACAGGACCGTGGTCCCTCTTTCGATGGTTGCTTTCAGTCAAAGAATGGATTTTGGACTACACCTATTGTGACTTTGATACCATTCCATACTGGCCAATGTTCCAGGAATTCCCTTTACAAAATATTCTTTTTCCAAATGTGGAGGTGCTAGCTAACTATATTGGTCCTCTTATGGAAATCGACCATGAAGCTCTTAATCAAGTATCAATCCCGTAGATCCGGTTCAAGGTGTGGTTAGATGTTTCTAAACCACTACCTAACATGATGCGCACGTCTTTTGGTATTACTAATGGTCGAATCTTCTTGATCAAATTTTGCTATGAAGATCTTCCCCCGACCTTTTGCTTCTGCCGTGGCAAGCTTGACCACAAGATTGGAAAATGCCCAATTTATTCCAAAGCTCAGGCATCTTTGCATGGCATAAAAAACAGTCAAGAAATGTTAAACAGATTGTTGTCTTTTGGACCTCAATAAAAAATCAATTACCGCTAGGCACTACAATCTAGTATGGCTTTATCCATTGGCAAACACAAAGCCAACAAATATACACACATGCCAGCCAGTTTTTCACTAAATAGTGCTACTTCACATAAGCAGATTATCAATAACTACGATAATGAAGGCCCGACCCAACATGACAACATGTAAGAGGATACAATCCAACACCAACTTATGCACCAATTTGATCTAAATACACTAGAAGAGGGAGACAAACTAGACCCAATTATCTTGGATTCCAACCCACCTTTCACACAAGTATCTTAGCAACAACAATTTCATCCCCACACCGAATCATAACAGCCAAACAACAACTCCACTGCTCAAGCCCAACTCCAGGAGCCTGCTTTTGGTCATGATCAACATCTCAATTTCACTCCACCACAACCCCATGTTGATCCATTGCATACCCCTGTCCACTATTATACTCCAGGGGACACACGCGGAAATCCAACTCAAATGAATGTTGGTACCATTGTTGATTCATCAAATAGGCTTCTAGCTAGAGCGACCCAAACCAATTGGCCTGGACACATCCCTGCTGATCCTGAGTTGGCCCATGGGCCTTATTGCCCCAGGCCGCGGGTTGTAACACAACGGCTAGCAGAGCCCATTTCACCACGTCATGTTGTAATGATCCCTCGGGTATCAAAACAATGCATCTTAGCTCCTGTTATATTTCTTCTCTGGTACCGGTGAACATCAATGATTTCAGAACTGCTCGGGATACTCACTCGGAGGCAATCTTTCATCTCGACACATTCAAATCAATCACGGATCAACTCTCAGACCACCTTCACCAACAGTTAGTGCCATTCTTGATTCTTTCAGGTCAGAACCACCACCATTGTTGGAACATTTGATTATTTCAAACATATCCTTGGGAGTAATTTTGAAACCCCTCCACCACCTCATCGTCTTGATTCCATGGTCTATCAAGGTCACTAAGAGCATTTGATGACAGTTGAATCACCTTTCATCGGTTCCAATGCCATTCAATATCAACCATAGGTGATTTGGTCAGACCAAGTCAAAGCAAATCGACGTCGCTCGATTCTTAAGATGCAAGCCAGATGCTTGCATAGGGCTACTTTAGACCCGAAGCACAACAAGTCAGCAGATGCTTTGCCAAATCAACCTCCAATTCGCTCCCGCAAAGCGCCAACTCAACCAAAAGTCACAAAAGGGAAGAGAAAGAGGAAACTGGAATCAGTGATGGGGACCATCTAGGAAGGGGGCTTCCTTGTCACGGGCAAGCGTCTTATTGGCCTATCCTTCAGAAATGTGGACAACTCTACAATCAGAGATAATGACAATGCTACCACTCACTCCTCAGTCAAGACGGTTTCACATAACAACTCCAGACTCTATGCTCTCTCTTTTGAGATAGCACCTCACAATATAAAAAACCTTTCACATCCAGCTCCACCTGGCTTGCCTATACTAATTGGGGCAGAGATTGTTCACAGGACCTCAGCTTGTCTTTCTCCATATAGTCACATTGACTCTTATAGTCTATCTTCTATCAATCTGGAATGTAAAGGGTTGCCCCAAGACGCCATGAACCTTAGTTGGAATGCAAGGGGCATTGGGTCGCCCTACACATTCAAAACGCTACGGGCCCTCTCTCGTAGTCCAATTTCGATGTATTTTTTTATTTCTAAGACAAGGACATCTTCATCTAAAATGGATCGCATACGTAGGAGACCAGGCTACAAATATGGAGCTTCAGTATCAGCTAGTGGTCTGTCAGGTGGTCTTGCCTTGTTTTGGAAAGAAGGTACATATTTAAATATTGTTAGTTTCTGTAAATATTATTTCTACTGCACTGTTGATAATTATTATTCCCATCAAACCTGGTCTATTATTTTTGTTTATGTAGAACCGAATCCATCCCTAAAAATACCTATATGGGACGCTCTCTCAAACCTGATAACTCTAATGCATAACCCCTGTAATGATTATTGGCAATCTTAATGCCATTATCTCAAGAGAAAAAGTTAGGTGGCAAGAGAGTCATGGCTTCCATTGTCAAACATCTTAGGAATTTTATTACCAATCACAGTATGATAGATCTCCCCCTCACAGGTTTCAAGTTTACTTGGAATAATAAACGTAAGGACTCCAATGGTATAAAATCTAAACTTGATAGGATTCCAGTCTCTAAAGACTAGTCAGAAGCCTTCCCCTTGGTCGGTCCATTCACACGTCTTCTTCAAATCACAGAGCTTTCTTCCTCCTCTTGACATCTAGTAGTAACTCAGGGCCTAAACCCTTCCGTTTTTTTCATATGTGGACTAGAGGCCCGCGCTGCCGGGATCTCGTCCAATCTTCTTGGAATTCCAACACGCTCTCTAGGCCAGATCAAAATTTTGCCTTAAAAACTAAGATGCTCAGTTATAAACTTTCTCGATGGAATAAGGAAGTTTTTAGGAATATTGAACTCAATATTAAAGACACCACAAAACAACTAGATGATCTCCAAAATGACCCTCTCTCTATTATTAATGTTTCTGCTATATTAATCCCGGAGGAGAGTCTTGGCTTCAAGATGGAAATAAAAATACAAGGTTCTTCCTTCTTTCTTCCATAACAATATTTGGCATTCTACCCAGGATTCAATTGGTCAACTTATTAACGAAAAATTTGGCAATATTTTCCAATCCTCCAACCCAAAAATCAATCAAGACATCATGTCTTTATTCACCCCGATGGTGTAGAATATGGACAATGAACAACTTTTGAAGGTCCCGATATAGGAAAAGTTTGGATCCACTATCTTTGGCATTGGAAGCCATAAAGCCCCAGATCCGAATGGCTTCCATGCTTTCTTTTTTCAACATTATTAGGATATTGTCAAACTAGATGTCATTAAAGTGGTCCAGGATTTCTTCATTACGAAAACTCTTGATCCCAAACTAAATGAAACATTTCTAGCCTTTATCCCCAAAGTCTCTAATCCGATCACTCCGGACAAATTCCGATCAATTGGCCTTTTGCAATGTAATTTACAAAGTCATATCTAAAATCCTTGCAAATCGCCTTAAGCCTCTGCTTGAGAACATAATCTTTCCAAACCAATGAACTTTTCGTAAAGGTAGGTCTATCTCGGATAATGTCAATCTCGCCCATGAAGTTTTTTTCAAATGAAACATTGCAGCCGAAAGAAACAAGGTTGGATGACGATCAAGATTAATATGGCCAAAGCCTATGATATGATCGAATGGACCTTTCTCCTTAAAATCCTCCACCAACTCGGTTTTGCCCAAAACTGGATCACTCTTATAGAATAGTGCATCTCAACGACATCCCTTAGAGTCCTCCTCAATGGATCACCACTGGATGACATCAAACCATCAAGGGGCGTAAGACAAGGAGACCTGCTTTCCCCTTATTTTTTATCCTTGTGGCAGAAACGTTTTCCCGAATGATTGAGAAAGCTGAATCAAACAATACCATTAAAGGGCTCCACATCTATCGCCATGCCCCTTCAATCAGCCACCTCTTTACGCTGATGATCTTATGCTCTTTTGCAGAGCTTCTCTAGCAGAGACACACTCAATCAAAGACTTATTATCTGAGTATTGTGCTGCCTCCGGCCAAACAATTAATTATGATAAGACATTAGTTTACTACAACTCTAATGTCCATCCCAAGCATACAGGGATGATCAACAAAATTCTTGGCTCAAAGTTGTATAACCCGAAGGATAAATACCTTGGTACCCTCAACTTCTTTCCAAGAAAAAAAACCCCTGACTTCCAGTTCCTGATCGACAAGAAACTTTTTGCATGGAAAGCAAAAGTTCTCTCCCAAGATGGTAGGACTGTTATGATCAAGGCGATTGTCCACTCCATACTCGTCTATGCCATGCAAATATTCCTCCTTCCACAATTCACTCTCACCCAAGTTGATAATCTGGCCAGGAATTTTTGGTGGAATGGAACGGAGGACGGGAAAACCAAACACCTCTGTACTTGGGATAAGTTTACCCTACCAAGACAATTAGGAGGTCTGAATATTCCAACTGCTCGTAACAAGAATCTTGCCTTGAAAGCAAAACACATATGGAATGTTATTGCAAACCCTTGCAACATTCAATTAAAAGGCGATCTACTTTCCCAACAAAAGTATCTTTCCAATTTTCTAAAACCCCCTTAGTTGCCTCCTTTGCTTGGAGATGAAACTTGTCAGCCCTCACCAAGATGAGACGCCACTTCATCTAGCAAATCCGATCTAGGATTTAGACCCATCTCTGGAATGGCTGCTGGGTGAAACCTTAGTTTCTTCTGACGGATTGCAAACCCATATCCACTTAGTTGCAAACGGTTCGTGACCTTTGAATTGACCAAGATAGCCAGCATCCACAATGAGATGCAAATTTCATCGCTTCTCTTTTCCACAACCAGCGGTCAAGGACATCTTGGACATTGTCATACGTGCCTCTGGGGCGCAAGACACACTAATCTGGCAGTTCAACAAACGAGGAGTTTTCTTGTCAAAAGTGTTACCAAAGCCTTTCTCCAGGATGATCTAGAATCATCCTCTTCCATCACAAATTCTGGGCATATTCAACCTAAAATTCTTAGAGAACTATAGAGAATCAAAGCCCCGGCTAACGCTATCCTTCTACTTTGGAAAGTCTCCCAGAATATCATACCAACCATGACAAATCTCACTCGTATTTAGTATTTATATGCCTATTGAGGATTGTTGTGTTTTTTGTTAAAACCATAAAAAGGACACCATGCATCTTTTATTCCGATACACGATTGTTATGAGACTTTGGCTCATCTCTCCTCTCCCGATTAATTGGCACAAAGTTAACCTCAATAACCAAACTATTCAATCGACTCTCAATTATATATGGGACTCGGTTGCAGTTAATCCACTGAGTCGAAATGAAACTCTCTTCCAGTACACTGTTGTGCTCTTTCTATATGGCAATCCAGAAATGAGGCTATCTTTCAAAACACTAAACTCTCATTCCAACAGTTTACTGTGTCAACGAACCACACATGGACGACTTGGCATAAACAATGGTTCAAGACTGCGGCGCGGAGTAATCTCGACTTGGCTAAACCAACCTCTTTACACAGTTCGTCACCTCACTGAACTACCTACTCTTACTGGAAGTACGATCAACATTCGGAAGTCTAGAGTTATCAATATGCAAAGACAACTTTTGGCAGTTAGAATTCATAGGATTAGCACGCCTTCCAGAAGCCTTAGAACCTTACACACCTCTTGCCCTTGAGATGTTTTTGGTAACTTATGATGCATGTTTCTTTGCTTCTTCTCAACATGGAGATTTTGGAGTCCTTGCGGTGGACCCTTTTGATAAGATTCATGCCCGACTAGCAAACACAATCCTAGGCCGAGTTTTTGACATCACTATGACTGAATGTTTTGCTGCTGAAGCCGCTCTTTTACTAGTACAAGCAAAACAATGGGCAATGGGATTTATTTTGGGAGACTCTGGTGCTTTATAGGCTCTTTTGCATACAGACTTTGGGGACCAGTAGACAAATTTACGATGGAGATGACAACCTATTGTTTACAACATTAGATCACTTCTTTCACACCTTAAAAACTGGGCTTGTAATCACTACAACAATTAAGGCATTTTTCAAGAAAAAATGTCATTGACAAAACTAAAATTTTTGTTGAAAACTACTTTTAACAAGGAAAAAATTCGTTAGTGGGTTTTTGAAGGCATCCTCATAGCTAAAGGTATTTGCTAAGGAATTACAGTTTTTGTTGGTAAAAGGAATGCTAAGGACACCACCCACTACCTCCCAAACTCTAAGGACACCACTCTTGATGATAAGACCCCATTATGGAATTTCATATATAATATATTTATTTTTAGGCTCAACGAGAATCGAACTCCTGACCTATAGTAAAATCTGTTGCAATATTTACCAATTGAACTATTTGAATAGTTGTGTTGTGTGAAGCAACTTTATAGCTTATTAAATCAAATTACTCATTTTTTGCAATAAAAAAATCTTTGCTACGTATATAATAGAGACCAATATATAATATTTCGTCACTATAAATTAGAACTAAATATTTTCACGATTATAAAATTTATGTTAAATATCTACCACTTATAGCAATGAAAATTTTTTCACAATAACACCATTATAATTAGCAACATTATTGAAATTGGTTATATCCCCAATGAACTAAATTAAATTGTTGTAAATAATAAAATGAGCCTTAATAAGAAAAAAAGTTCATGGAAATTTTATCAATATTTAGCAACGAAATAAATTGTTACCATTAATATTATAATTAACAGTAAAATAATGTTGTATTGTTAAATAAAATTTATTTGATTTTTTAGATGAAATAATATCAATGCTACTAATAAAAAAATTTCAACGAATTGATATTTTTCCATTATAAAGAAGCTAGGAGCTTTAAAAATATTTCATGAAAAAAAATTCATTATAAGTAACCAAATAAATCGTTGCAATAACATGGTAATTAACTAGAGAAAATTTAGTTTCATTGTTGAAGAGAAACAAACAAGTGTTATAGTGCATTTACTAAGAAAATGTTTGTCAATAATATTAATATTTATTAGCAATGAAATAATTTATTGTAAATGATGTCATTATAACTAAAAAACTAAAATTTCGTTGAAATAGAAATATTTTGTTGCTAAATAATGTTGGTGGGAAATTGGTTTTGGAATGAATATTTTTCACCACCTATTTACAAAGAAAAGTTGCCAACAAAATAGATTTTGTTACAAAAAGTGACAACTCTATGGTTTTTTCAATGAAATTTATTTTTGTTAGAAATAGTAACATATTAACAAGGAAAATAAAATTTGTTAGTAAATAAAACATTTTTTGTAGTGAGTATACCAATTTCCAACAAAATAATGACCTGTCGCTATAAAATAGTTAGTGAACTTTAATGAGAAACAAATTTTCATGAAAATAATTATCAGTTTTTACCTAGAAAACAATTTGTTATGAAATGTTATAATTACCAACAAAATCTTATTTCATAGCTACAAAGATTTCATTAAAAAGATATTGTTTCCAACAAAATAAAAAATGTTGCCAATAGTGTGACAATTCTCAACGAAATATTATTTTGTTGCTATAAATTAATAAACGAGCTTTAACAAGAAAAAAACCTAATGAAAAAAATTATCAATCATTATCAACGAACTGAATCATTACTAATAATGTGATTATTGTCTAGGAAACAATATTTCCTTACTAAAGAGGGATGAATAAGATTTAATATTCGTTAACAAGGAAAGATATTTGTTGTTAAAATTAGTCTTCTTTAGCAACAAAATATTTCATTCCCGATGATGCCATAATTACCAAGGAACAAGTATTTTGTGGCCATAAAAATTAGGGGTGGGCAAAAACCGATTTAAATTCGGTTAACCGACCGAACCGATTTTTTAATTCAGTTCGATAACCGAACCGAAATATGAGTAGAAAGAAAATAATTTAAACCGAACCGAACCGATTATAAACGGTTTACGATTTTGCACCGACCGATTTATAACCGAACCGACCGATTAATTAAATATATATAAATAACTAAATAACATGTAGGTGTCAATACCTAATTAGTGCAACAAATGCACTGCAGTACACCCTATTGCACTGAATCACCCCATTCTCTCAAAGTTTTTAATTTTGGGATAAAAATTGGGTTTGTAAAAAAATTGGGCCTGTAAAAAAATTCGACATGTTTTAATGAAAGTCTTTCAAATGCTTGAGCCTGAAATTTCGACCCAACCGAACCGAACCGATCCGAAATTCGTTTCAACCGAATTCATCGGTTTACAAATACAAAATTCGGTTTCGGTTTCGGTTTTGGGCAAACCGAATGAAATCGGTTCGAAATCGATTTGGGGCTCAAAACCGAACCGAACTGACATTGCCCACTCCTAATAAAAATAACTTCATTGTTAAATCAATTTGGCGAGAATTGGGTTTGGAGGGAATGTTTTCCGCCACCTATTTAACAAGGAATGTTTCCTACAAAATATATTTTGTTGGAAAACAGTAACAAGTTTATGGCTTTTTCAAGAAAAATTGTTATTCGTTGACAATGCTACAATATTAACAAGGAAATCAATTTTCGTAGCAATAATTTTGTTTGTAAAAGATAGATTTCTTGTAGTGAATTATATTCCCTGAGAACTTAACAGCGAAGCACATGAGTTGGCTTCAATTGCAAGACAAAAACTTTGTAATATTTTCTAGTTTATGATACGCTAAGTCTCATATAAAAAAAGGGAATACATAATGTCTTGTGTTTGGATAGTAGTATGGCACTGAAATCATATTGTACATGCATGATGATTGATGATGGTCTAGAGTTTTGTTGATTTTTAGTTACTCGAGTGAATTGAATTCCATAGGAAATAGATAAGGCAATGACTAAGCTACACCACCGCTTCTACTGAAGAATATCACCATTTTTTTTTTTGATTTGCTGAAAGATACCACCACCATCACCTTCTCTTTTCTCTTCACTGGAGCAACACCACCCCGCCCGTTCCCCTACCCCACCACCTCGCCTTGCTGCTGCCGACCGACAATGGTGGTAGTGCTTGATGGAGAAAAGAGAGAAGAAGAGGAGAAGAAGAATAAGAAAAATAGGGGAGAAGGAGGAGGAGAGGTGGAGGTGGTGGTGGTGATTGACAGAGAAAAAAGGGAAAGGGGAGAAGAGATCACGAGGTAAAAATTATTTTTTCTTCTTTATATTGATGGTGTCCTTAAGAAAGTAGACACTAATGATGTCTTTCAATTGAAATTGTAGTGTCATTTAGCAAATGCAGATGACCATCTTCATTGTGCACCTGCTAGGTAGAGATGATCTAATAAACATATAAATATATAACAATTCTAGCTAGTAAACATGTAAACACCATCTTCATTGTGGTGTCATTCTAGCTAGTAAACATGTACATCTATCTAACGAAAAGTATGGTCAAATCAAGTTCGGACTTTTGGTTTATGTTATCAGTTTTTTTTTTTTTTTTTGGCCAAATCAAGATCCATACCAGGTGATAAGAGTATGGGCCATGCATTTAATTGATTAGACCTAAACTTGCTGGTCGCAACCCAGACCAAGCTAGTTTGGACTAATTATGCAATCTGCTGGGTCTTTTTTAGCAGCTCATGTTTATAGTTGGGCCAATTTGTGTACTGCGTGAATGAAAGAGCCACAAAATGTTTGGAACTTTTAATGGCCTATATCCACCCAAACTTAGTTAGCGCGCAATGGATGGGAGACATGCAGTATTCAACTTGGCAAACTTTAGCACCCCTATATAGTTCATGGAAAAATGGGGTAACAAAATTAGTATTAGCATGTCATTCGATTCTTTCGTGGGTCTTGTTGGGGCACTTCTTCATTTTACGAGTGAATAAAGTTCATGATACGCATAAAGCATCACACAAACCATACGAGATTTGTGTCACATACTTGTTTTGCCAAGTTATAGGCATCTAGGCGGCATTTACTTGGATTTTTTATTTGGTAAATTGCATACGTTACGTGCATAGTCTGTTATCTGGTGTCTCGTCTTTCAGGGTAAAAAGGAAAACTTTGACAAGGAACCTGGAAAGTCTCTAGACTCTTGAAGAAAATTTCATAACTAGATTCGACTAGTCTATTGTGTCTTGCTCATATTGTGTCCTTGAGCTTGAGGTGATGTACGTGGGGGAGTCTCCTCCTCATAATTTCTTATCCATTTACGTGTTCAAATCAAATTGGTGTTTCCCTTTAAATTGGTGACAAATTATTGCAGCCTAGCTAACAAGTTTTTACACAAATTTTCACTCCCATATAGAGATTTAAGAATACATTTATTTACAGGATGAAACCCCACCTTAGTATTCATTCAGCTCACTTGGAGAATCATAAAATGGTTTAATATCAACCGTTCTATTTCACCATTAACTTGACAATTCATAGCTAATGGTTCAGCAATTTAAACTGTGATTTTGAACATTTGTTTAAGTGATTCACAGCCATAAAATAAACTTATCTTGAATTTTGTATTGGTGAGACTAATCTGATTGTCAATATAGAGATTTATAGGATGTTACCCGCCCATGCAAAGTGGTAATATTTATACGTTTTGTATAATGCAAAACATTATCCAAACGCCACCCAAGTGATCGACGAGCATAGTTTGTTCAACAATTCTATTCTCTATGAACAGGTCATATAGGCGACCATAAGATTTTATGTGAAAGCCAAAGGATAAAGTGAAAATGATGTGAAAGCCAAAGTAGATTATATGTGAACACAAACATGATCCTGAAAATTATGCATTTTTGTGGAGGCCAAATTTGATGAACTGCCTATTTATACTCTGGGCTGGCTCAAGGAGAAAATTAATAGAACTTGAAATGTATATTTGGACACAATTTGTAACTAGAATTATGTATCATTTATTGAAGAAATAGGACATCATTTAGTAACTAATACCCATCTTCCCTTTAAAAACAAAACAACTGCATGATTGTTCCTCCCTAATTTCATGCACAACCAGTCATAATCATCTGGTCTTTATTAGATTTAATCCATTAAAATGGACTGAAAATCCTTATTAACTATTTACTTGATGAGAAAATCAAGTGTGCTCTTCAAGGGCAGAAGACAACCCTGTAATTGGTACCAGAAGGGCAAGTGAAAAGGCTGGTTCGATCATCTTGGGGATAACTATAGGCATCTGGGCACCTAGTCTTGAAGAACCTGGAAAAGTCAGTTGGTTGACAAGGCCCTTGGGTGCAACAATACTCCTGAGTCTTGAACACAGTACATGGGTTGTTACATCCACCAGGGGCCTTGAGCTCATTGGGGCATTGGCCAACGATATCAGCAGTACATCGGATGTTACGGGTACAGCCACTTACGGCGCTGAATTCCATAGGCACATTGAACCCATCGACATTTGAGATGTCAATGAAGTCCAGATTATTAGGCTGGTTCAAAGCAAATTCGGCTAAGGTGTTGGGTGGCTTACCAAAACCTGTGCACTGAAGCACCCCGTCGCAGTCTCCAGTCTGGCAGGTTCCACGACCGTTTGCATCAAAGTTGCAACCGGTACGAGCCCAAATGCGGGCCTGGGTTGTGCCCGGGGCTACATTTATGTTCCATGTTTGGCCTGTGGCGAGTTGCATGCCACCTCCTGGTTTTGCTGCAGCCCATACAGTGTATGGACATTGGTTTCGGATCTCAAATGTGGCTGCATGGGCTAAAGCTGAGAGGGTAGAGAACAACAAGGAGAATGCGATGAGCTTATTAGAGATACTCATGGTTAAAGGATGTTATGGGTGTGTTTGTGTATTGTATTGTGAGGTAAAGTGGGTATTTATAGTGTCAGGGAAGCTTTGGGATGGAGTTTTATATAAATAATCATTTGTAGAATATTCAAATGATACATGATGACTTGATTGATTTCAACATCCCTGCCAAGAAAAAAAAATGGTGAAAGAGATTTAGGTATATAGAGAAAAATGAGCTATATATGGACTTTAATACAAACCTAGCTGCGTGCCTTTAGAATACCCTGAATAGTCTACACCGCATTAGAAAGATTTGGTCTCTATTCCATAAGAGAACTCTCGTTATGTATATTCTATAAAAATTATGTAATTTGATGTACGCTATAGATTTTGAGGGGAAAAAAACTACTTGTAATATAAGTGGCACAAATTCCGTTAATGTGAATCACATACGATTTATGGATTCTGAGGCACAGATCACTAATGCAATGGGTAGAGTATGATGCACAGGGGTTGCCGTAAAATTGAGTTAGGTGTAGTTTTGGAAAAAAAAAAAAAAATGCATGTATCATTAAATTTGTATTTGGCTCTAAAGAAATTATTTTCAGGGAGAACTTTGAAGCAGAACCACCAAGTCTAAGGTGTCACAGAGAACCTTTGAAGCCGGGCTTGGTAAGTCTATTGTGTTTGAATTCATGTTTTGTCTCTCTTTACTAAAGTCTTCCTCATCATATAACGAATCGTATGAGGTATTTTTCAAATCAGAATGAAGATCTCAATCGAATTAGATTGCTTACTTGGAATTTTGTATAATAAATCCAAATTCAAATTTTGAATCAAGTAAGCATATTCCAATGAGATCGGTGCACATCCAAATCAATTAGATGACAATTTAGGTCTGTATGCTTTCAGTCTTTGTTTCAGAAGAAAATTTTCAAGAAATAACGAAACAAAGTTAAGAAAAAAAATGCATTATTTGGGATGTGTTGTACATCTATTAGCTCAACGTCAACACAATACACAGTATATTATAGAAAATAATCATAGGGAGTAAGAAGAAAGGAGATTTCTTATTGATTTGTAAAGATAATGCCTTTATATAGGTAGCATCAACCGAAACAAAACGATATATATTTTAATACGCATGAATTTAGCCGGCCTCTTAAAGAAAGGAGTTAGAATAGAGTCTATTAAAAATTTTCTAAATGTCTCTTTTTTTTCCAAGTTAAAACTTCTGAAGTAAATTTCATGTGCTTTAGATGCATGAATTTCAGAATATGGCACCTTTAATAAAGAATTTCGTGTTTGATAAAAAAAAAAAAAATTGTCGAGTAACCTCAACCATGACATTTCAAAATCAATCAAAGTTAGATATAAGTTGACACAGAGTTGGACAAATTTTAGTAGCTTTACTAGCTTAGTACATGCACCTGGGGCCGTCGGCATCTCATCCCTATTTTAGGGTTTTAGCTCGATGTTCTAGGGAATAAGGATCTGTCTGATTGCTTCCACATAAAATTCTTTCAAAATTCATTCTAGAAAAAAGAAATCAATTTTGATTTTTTTTGTTGATTGCTGAATGGAAAAGTATTATATATTACCCATTTGTGAATGTATTTGTAAACCATATACAAAGATTTTGAGATGCATGTGACGAGATCACTAGATGCGTAACTCCTTTTGCAATTTAACGTTACTTAGGAAGGTGATATAAAGTTTTTTTTCTAGGGAATTAGGATTTTGCAATCAGAATTTACAAATAACGTAATGTACGTGCCACGATCATGGAATATTTATATTTGTTTTGAGAAATACACTATCCTCACAAATCATGCAATATCATCTTGATTGCAAAATCCCAATTTCCAAATATTTTTAATATGAAATTTGGTGAGAGTGACTTAAAAATTGCTTCTTATGTAGCCAATCTCTTAATTTCAATGGAAAACTTGCCATCATCTTCTTGAAAACATTCATTTATGTCAAAATTGGGTGTAATTGGTCTTGCATAAAAATAAATAAATAAATTGGGTTGTAATTAGTCTTGCATTTCACTTTGAAGGGAAACCTAGCAAGTTTATTAGTTAATCACGTAATCATTTATTGACTTACAAAGTACAATGTAGAGTCTTTCCTCCACATATGTCAAATCAATTAAGGAGCATATTCCAATTAGAATGGTTCTCATCCAAATCCAAATCTGAAATGAATTCAATAATTTTTTAAATCAGATTGTTGATACAATAATCAAGCAGATTAATCTAGAAGACATAAACAAGAAGATTGTTGTCAAAATGGACAGGGACTAATATCGGCATCCTTAAGAAAAAAAGAAGAAAAAACATGAAAGAAATTACTATTGGATTTCTAAAGATCTAAAACAATAATGAGAATCAAAACCAATTAACAGACTATGCACAGTGACTTTTCTTTTTTCATTGAAATTTGTTGGAAATGTCAATTTTGAGGATGAAATCGACTTCAAAATTGCTATTGATGCGACAAAAATTCAGTCTCCAATAAGTAAAACTTGTAAAATAAGTGTTAGACCGCCAAAGGCACTCCGATGCTTAAGTCGGTAACTCAGTTGAAAATGAAGATAAAACTGGTCAAAACTTAGTTAAAGTTGCATATCTTTGTCGAATGTTCCCTTTATCTTGTATAATGGTCTCTATTAATTCTCTGCGCGACTTAGGTATGTGAGGCGCAACGATGGGAGGTGTTATCTATAACAATCTTCTCTTTTATTAAGATACATCCTCGAAGGTGTAATCTCTCCACAACTTTTTTCTATGTAACGTTTCTCCCCGTTAAGGGAGAACTTTATCGGGCCTGATTTTGGACTTCTGATTATAATTTATTCCGATAGGTTATGTTTGGGCTTTTATGACTGAATTCGTCTTCTTTGGGCTTTTTGAATTGACATGGTCTTGGGATACTTGATCCTCGTGATGAATGATCTCTGTCACATGTACAATTGGAATGTCGGTCTTATTTGATGGAGAAGTTCTAAATGGCGAGGAAATGAGCGAGGTGGCGGGATGGGAACCGTTCACCTCCCTCGAGATGCGCATGCCGAAAAAGACGGCACACATCCCGAGGGAGGTGGACGGTCCCCATCCCGCCACCTCCCTCCCCTCGCTCATTTCCTCGCCCACTTCCTCGACATTTAGAATTTCTGTATTTGATGTATTATTAGCTATAATATACCACAACTGCAGGGCTATTTGATGGAGAGTTGGTGGGGTTTGATGTATCAATGGCGAAGCACGTGTACTTTTAATAATCGGGCAAAAACTCACAAAATTTTAACTGGTGAGTCTCGAATTTACAACCTCTCACAAGAAGAGTGAATGTCCGATCAATTGAACCATAATTGATAAACGACATCATTACACTCACCAAACCCAAACCCAAACCCAAACCCAAACCCAATGACCAAACAAGGTTTCTTGGCTCAGTACATTATCAACACTAATCAATGTATACTTATTTTTGTTAATTTTTTTCAGGAAATTATCAACACTAGCTTTGTTGAAGTTTGAGTTTCACAAGGTTGTTTTTAGACTTAGTAAGGATTTGAAGTGCGTCGAGGGAAAGGGCGAGGAAAACAGCGAGGTAAAGGAGGTGGCGGGGGGGGAACCGTTCACCCCCTTGAGATGTGTGCCGCGCGCGCATCTCGAGGGGGGTGAACGGTTCACCCCCCGCCACCTCTTTTACCTCGCTGTTTTCCTCGCCCTTTCCCTCGACATTTAGAATTCCCGGTGAATTTAATACATAGAAAGGTCGGTTTCCAGGTCGAATTGCTTACTAAAAATTAAGCAATTGTTTGAAAATTCAAAAGATTTTGTTGAATGGACTTTGATGACAAACTTAAAGAAACAAAGAATGAAGTCATTATTACTAAGTACAATTCTAAACTTATCACTTTGATAGGTTTTAGATAGGATCAAGAATAACGCCAAGTCGTCCTCATCCTCTTTGTCAAATTAATAACAATTTTCGCACGCCACTAATCATTCTATTAGGAGTTTAGGTATAAATAGTTTTTCATTTAAAATTATAAAATTGCCCTCGATAACTATTTACCTATCTATTGATTTTTTTTTTGTAAATATGATAAAATTGAAATAACATTTTGAAAAATCCTAAAATCATATTGAAAAAACACTTCTACATTTATGAGGAGAACTCACGTTATATAGTTTAGATTACTATTAAATTTTCAAGAAACTAAATTTCACCCGCAAACTTGCACGAAATTCATTTCACGATTGCTATTAAACCCCAAAAGTGGATTCAAAGACCACACAACGTTAGATATGTAAACCTGGTTCATAAACTCTCCAGCCGAAAGCACAAGCATTGCAAATTCCAAAAGTGGCTTCAAAGACATTACAACCTATGGCTTCTCACTACACCAAATTGACATATTTGTAACAACTTAAAAAATAGTAACACTTTTGAGCTATTACAATCCACCAAACAATTTCAAGTCAAAACTAAATTTTGTCAACAAAATGAAAAATAACTATAAAAAAAAGTGATACAATAAATTAGATCACCATGAATAGCATCACTTGTAAGCCCATATTATTTGTGGTGATACAATTATTTAATCACTTTATTTGTGAAAATGTGTAAAATTGTTTTATGGATTGTTATAGCTCAAAAGTGTTTTTTTTTTATTGTTACAAAAATGTCAATTTGGTGTAGTGTCTGCACAACAGATTCAAGAAGTGAAGTGAAATTATTAGAACCACCTTGTCTAGGGCAAAACACAACCCTATAATTGGAACCACCGGGGCAAGTAAAGGTACTTGTTGGATCATCTTGGGGATAACTATAAGCATCTCTACACCTATCCTTGAAAAACCTGGACAAGTCAGTAGGCCCACAAAGGCCCCTGGGTGCAACAATACTCTTGTGTCTTGTACGCAGTACATGGGTTGTCTCACATCACTGTTCTCTTCAACACCACCAGTAAAAAGAAAAACATAAATCTTTCTTCTCCCCTTCTAAATTCAAAATGATGGAAAATTCTCTCTCCCTTCCCAACCTTTTTTTTTGGAAGGCGAGTAAGGTTTTTATAGGATCCCAGAACCTATTAAAGACCAGAACTGGTCAACATACCATAAACTGATAAAGATGCCGCAAGCTGGGTTCGAACCCAAGACCAAGTGGTACCATCCGCCAAGCTCCAACCGTTGAGCTGTAATGTCATTGGCCCAACCTTTTTTTTCACACCACCTATAACAAGAAAAACCTAAATTTTTCTTCCCTCTCAAATTCAAAATGGTGGAAAGCTTTCTCTCTCATCCCAACTTCTTCTCTTCTCACCACCACCCTTCTTCTTCTTCTCTGGTCTTCTTCTTATTCTCTACATTTTCTCTCATTTCTCATATTATCTTCCTTCCCATCCGGGGGTACCCCTAAAGCAACCTTTGCATATCCTCTTCATTATCTCAAATTGAAAATGGAGAAGAAGAAAATGGAGAATGGGCGATGGTGGTTGTGGTTCCATCTCCTCTTTCTCTTGCCGTTGTCGGTCGTATCTCACCGTCCTTGGCTATCGAACCCCCTTCCTCACTACCCCCTTCCATGTTGTTGTTGAGAATATAGGGTGAGTGACGAAGAAGATGAATAGTGCTTTAAATGGGTGGTGTAGGAGAGCAAGTAAAAAAAAAAGGGTAGTGTGGGGTGAGAGTAGGTTGTGGTGCCAAATAGTCGTTGCCTATCATTAGTATTGATGAGACATCAAAACAGTCATCCAACCACAATTTGCCACAAGTCAACCCTAATGGGAGAATGCTCGAACATACCAGGCCCATGTCAGTTTCTATTCAACCCGTAAGTCAGGCGCCCAAACTCAGATTATGTGAATCTAGCGCGATAAGAATCTCGGTATTTGGCCGAGTACTGTAAGGCCCGAATACTGACCCTTGGACCAGAACAGACCAAAGGTCCCTTTAAACTGCTTGTGGCCCAATTAGGCATTGAGTCTTAAAGATAGCTGCATACCAGAGAGAATTAGCCATAGACGGGTGAAAACCTCTACATGGAAATATTTTGATGAGGGAATATCTTAAGCAAGATCTCCTCGTTCCATTACGCATTTAGAAGTAGAGTCAATGAAGGAGTAAAATGCTCATGATATAAGGTAAACAAATGGATGAAAAATGCACATAGATGCAGCCGTAATTTTATCAGTCTAATTCCATCATTGTTCAAGAGCCTGACTTTACCATCAGAGTATTTTCCGTCAACATGTTGGTCTTTGATTCACCGCTGCTATTTTTGCAGGTCAAAATTAACAGAGACAGATTTTGACGCATCAAATGTGATTATGAATAGAGTGATTTTTGGCCTGTTCACCCCTGGAAACAAGACATTGATTGGATTCATAAAATTGGTTTCAGTATAAGCGGGAAATGCGCTGAAATCGGGCCTCACAAGACTTTGAGGCCCCAAACTTGGGCTGGAATTGGGTCCAGGGCTTATCCCAAAGTGAATGGGCTAATAAATTTTAAATTTTGGATTGCATGCCTTATTTTTGTTTAGTTACTTTGTGGCATTGAATTTCTTCAAGATCCTGAGTTTAGTCCAAGAATACAAAGAGGTAACACTCCCTTATCGACCTTATGCTTAGGTTCTCATACATATACTGATATACATTCCGAGTTTCCGACAAATTACCAAAAGCAATTGAAAGTTAAAACACATCACACATCACACATTACAAATACTAGTTTTTATTTTAGTTACATTGAAAACTAGCTTCAAACACCTTACAACTTAAACCTCATCGACAATGGACTCGAGAAGAGAAGTGAAATTGTTGGAAGCACCTTGCCTAGGGCAAAACACAACCTTATAATTGCTACCAGATGGGCATGTAAATGTGCTGGTTGGATCGTCTTGGGGATAACTATCCACATCCCTAATCGATCCTTGAAGAACCTGGATAAGCTAGTAGGTCCACAAGGCCCTTGGGTGCAACAATATTGCTGGGTTTTGAACACAGTACATGGGTTGTGACAACCACCAGGGGTCCTTAGCGCACTTGGGCATTGCCCATTGATATCAGCCCTACAACTGATGCGGTGACAACTTGTCATTGGACCGAAGTCCATGGGCAGATTAAACCCATCAACTAGGGAGATGTCAAAGAAGTCCTTGTTACCAGCACCATTCAAAGCATATTCCCCCAAGCTTGACAATTCAGGACCCCATTGCAATATCCAGTTTGGCAATGGCCACGACCACTGCTGTCGAATTTGCAACCTGTACGACCCCATATTCGGGCCATTTTGGTGCCCATGTTCACGTTAATAGTCCATTTTCCTCCTGGGTTGAGTTGTCATCCTCCTCCTGGTACCGCTGCGGCCCATACAGTGAATGAACATTCATTCTTGATAAAGAAATTCACTCCATGGGCAAATGCAAAGAGTGTGGTGAACAAGATGGAGAAACATATGAAGTTCATAGTACTCATGGTTGTGGTGTTTGTGTATGCTGCACTATTGTGAACTTGAAACTATATTTATAGCCGGGGGGGGGGCTAAGCTTAGTAGACTGATTCGTGTACTTAGTTGTATTGGTGACAAGTTGTCGGATATAATATATCATCGTTTGAATAACAAAAACATTTACGAGCACTGATTGCGCATCTGCTCCCCACATTATTCTAACTTGTAGTTGTTAGATCTTTATTCTACGGATACAGTTATGCTCCATATTGATTCAATGAGAAGAAAAATAATCAAGAATAAAGCGGAAGCGTACCTTGATCCATAATAGCACTTCAAGGAAGGGATGAGTCTTGATCTTCCAGTTGATAACATATGTTTTCTGTATATCTCTCTGTAGAAGAGAATTCCAGAAGAAACAAAACATACGCTCAACTGGGGACCATAACCCTGTATTTATAACTGATTGGGTTATCAATTATTCTTACCAATTTCTAATTTGGTCCCTCATCAAATTAGAAATTGCTTAAATGTATCTGCACATTAAGCCCATGACATTTTAATACCTTAGCCCAATTAACCATATTATATCACAATTCATTGGGCTATACTTTGAGATAACAATACACATTAAATACATATGTGTGCCCACACATGTTGGATTTTTCCAACAATCTCCCACTTTGACCACATATGTTACCTTTAAAATGTGTATAACCTAATGAGCTCAAAATTTGCTATCACATATGAAAGTATTTCCAAACAATCTCGTCTATTGACTATATAGATATAGGATTAAAGGAACTTTCGTTACATTTAGCGCAACTAAATCCATCAATAGTCACGTATACCCATACAATCAAATGACATAGATCAATCATGGATGCGTAGCATGGAAATTACATGTAACGTGATCTAAACATGCATATTTCCAACTGGTCCTACTTTAAACTTTATTGAGATCGAACTTTAACACAATAAATAAGAGTGTGAATAAACTGAATGTTTATTTCTGCAGAAACATACTCAAATACACAAAATGTGTCCAAAAAACCAATATAGAGCAATCAAATATACAAACTCCCACTAAACCAAAATATCCTCAAATGATATAACACCCATATGAGCAGTGTTCTCATGAAAGACCTTGGATGGTAATCCCTTAGTAAGTGGATTCGCAATCATGGAGTTTGTCTCAATGTGCTCTATGAAAATCTGTTTATTCTGTACTCTTTTTTTCACAACCAGGAACTTTATGTCAATATGATCTAACCTATATGAGCTTCTGTTGTTGTTGGCATATAGAACTGCTGAGTTATTGTCACAATATAACTTTAGTGGTCTCTCAATATTCCTCAGAATGCGCAGTCCGATGACAAAATTTCGCAGCCATAATCCATGATTGGATGCCTCAAAACATACTACATATTCTGATTCCATAGTGGAAGAAATTATGAGTGTCTGCTTGGCACTCTTCCAAGAAATCATTACACCAAAAATACCCATTAGCAACGGTTCTAAACCGTGGGGGTAACCCATTGTCACGGCTTAGAGCCGTGGGCTATAGAGGCGCCGCTAAATCCTCAGTAACGGCTAAAAACCGTGGCAAAATATTAGCAACGATTTTATCTCGAGGACGGTTGATGATTTAGCCACGATTATAAACCGTTGCAACAATCTTAGCCACGGTTCTAAGCCGTGGCCAGGAGTAGCAACGGCTTAAAACCGTTGCAAGTTATGGCCACGGTTCTAAGCCGTTGCAATAGCTTTAGCAACGGTTTTAAGCCGTGGCCAGTACTAGCCACGGTTATAAGCCGTGGCAAATTTTTTTTTAATTTTTTAATTTTTTAATTTTTTAATTTTTAATTTTTTAATTTTTTAATTTTTTAATTTTTTAATTTTTTATTTTTTTTGGTCATGGTGTTAACCCAATGCAGTTCTACTGACTGTGATGCAATACAGACAATGAAGAGAAATTACAGATTGAAGAACTTGTAATTGTAATTCTGAATTGATGACTGTAAATGGAATGGATTGTATTCAATAAGAAAGCTAATTCGAGATAGCTAATCTCTTGTAGAGCAAATGCTCAAGTGTACAATTTTCTTACAAATCAAATGAATCCATTTTTCTTTCTTATGCTCTCTTATTTATAGTACTACATTTATTGACAACTAATCTAACAGAAATCATTCCTAAACAACATTACATGTAACAACATAGCACTCTGCAACATATAGCAACCTGCTCCCTTTAGTAACAACACTTGTATTAGCAGCCTGCATTCCATTCATGTACAAAAGAGATGAGGGTGATAATATGAAACTGTGTTTAGTTAAATTAGTTATGTTATTTTATGATGTTTTACAGTTGTTATATATAAAAATGTTGCTTTAAAGCCAATTCTTCTATATATAATATGATGGAGTAATACATGCATTATACTGCCTAGGGGGAGAAGACCCATTGGGAGTAGGGTTGAGAACTTACAGACTTTGAAAAGTCTGTTCTCTATGTTTGTAGCATCATGCCTAATGGTTATAAATAGAAAGCATGTATTCTACAGTTATAAGTTTAAAACTTGCTCAAAATTCTGTACAACAGAGGGTTGATTTGAACCATATCTTGAAGTATGGACTTAAAGTACTTTTGAAGCTTCCTGTCAATGGGGAATCTTTCTGATTATGTTATAGACAGTGACAATAACTAAAAAAGATTTTAGAAGGGTCATGCCCAAAGCCCTTTGAAAAGCTTTCCGTCACTCAGAAAATTTTCGCAATATAATTCACTCATTCAAGAGAAGCCATGCAATATCTCTATAAGGCAATGGCTATCTTACAGCTTATATGGGATCTCTATGACATCAAAACATTAATGAGAAGTACAAATATATGATGGTTATGGTATTTGTAGCACTTTTTTATAAAGGTTAAAAAACCTCATATACAATCTCCTTGTTCACGATGACCTTAATTTGACAATCTTATCTAATAAAATAGTTGATGAAATAATCAGGTTATTCATGAATTTGATAAGAAGATGAGGACAGTGGCTTTGTGTTTAATGAGTAATGACCACTTCGATAGACACTAATATATAGGTATCCAACATTATGATATTAGGGACAAATTTGGTTTTATCTTTGAAGATAGTGGAGTCAATATCACTCCACGATTCTTCCATGGTTTAGGGTTTTCTGCAAAAATTTAATGTGTGGATCCCATTTTCTTCTTGTTTTTGATTTCTCCATGTAATGAACTATTCAAATATATGAGGATTTTGAGCTTTGGAGTACCTTAGTTCTTGCTGAATATGATCCTCTAGCGAATAACCCAGAAGGAGTAGTCTCCTCCAGTAACTCGTGCGTGTAAGGCTCGTCATGAGGACTGAAAACTCCAAGCATCTCTTTCGTGCTGTCAACTGAATAAAAAAAATCCAACGGATATAGAAATCAAGGAACTTCCTTAGTTAATCACAGCGAACTCTAAGATCAAAAGAGATAAAGAATGTACTCACCTTTGACACCAGTTTTCCAACCTATATTGGTGTATCTTAAGCCAGAGACAATGTTATTGCTCACTTTGAAAGAGAACTTTAGGCGGTAATGGCTACCTTCTTTCAGTGTAAACCATGTGCCCTTTGGATTTCCAGCCTCGGGGATTGGAAGAACAAGTTCAGGTTTATCAGGGGCGAGAATCGTAAGGCATAGGATCTTGCAGCACAAGAAGCTGAAGCATTATTTGGCTGGTTGTTACCATGATCCCTTGTAATCCTCTGATTATCCAACTCCCTAACTGAATCCACTGCCACATTATTTGATGCAGAGGAACCTGTTGCTTCACTATTTTCTCTGGTTTCAAGACGCTCCATTAAGCGTGATACGCTAGCAATGCCTGCATTTACCTCTCTCTTATCCCAAACCTCTAATCTTTAGCAGCTCTAGTTTCCTACTTTAGTTACAACTCATTCTTCAAATTAAAATACTTATTGAAACAAGCAGCCCTGTTTTATTGATGAACGCCACTTCACCAAAATGACCACTATAGATAGTGACTGCCATATTTTCTCCCTCCTGTATTCGCACAAAATTGTTCTAGAGCTATACTCACATACTAAATACTAATATAGGTATATGGAATGAAATTTACAAAAGGGATAGAATATGAACTACAATGCCGAGCAACTGCATTGTAAAGATTAGTTTCCATAAATGAGAATAAGACATAAGTTTTCAGATTCTTTAGAGACAAGTGCTATATGAGCTTAAGGCTTAAAATTTAATAAGCAATATTAGTTATGGTGGATTGTAAGAAAAATAGCCAATCCAGAAAGTCATTCGAAAAAATTGAAATAAAAGAGAGAAAATAAAACACTCTATAAACATTATTTGAGACTATTCCCTTTTCTTAAGGTTTGTATCAGAAAGTGTGTTGTGTTGTATGCCTGTATCTCATCTTATATTGGTTTTCCACTACACATTAGGGAAGCATTTTGAAGGTTCAAATCAACCAATGCAAAAGAGATACTCATGGTGTTAGACAATGAGTTGTATCAATATGAAACTAAATCAAATGCATGTTGAGCATATCAGTACCACATAATGTAATAAAATGAGCATAAATTACTTTCTTTCAATGAAATACCACATGTGATCGCTCAAATACTAACCTGGGCACAAAGCCACTCAACTAATCCTTGCAAAACATCATCGATACTGGTTATCTTGCTCTTCGAGTGTGAGGCTTCTCCATTTGCAACCATTCCATCTTTAGAGTTTGGTCTAGCACTATAGTCATCCAAAAGAAAATTGTTTAGAAACAAAATAAATGAACAAATAAATGTAAAAAGACATTATATGCTAATGTCTCAAGTTTTACACAAGATCCACCACACATAATGGTTAAGGGATTCCAATGTACCTCACTATCAAAGACAATATCTTACAGCTCCTCTCTTGTATGAATAAAATTTGTTCAAGAATCTGCATACCTTACAAACAATTAAGAACTCATTGCTAAGAACTAGGCCTAAAACTTCAAAAAACAGTGTTCAGGTTCAATACAAAGTAACTCTCGCAATAGTAATATAAATTCAGTTATAAACCAGTCTATACTAAAGAGTAAAGATTATAATAATTAAAATATATTGTAGTTAAATAAATCATACGTACAAGACAGAGAATGGGCACAGGTTGCATGCTCATGCTAATCTTGATTAATATGCCATGTGATGCATGCAAATCTTCTATAATGTTACTAGGACCACTCAACAACAACACACAAAAGAATTGATAACATTACCAAAAGCAATGTAAATAAGCACTATAAATGGAAGAAGAAACTAAACCAGTTAGCTTAATTCTTTAAAAAAAACATTGATATATTACCCCTTTGGCACCAGTACGAGAAAGCATCAGCACAAACATACTGCTTGGTGACTTGTTTTGCATTTCTGCTATGGATCGTACCGCAGCCACGTAGGAATACTTGTTCGGCTGCCTCTTCTTAAACACATACACACGATTGGTGTTCATTTTCTCCTAAGCAAATACAAATATTCTTCCAAACCAATGGTACTAAAATCCCACCACAGCACACATAATTTTCCAAATCAAACACAACCAAAACTCAAATTCTTCTAAACAAACATAAATTATTCCAACCCACTACTTAAATCCCACACAATAAACTTACTTGTCAAATTGTCCAATCAAATATACTAGAACTTCAAAACATTGAGTGACTGGGGGAAAAACATCACAAAATTTTAATAAAAAATTAGAATTTCAAAACTAGGTTTTGCGATTAACAACTTAGATGCATAAACTTACATAGCTGACAGTTGTGTTAGAGATGATAATGTACTTGGGATGCTTCCTGTGAACTGATTAGCTGAAAGAAATCTGTCATACATGAAGAAAAAAATCTTTCATATAAGTTCCTTAGGAAAGATAGAGCTACAGATCACAAACAACATAAAGGTATTATTCAATCAGCAGATTATGTGTAAGGATCAGCTAGAGTCAAAATTTACGACTTACAAGTTTATCAA
This sequence comes from Berberis thunbergii, assembly GCA_003290165.1. Taxonomy (NCBI): domain Eukaryota; kingdom Viridiplantae; phylum Streptophyta; class Magnoliopsida; order Ranunculales; family Berberidaceae; genus Berberis; species Berberis thunbergii. The sequence continues at coordinate 112,692 of QNQO01001637.1, forward strand.
GGTAGAAGGCAGGTGAGATGGAATACTCCCTCCAATATGATTGCCGCTGAGATCTCTACCTCAAAGAATGAAAATAAAATGTAAAAGAAAATTTTTAAATGATATTTATTTAAACTTAATTGAGAATGGTGAAAATTTCAGTATGCGGCATTTGAAACATTGTCGATGCTCTTCCCTTCAAATCGCTTTCCATTTTAAACAAGGCACATTATAGCCCACTTGTTGGCTTCTAATATAGCACACACCTCACATTAATGTCATAGCGAGTCAAGTGGGGTGCGTGAGCAGACTCTAGTACATTGTTACTACATAAATCCTCAGAGTAGGAACTGGATGCTTTCATATAAATGCCTCTATACACATGGTCTATTCACAAGGATAAATAAAAAAAATATAAAGAATATCACTTACATTGTTTTTATTGCTGTAAACAATTGCAAGTTATCACCCAATCCTCCACCCAAATTTGCAGCATTAATCGTTCTGCAAAATCAAAACACTGTTACAATCATACACAACATACATTGACAAAATCCCAAATCCCCTGTAAAAAAGAACACTCATACATCAAAGTTATGTTCGAATCAATACACGCAACCCCTTGCCATGCCTCCTTACAAGGATCACCTCCATTCGAAATCCATCCCGGAAGAGCCAGATTCTCCATTGCGACAAATAAGCTATTTATCGCGGTAACTACACAAAATTTCACAATGCACCCAAATCAACAAAACTGAAAATACATTCAGCAACACTAACAATTATCAAATTCTTCAAAAAAAAAAACACAAAATGAAATTAGTTTGACTTTACCATCTTGTGGATTAGTGAAGCCGTGCGAAACCTTCGCAGTAAAACCCACCATTACAACAATTAAGATCTGAACAAAGACCCCCCATCTGAAACACCACATTACTTGAGAGATAACCAACGAAAAACCCCGAGAATCTGAAAATAAACAAGAAAAATGAATTAGAGATATCTCAACCAAACCACACAAATCCCTCATTATTTCCATCAATTGAACAGAACCCATTAACACAAACCCCAAATTGAATCTAAAAACAAGAAAAGAAAGAGATACACTCACAACAAAATTCATGTGCCCCAAAAGGGTCTCTTTATCCAATCTGATCAAACAACACAACTTCAAGCACACAAGAGATCTCACCAAAATTGTTCCAAATCAACTTCAATCTGCTGTCTAACAAGACCCTTTTCTTCAAAGTAAGCACTGATAATAGCCCATGCATCTTCCTGGGTAATCTCATTCTGTTTATCATCATCATTATACATGGCAGGATCATATTCCCCACCACCAGCACCGGACATTCTCAGAAACCCTAGAAACAAAACCAACAAAACCTTAGTTTCTTTTCAAATTTTAATGAACCCCAAAGTATATTTTGTGTTTAACATCAAACCCCATGGGTAGAAAACCCCAATTAAAGGAAGATTAAGTGTTTGTTTTACAAATGGGGTTTGTTCTAATTTTCAACAAAGACTGAAACAGCAAACCTTACGAGAGAATTTGCAGTCGTTGATTGATTTGCCAAAATGGTTTGGAGGTTGAAGACGCCGAGCAAGAGGGAAGACCAGGGAAGGAGGGAGGAGGGAAGTCGAGGGAGGAGGGAAGGAGGGGAAGAGGGAAGTTGAGTGAGCAGGGAGGATCGATGTCGAGGTGGAGGGAGCTTCGAGTGGAGTGGAGGAGAGCAGGGAAGGAGGAAGTCGATGTCGAGGGGAGCAGGGAGGCGGGTCGGGGTCGATGTCGAGTGGAGGGAGCAGGGAAGGAGGAGCTTCGAGTGCATAAAAGGAGAAGAAATAATCGAGCTCCATAAAGCCCACCCATTTTTTTCAGCGTTTTTTGTATAGCCACGGTTTTGAGCCGTTGCGCATTATAGCCACAGTTTTTAGCTGTGGCCATTTTTTTTAGCCACGATTTTAGGTCGTTGGTGAATATAGCCACGGTTTTAGGTCGTTGGTGAATATAGCCACGGTTTTTTGCCGTGGCAAATACACCAACGGTTTTGAGCCGTGGCCATGTTTTTAGCCACGGTTTTAAGTCGTTGGTCATTATAGCCACGATTTTTGGCCTTGGCAAATAAACCATCGGTTTTCAGCCGTGGCCAGTTTTTTTTGCCACGGTTTTAAGCCGTTGGTCATTATAGCCACGGTTTTTTGCCGTGGCAAATAAACCAACGGTTTAAAACCGTGGCCATCTCGGCGTAGCTAAACTGGCCTTTTGGTGTAGTGAATAACTCCTCCAGCTAATAGATAAATGTAGTCTGATGTGGATTTCCTACTACCTTGGCATCCAGTAAAATCAGAATCAGAATACCCGATGATCTCCAACTGATCTGATGTCCTATATGTGAGCATGTAATATTTAGTTCTCTGTAAATATCTCATCACCTGTTTGGCTGCTTTCCATTGATCTATCCCAGGGTTGTCTAAATATTTGCCTAGCATTCCAACAATGAATGCTATATATGGACGTGTACAAATCAAAGCGTACATTAGACTCCCAACAGCTGATGCAGAGGGAATCGCTTGCATTTCTTTAATTTCAAGTTTGTTCTTAGGGCATTGTTTAAGACTGAATTTGTCTCCTTTAGCTACAGGGTGTTTCCTGGTTTACAATTTTGCATGCCAAATCTTTTAAACACCTTTTCTATATAGCTATTTTGTGATAATCCAAGAATACCCCGAGAGCGATCTCTCATCTCGGTGTATCTGAATCCCTAAAACAAAAGAAGCTTCACCCAGATCTTTCATATCAAATTTCTTTGATAGAAATCTCTTAGTCTCCTGCAACATGTCTTTGTTATTAGGGGCAAGCAGTATGTCATCAACATACAAAACCAAGAAGATATGCTTACTCCCACTGAACTTATGATACACACAATTAACAACTGCATTGGTCTCGAAACCAAATGAGACAATTACTTGATGAAATTTGTGGTACCATTGACGGGAAGCTTGCTTGAGCCCATAGATGGATTTCTTTAGTTTGCAAACCATATTCTTTGGGTCTCCAGACACAAAGTTTTTTGGTTGCACCATATAAATTGTTTCAAGGTCAAAGTGCGCAACAAGTGCCATCATTGTCCTAAATGAGACTTTTTTTTGAAACCGAAGAGAAAGTCTCTTTATAGTCGATGCCTTCCCTTTGAGTGAAGCCTTTAGCTACAAGACGAGCCTTATATCTCTCCACATTACCTTTTGAATCCCTCTTGGTTTTGAATATCCATTTACAACCAATGGGCTTTGTATTGTTAGGTAATGGGACAAGATCCCAAACTTGATTGTCTTGCATAGATTTATACTCTTCATTCATAGCATCTATCCACATTTGAGAGTTAGAATCCTGCATGGCTTGGTGCAAGTTGATTGGATCATTTTCCATCAATCCATCATTTTTGTAATACCCGCCAAATTCACTTACCAATATATTTGCATTATTTTAGAAGTTAATAATATTTATTAGTAGTAATTATTAATTAATAATAATTACAAGTAATAATAGTTTATAATTTTTAATTTCAAATTAAGGTTTAGGCTAGTGGTGGGTAAGAGATAAAGGGTGGGTGTGTTTAGCCAAAGAAACCCTAAATTCTTCCTTTAAAGATACAACCCTAGTTTATTTTTCTTCTCTTTGCACACACACACAAAAGAAGAAGAAGGAAAAAAAAAACTGCGTTGAAAAGTGGGAGAAGCTTGAAAAGAGGAACCTTAAATTCTTGCCAAAAATCGGTGAGTACAACTCTATTCTTGTTTGGTTTTTTTTGAAATATCATTGATTAGATATATTGCATATCTCTACGTACGGAAGAGAGAAAGGATGAAAGAGGGATTTTCTTTTAAGTTTTTAGTTTTCGTTTTGTGTGTATGGGTTTCCGTTTCTATAATCTGACATGATTTTTTATTTTATTTGATTGACATCTGACGCCTGACATATGAAAGATTTGATTTTTTTTTTGTTTTTCGCAAACTGATAATTTTTATTGTTGCAACCTGACGCACATAAGAAAGGTTGGGCTTTTTCTTTTATTGTTGCAGATTGATGCATGTCTTTCTTTAATTGATCCCAATAAAAAAAAAAAAATCGATTTGACATAGGGAAGGTTTGATATTTAAAGTATGAATTTCTGATTTCTGATTTGACAATTAGAACTTCTTGAAATTGATTTGACAGTTAAAATTTTTGTGCCAAGTAAGTTGCTTTAAACTTATTTGACATGGTTAAAGCACGCATCAAATCTTCAATATGTTGTTACAGTTTTTATTAGTTGGAGGTTATGTATAATATATATATAGATAAGTGAATACTGTGATAAATTGAAGGTTACGTATACAAAAACTAAGGTTATGTTTTAGCTTTTATTAGCGTACCTGGTTGTTACTGTGATGTCATGTTGAAACATTGGACATGATTAAAATGTTGTGAATATAATTGTAGTAAGATTTTATGCATATGGTTCTTGTAGGGGAAATGTGATGTGATGTTAATTGCTTTGGAAAAAAAAAAAAATGGCTCAAATAAAATACTTGGTAAATGTTTTTTTTCCACAACTCCGAAAAAAAAAAAATTGTGAAAAGAAAAGAAATTTTTGTATACAGACTTGCTTGTATACGTGTGATAGAATGATGGGTATGCAGACTTGCTTGCATATCAGTGCACCGTTCCATGTGAGTTCGGTTGTACGTGTGGAATGCTTGTCAGTGATCGAACTTCGGGTGAGATGACATGACACTCGAGGTGGCACCCCACTTGGGTCATGTACGCTCCGAGTGGCTTCGATGGCAAGGGAGGCACACTTGGGTGAGGTGTGTTCGGCACAGGAGGAGAGTGCGATTGTGGAAAAGAAGCCAAGAATTAGAAAACAAAATAAATAATTAAATTAAACCATTGAATTGAGCATGCCATGAAATTGTGTATAGATTATTTTAGCTTATACTAGGTTAGCCTTGAGGGAAGAAACTAACAGCTCATTCGAACCTTGAATGAGAACTACATGTCTTCCTAAAGGTAGAAAGAAAAATGTGTTTGTTTAATATTTCAATGGTAGCCTAATATGATTATGAATTGTATTGTTGTTGCATTTATGAAGGTTGATAACTCATAAATTTTATTTATTGGTAATAAATAATGCATATTTATTTAGTAGGATGATAACACCATTGCCTCATTGAGGAACTACCTGATGGTGTGGTTATTAATTGTTTGGTTTATTTTAATATTATCATGTGCGTATTTATTAACTTTTGGGATGAAGATTTCTCACACCGGCTTTATTGCTGACCCGAGTGAGCTTTTGCTTCTTGGGTACATTCCTTTTGGAATGTAGCCGAGTAGTCTTTCAGGTTTAGAGATTTTGAGCTGCATTATTGGAGTTCCGCTAGTGAGCTAGCCATGTCAGTCTTCTCCGGGTTAGATTTTTATTTGTTTCAGATATTTAGTTTCTGCTGCTATTTGTTTCTGTTGTTATTGAATTCTCACGTCCCGAGTTTTGGGGGAAACGGATAATCCTAAGTGGATTTTGGGATTTTCGTTTCCTTCGAAAATCGGGGCGTGACACGAATGATGCCAATGGGCAGAATGATGATAACGGGCGGAATAAAACTAATGGCCCAAACAGTTCGAATGATCAAGGGGGAAATCCTAACTTGGTTCAGGTGGACGTGGGAGCTATGATGACGCAACTTTTGCAAGTTGTGCAGAATAACCATCAGGATAATCAGGGTGACCCATTTGCCAGGAGAAATAAAGAGTTTGGGAATCTAGGCGGTCAGAGGTTTAATGGAGAGACTGACCCTATTGCAGTTTAGAAGTGGATTCGTAAGTGTGAAACTGTATTCACTCGGATGCAGATGACTGAGGTACAGAAACAAGAATTAGCTGCTCATAACTTGGATGGTAATGCCAGGTATTGGTGGGATTTTGTCGAGGAGAACATGGATACGACTATTATGACTTGGGAGATTTTCAAGTCCAAATTTGACTGTTAGTTTATACCTGAAGCTGTGAAATCTCAGCTAGTTGCAAAGTTCCTTAGTTTGACGCAAGGTACAGAGTCACTGACCCAGTATGTGACAAAATTCAACAAGTTTACTCGGTATGCTCCATACTTGGTTGATACTGCTGCCAAGAAGAATCAAAAGTTTATCAAGGGTTTGGGTCATTATTTTTCAAAGTCGTTTTTACCATTTGATAAAGAACCATTCGAAAGAGTTTTAGACTTAGCTTTCAAGTTCGAAAAGCAAGACGTCACTTTTCGAGAGGTTAGGGGGAAGAGCAGGGGAGGTGAGTCGTCTAGAAACTCACGTTCATCTGGGAACCGAGATCATAACAGGTATAAGCATTATGATCAGAATCAGTGAGGACTTGGATTTCAGTATCAGTCGAGGTTCCAATCTGGAGGTCAGTTTCAACAGAGGCCCCAGGGAGGAGTTGAGTCCCAGGAAGGTTTCAGGCCGCAGGGTGGCTTCAGGCGCCAAGGGAAGCAGTGACAGAGATCGGCATTTCAGAACCAGGGCCCGCAAAGCCTATATCACCAACCTCGATCATATGATCCTCGACCTCAGGCACCTGCAACACCACGAGGGCAGGCTCCCACTGATAGGTTATGCGACAGATGTAATCGACCAGGGCATCTCATTCGTGATTGTCCCAGTGGGCGAGGCGCTCCACATGGTAGGCAGGACCCCACCAGCTCCAGTACGTGCATTTGTGTTTCTACCAGGGCAAGAAAATGTTGAAGGTATCATCACCACTCAGTTTCCCTTGTGAGTATTATTTGATTCTGGTGTTTCTCATTATTTTATTTCTCGACGAATGGTAGAAAAAGAAAACCTTAAAACTATGTCACTTATCAAATCTTTATGTGTTGAGACACCCATAGGAGGCACTGTCACAATATCTGAGCAATGTAGAAATTTTGAGATCTTTTAACGGGTCGAAAACTTGTTGCGGATTTGATAGTTATGAATTTTGAAATTTTCATGTTATTCTTGGGATGGATTGGTTGGGTAAAAACTATGTTACTATAGATTGTGCCGCGAAGACCGTTTTGATAGATACACCAGGGATGCCGCAACTTAGTCATGTTTGTGAACCTTGTGAGGAATCCACAATGACGAACACTCTATACTCTATAGATATACCAGATAAAGATATTAGCATGCTTGAGGTGGTGAATTATTATGTAGATGTATTCTAAGAGATTCCCGGTCTACCACCTAAGAGAGAAGTCGAATTTCGAATTGACTTGTTGTCAGGGGCAGCACCGATTTTGAAAGCTGCAGATCGATTGGCTCCCAAGCAGTTGGATGAGATGAAAGTCCAACTAGAGGAACTACTCCAGAAGGGGTAAGAAAATTCTCTTGTATGTTTTTATTTATAATAGTTATATATTTGTGAGTAAGTATATATGGTTAATCATTTGAGGTGTGTATATCTAGGTTTATTCGACCAAGTAATTCTCCATGGGGTGCGACTGTTATTTTTGTTTCTAAGAAGGATGGTACTTTGAGGATGTGTGTCGACTATAGAGAACTAAATAAGGTGATACTAAAAAATAAGTACGATTCCCTAGACATTTTGATTTGATTTACATCTTTAATGGAGGAAAAAAATCGATTTGACATTTTGATTTGATTTATATCTTTAATGAAAAACCGATTTGACATCTTTATTTGATTTACATCTTTAATGGAGGAAAAATAGATTTGACAACTTGGTTTGATTTACATCTTTAATGGAAAAATCGATTTGATATCTTGGTTTGATTTACATCCAAATAAAATAAAAAAAATTGTCCATGTGACGGATCAAACAAATCAAAATAGAAAGTGCAAAAGAAAGAAACACTTAGAAAGCCTTTGCATGAATCCTTTAAGAAGGATGATTTTTATGGAAAAAAAAAGTTACTAAGAGCATGTTATTAGAATAGTGCATTATCAATAAAAAAGACAAGTTACAACTATCTCTTGACCATTTTTTTTAGTAAAATAGAACTAGTTTTATCCATAGGGGATAATTTATCTTTCCATTGGTGTATAAGGTACATAAAACATATTTATCAATCTAAGTCACTATGCATGTATTAACGGAAGTTCAATACAGTTGAGTTCCCAATGTTTCATTTTTTAATGTTATAATATCTATAATTTTTATAAGCTTATAATGTTATGAACTGAACTGAGGTAATGTTATATGTATACGGTTCTTGTAGTGGGATTGTGATATAATGTTAATTGATTTGGGAAAGCAATGACTCAAATTAAATACTTAGAAATGGTTTTTTTCCACAACTCCAAAAAATAATTTATTTTTTTGTATACAAACTTGTTTGTATACGTGTGATATAAATTTTGGGTATGCAGACTTGCTTGCATATCGGTACACCGTTCCATGTGAGTTCGGTAGTACGTGTAGATTTAGGAAATACTTACTAGGTATCGAACTTCAGGTGAGATGACATGACACTCGATGAGGCACCCCGCTTGGGTCATGTACGCTCCGAGTGGCTTCGATGGCAAGAGAGACACTTGAGTGAGGTGTGTTCGGCACAGAAGGAGCGTGCGATTGTGGAAAAAAACCAATAATTAGGAAATAAATAAATAAATAAAACCATTGAATTGATCATAACATGAAATTGTGTATGAATTATTTTATCATGTACTAGGTTAACCTTGAGGGAAGAAACTAACAGCTCATTCGAATCTCGAATGAGAACTACCTGTCTTTCTTAAGGTGAAATGCATTTTTCTTTTATATTTAATTGTCTTGATTTGTAAATTTGTTCACACCAATATTAATATACTGACCCAAATTTTGTATTGTTTTACAAATTTGGGTGCGTTCTTAATGAGCGTAGCCCCAGAGACCTATCTAGGTTAATTGGAGCGCAAAGGGTGGTATTAGCTGCGTGGCGATAGGTGGTGTGAGAGAGTATGGTGGTGTGAAGAAAGTAAATAGGTGTTGTGGGAGAGTAGAATGGTGTGAGAGAAATGATTAGATGGTGCGAGGTAGTCGTTGCCTTCATTATAGGCTGAGAGAAGACTTTAGTAAAGAGAGAAAACATGAATTCAGACACAATAGACTTACCAAGCCAAGCTACAAATTTTTCTCTGTGCAACCATAGACTCGTTGGTTCTGCTTCAAAATTCTCCCTGAAAATAATTTCTTTAGAACCAAATACAAATTTAATGATACATGCATTTTTTTCTTCATCAAAAACTACACTTGATGCGTCCAATTCTCGTCTTCCTGTGAGTTTGACCTGCAAAACAAATGTTAGACTGTCAAAGACTGCATTTTGGGTGGTCGAATGCACTCCGATGCTTAAGTCAGCTACTCTATTTGAAGAAGGAAATAAATTTGGATAAAACTCAATTAAAGTTGCATACCTTGGTCGATTGTTCTTTGTACCTTATATAATAGTCGCGGTTAATTCTAGGGGTGGGCGCGGTCCGGATCGGTTCCAAATTTGGAGGAACCTAACTCGAACCGTTTAAAATTAACTGATCCGGTCCGGATCCCCTCATTTTGAACATTGGAACCGAACCTAACTCGAACCGTTTGGAATGGTCTGGTTCCTACGGTTCCAAATCTAAGTTGATTATGTTTTACACTGATTTCCTTCTTAAATTTCCTTTCTAAATCTTTCCAAATCAAGTGTTTCCCCTCGGCACACATACAAATAATCTTTTTATATTTATAGGAACAGGACGTACATAAAACTGCAGCAACAACAACTGCAAGCAACAACTGCAGCAGCAGGAACCGAAGTACATAAAATTTGTATAAATTTTATCACATCATTCAGCTCAAAAACTGAAATTTTAACCAAGTACCTGTAACAAATTCAGGTATTTAACCATGAGAAATCATAAAAGGTACTTAGGGACTTCACCAAGGACAAGCTCCACACAGCACACTGGCAAGATGCAACAGCCAACACTAACAGCATAGATTGTTGCTTGCTCCAGCAACCAAGTGTAAATAGAAAAACTCAAATATGTCAGAAAATGAACAACATTACTGCATCGAACATGGACTTTCCATGTGTGACCGTGAAAAAAAAATATTACATTAACTGGCGTTAATTTTTTTTTTTTTTAAAAAGACCATACAAACACCACATCATTAAATAGTAACATTGTCATGGACCACATTGGAAACTAGTCCATAAACTTGTCTAAATTTCAGCAAGAACTTTTATCACATAAGCATGCAGTAGCAGCAGGAACAGGACGTACATAAACTTGTCTAAATTTCACTTAAGCTACAAATTCAAATTGTATCCAATATCTATTACATTGAAAACATAAAGAGCTAAGCTAGGCACTCAAATTAAGCCATCACCAAACCTGTATTGGCAACCTTTGTCTTTCCCTTTAATGTTGATTGAGCAATTTGAGTACGACCACTTGAGTTTGCATCACTTTCTTTGCCCTTGGCTGTTGTGATTATCAACTTTGCGAAGTCTAAGAAAAACAAACAACATAATTAATAGAAGCACTATCAAATAATGAATATTTTAATAACCATAATAAAAAACCAAACTACAAAAAACACAAATATTACCATTTTCACACTCTGTATAGAACTCAATTTCCTCTGCATTTGCTTCGTACTCAAGGTTGCTGATGTCATCACTTTTTATCCAATTTTGGAGGCATATCAATGCCTCGATAGAGTTCGGAGTGAGAGATGATCTAAAGGAATCAATCAATCGACCTTCAGCGCTAAAAGCACTCTCACTAGCAACTGTTGACACTTGAATAGACAATACATCTTTTGCTAGCAATACAAGTGTGGGGTACTTGTTCCCATTCAGCTTCCACCATCTCAAAATTTCAAACATCTCAATCTTGTTAGCTTTTTCTAATGGATCCATGAGATACCTATCTACCTCATGTGAAAGCACAATATCCTCCGTATCTTCTAGCTCATTCTCCCAATCATCCATCATCTCATCAAGAATAGAAGGACTTTCAGTTGCTGCTCCTACACTTCCTTGTTTTCCATATGCAGAGTTACTGCCAACACTTGATTGAGAATGCTAAGAATCAAATTTTTTTTTTGATTAATTTAGAATGTGAATTGAAATAACCAATAAACTTTATAATAATGAAACAACGTTTGAAGAAAGTTTAGAACTTTTGATTACATGTTTTGAACCCTTAGGTTGTTTTTGGGAACTGGCGACTTGTTGAGCATATTCATCACACAAGTCCTTCATTAATGCCCTAATTTCCTTACTTTTTTCTTCAATATCCTCTTCCTTATACCCCAATTTCTTTTTACACAAGTGTAAATAGTGTCTCAGTTCGAACCTTGGATCTAGGATAAGGGCAACAACAAATATTTGGTTCCTATCAAATACCTTTTTAAATTTCAAACTAGATTCTAGCATCAAATATGTACTATTCCACCTAGTAGGCACATCCATAACAAGAAAACTTTTGTCAGTTAAAAACTATTTCTCAACAATTTCCTTGAAATAAGCAAACCTTTGAGGGCTTGATTTGACAAACTTCACGGCATTTCTAATTGATGCCACACTTTTATCCAACTTTTTCAACCCCTCTTTCACTATCAGGTTGATAATGTGAGCTAGACACCTCACATGCATATATTTACCCCCCAAAATAAGTGAACAATTAGACTTCATCTTCATTTTAGCAAGTACATACTGAAGTGCCACCTTATTAGCCGATGCATTGTCAACTGAAATACACATCACCTTTTCAATCTTCCACGCTACCAAACATTGCTCTATCAACCTCCCTATTTGTTTACCTTGATGACTAGGAATGATACAAAAGTTTAGGATTCTTTTGTGCATATTCCAGTCATCATCCACAAAATGAGCTGTTAGCACCATGTAGTTCACATTTTGGATACTTGTCCATGTATTAGTAGTCAAGCTAACCCTATGCTTGCTCAATTGCCCTTTTAAATCTTCTTTCATGTCATGATAACTTTGTAACAACTCCCTCACATCAGTTCTTCGAGATGGAACATGTAGTCTAGGTTGTATAACACTCATCATCCGCCTAAAACCTTCATTCTCAACAGCATTAAAAGGTTGTTCATCAATCACTAAGAATTCAATAATGGCTTTCAAACTTTCTTCTTGGCTAAATCCCCTAGCAACTAGCATGCTGCTATCATCATTAGTTATACCGGCAAGAACCTTCTGTTTTAAATCCACTTTTGGTTTATACTTTTTGCATACATTGGTGATGTGTTTACCAAAAGTACTAGTGCCACCACCACTGGTATCACATGCAACCGCTTGAGTACAGTAATTGCACTTCGCCTTTAGTACATCTACCTCTACCACCGTACTCTTTCCTTCAGTCACAACTTCATGTGTTTCTTTCACAGTAAATTTAGTGATGTGATCCCAAACCCAAGATCTAGATTGTGTAGTTTTATAAGCATTTGGTGTTTTTCTTTTTCTTGAGGGGTCAAGTTTGGGAGGAGGCATGGATTCTTCTGTTTGTACAGGACAAGGTGATGTAGCAGTAGAAGATGTTGCTACTTTAGTAATTTCGTTGGGGGTAGTACTTAGAGACATGGTTACTTACTATGCTCCTTTATTAAACAAAAATTGCCTACAAAACATAAGTATAAATTTAAAAAATAGCGTTGGCATTTTAACCAAACATTTAAAAAAATAAAATAATCCACATGAGCATTTATATAAAATACATGTTGCATGCATAATCGAGAGTATTCTAAATCAAAAAATCATGATAATGACATGAATATAAATATAATGGTTGAGATCATCGGCCACAAATCGATTATCCAAAATTACCAAAATGTGAAACATTGATGAGTTAATCTAAAAGCATTAACTAACAATCCAACTAGCAATGATACATTTTTAGAGGAAATTGATTTTTCTTTCTTACCAAAATAGAAAATATTAATAACAAGGACCAAATCAATAAAAAATGGCAAACAAACAAAGAATTGTGAGATATATTTCTAAGCAAATAAGTCTAAAATGCTCAAAGGTGTGAAATTGGATACACTCCAAAATCACATGAAACTAAAACACACCAACCTAGTAGCAGCAAAGCTAAAGATTCACAACAATCAACTCAAAAGCTAATATAGAGGACTAACATTTGAAAAGGAAAAGCAAGATAAATGTTTAAGGGAGGATTTCTATAATACCCATCCAACTCAGCCATCAAAAACCAACTTGAAACATATTAAACTTATCTCAAATTTAGAAAACCCTCAGCAACCCCTAAAACTTGAATTGAATATCTTACCTTCTTTAGCAGCCGTGCAGGGTGGGGCTATAGAGGATACGAGTGCTCTGTTTGAGAAGGATGTAGGTGCGAAGGATTTGGGAGAAGGATGCAGGTGCGGAGGAAGTGGCCTGCGGGCTGCGGCTGCGGGTGCTCACTTTCTCTTCTCTTCTTTACTTCCATACCATATTTAGGTTTTTAGATTTGTAAATGTGTTTTGAAACGGTTCCAACCAGGACCGTTTCTTTTTATATAATAGGAACTGGGACCGGACTGTTTTATAAAGGATTCGGACCAATCCGGACCATATCTAAAAACACAAAATTAAAATCCAGACCGTTTAGAGCAAAACGGTCCGATTCGATTTGAACCCGCGGATCCTCAACCCGTTTGCCCACCCCTAGTTAATTCTCTGCGTGACTTAAGCATGTAAGGCACAATGGAATGAGACGTTCCCCGTAACAGTCTTTTTTTTATGAAGATGTGCCCGTGCAGGCATAACTTCATCCATGACTCTTTTCTTAAACAACGTTCATCTTCTTTATGAGATAACACGTTTGTAAGGAGCAACGGAAGGATATGTTCCTCGTAACAGTCTCCTCTTTTATGAAGATGTGTCCATGGAGGCATAATTCCCTCCACGACTCTTATCTTATATAACATTCATCTTTTTTATGAGAGAACTCGTTTGGGCTTGGATATGGGCCTTTAATTATGACTTCTTCTAATGGGTTGTTTGGTTTTATGATTGGTTTTTCCTTCTTGGGTTTTATGAGTTGGCCTAGTAGGTGGGATACTTGATTCTCATGATGGGCATTTCCTGCCACGTATATGGTTGTGATGACAGTCTATTTTAATATATCATCAACACTTAACTAGATTTTACGGCAATCCTTGTGCATCATACTCAACCCATTGCATTAGTGATTTGTGCCTCAGAATCCATAAATCGTATGTGATTCACGTTAACGAATTTTGTGCAACTTACATTACAAATAATGTTTTTCCCTCAAAATCTGTTAAAAAAGAAAATGTACCTATGTTACAGAATAGGAAAGTGTTACAAAATAAGATATGGTAGGAAAATCATAATAGAATAGAAGTTTTAGATTTCCTTAGGGATGGCAATGGGACAGATTTGGACAAATCCATCCCCGCTCCGCTGGGAATGGCGGATCTATGAATCCGCCCCGAATATCCGTTTATTATATTTTGTATTAATCATTCCCGCCCGGACAGTTTGACGGACATCCACCCCGCAACATTTAACCGTAATAAAAAATAAAAATTTAAATTTTTTTTCTTATAATAATAATAATAATAATAATAATAACCGTCTTAATCATCCCTTCCACTTCATCATCTGCAACTAACCCACCCCAAATCAACTTAACCAAAAACAGGAAAAATCAAAGAGAAAGAATTAGATCTGAGAGAAGTAGGGAGAACTTCCAACAAAAAAATGGGCAAACTTTAAGTTGAATTATTTCATCATTAATTTATGAATTAGCATCCAGCCACCCATGTGAGTATAAAGCCAAATATTATATAAACTAACACATAATTGATCCAATTCAAGGCTCTACCTTACAAAAAAACTAAGAACTGTTGAGTAACTCAAAGCACCGACAAAACCAACTTCAGCTAACATTGTTAGAAAAATACGGAAGAGATAATAAGAGAGAGAAGAAGAGAAAATCAGGGGGAGACGAGGGGTCAAGGTAAGGGCTGCAGCGCGTCGAGGCACTTGTTCGACAGTCCCTGTCCGCCAACCTACCGGTCCGCTCTGAATAAGACCATCCTGAGCAAGATGGAGGTCCAACAAGGGAGTCAAAGCCTTGACCAAGATTGGCTACCGTGGCTGGAGCGAAAGATATTGCAGAGGTGAAGATGGGCTCTGG
The DNA here is from genome assembly GCA_003290165.1 of Berberis thunbergii. Classification (NCBI taxonomy): domain Eukaryota; kingdom Viridiplantae; phylum Streptophyta; class Magnoliopsida; order Ranunculales; family Berberidaceae; genus Berberis; species Berberis thunbergii. The sequence goes on from QNQO01001637.1 coordinate 127,874, forward strand.
TTCACTTTTTTGGGGTTTTGAAATCATTGAAGGATGGTTACAAGTTTGGCGAATGAGGGCTTTGGATAAAGAAAGGGTGATGTGTTTGAATGAAGATTTTTGGGTCGATAAGACTTGATTATATGGTGTTCTTCACCTTTGTCATCTCTGGTTTTGATTATCTTTGACGGATTTGGAACTTCCTTTTTGTTTGTTTTTCTCAAAAGAATCAGGGAGAGAAAATGCGGAAATTGGAGTATTAGGTTTAGGGTTTCTCTTAAATTATTTTTATATTAAGGGAATAAGGGAATTCTAGTAAAATACATGAGTAAACAGATATCCGCGAGACAGATATGGCCAAATCCGTATCTGCTCCGAAATAGTAATAAATCCAAATTTGATCTCCAAACAGCTCCAAAAACCATTAAGGTAAACTGAATCCACGCCAAACAGTCCGGAGTGGAGCGGATATCCGCCAAAAACTTCCCCACTGCCATTCCTAGGTTTCCTATCTCCACAAGGTTAGGTCAGAGTTAGCTTTATAAGCTTGTTTTCAGTCAATGAATCAATACAATAATATTTCAATACAATTCTTTACATGATATCAGAGCGAGGCTTCTCTGGTTAAGTAAACTCAAGCCACTGTGCCGATAATCCTTCTCGCTTGTTAAAAGTTAACAATCAACGCCTCACGCAATCTCACCATCTCTGCTTCTCCACGCAGCCACAACACACAAACACTGTAACAGTGATCCATCATCATCGTTGAGCATCAAAACATCATCATTATCAACACTGCAATCAGAACAATCCCGAACATCATCAACAATCAGGACATCATCATCATCAACAATTAGAACATCATCAACCCATAAATATCATCAACAATCAGAACACTGCAATCGAACCATTGCAGTCGATCCGATCATCAAAACATCATCAATCCATCATTAGTTGAACATCATCATCATAATCATCAACAAAAGATCTATTGGGGCTTCCATCATCATCAACCCATAAATCGAACATCGACAACCCATCATCAATATCATCAATCCCGATCATCATCAACTAAAAGGGTTTCGAAATAAGAAGAAGAGGCTTCCATCAAGATCTCTCTTCATTACGAATCATCATCAAAATAAGAAGGGGCTTCCATATCGAAATAAGAAGAAGAGGCTTCCATCAAGATCTCTCTTCAGTACGAATCATCATCAAAATAAGAAGGGGCTTCCATCAGTCTCAACATTAGAAGAGAGCATCGATCGCACAACGTTCGCTATCTCTACATCAGATTCACCATCTCTGTTGATCCTCAAAACAAGAGATCATTTGATGCTTCACTGCAGATTCTCCAAATCCATTTAGAGCAGTTTCTTGTCAGAATTTGGTTTGAGTTTAATATTTCAATGTTCCATTTTGAATTGGCTAAGTTGATGGTCCCAAGTTAATCCTTTCCGGCTGGCGGAGTGGCTATGGCGTAGGGTTCCTCACATTCTCATGTGGTGTGTGTGTGGAAAGAGAGAAATAGGAGGGTTTTTTAAGGGCTCAACAGATCAGAGCATTCTATTTTTATCGAGATTAGGGAATTGTTATGGAGGATCAGTTTGGCTTGTAATTTGTTCAGGGACTTAGTTTTTGATACCTTCATGGTGTCTTGGCATTCCTTGATGTATGAATGATTCCTTTTATCTTTTGTTTTCTTTCTTATTTTTAATAAACATCTTCGTGTTTGGCCAAAAAAAAAGTCGTTGGGTCAACAGGTCAAACATGAACACAACAATCTTATAGTCATTGTGTCAAACAATGAAGCATAGACCAAAGCTGCTAACAACATTTTTATTTTGTTTTTGATGAAAATTATATTTTCATTAAGCAAAATAAGAGTTCCAATCTATCACATCTCCAATATTTAGCAAATGGGCATTATTCTCTGATACATCGAGACTAAAGACAGAATAATAGCAGCAAGAGAATGTGCATACGTGCAGAACCGTTTAAATCTCTGCTGAGGTGAAAGACTAAAAAGGACTTAAAATAGGCTAGTTCGGGTTTGAAACTGCTTCAGATCAATTTTTGTTGGCAGGACATATTTTTCTTCCTTCACCTGCAACCGCTTTGATAACATTTAAAGCACCTGACAAGATGACAAAAGAATAGTTTCATGTTGGCTTTAATCTAGTGTTGTCCCTCTCTGATATCCTCTCAAAACTAGATTGAACTTTGTTCTTGATCCACCCATTACTAACAACTATGAAAACAACAACAGAAATTTAGAAGTTAGGAACTGTGAAACTAGGACATCTCTATTACCACCACCAATGAATTCCTTCAAGATGAAAGTGCCATCATTTCAAACATTTTATAAACCCGGCGTCACAAAGGGAGTTGCAATGTGAAGCTGGGTGTTACACCATGGATACTCCAATTCTAACATTAATAAATTAAGTAGAGTGACGCTTTTTTGCAGTTCTAACAACATAATGAGTAAAGCATGGACAACAACAAATTTCATAACATGTTGAAGATGGTAGTAAATAAAGATCCAACAAACTTGATCAAAATACTAATGTGCAATCCTATGTGTCTTCAAAATACTTGATGTCGATGACTTTCACACAGTCTGCCACCTTTCTTTTCCTTTTAAGCATGAAAACACATTGATTTAGACCTCAATAAAAATTGAGAAACCCAATTTCTACTCATATGGAAAAGCAATAACCTACCAAGAGATTAGACTACAAACATTAAACTTAAATCTACCTGGTTCTTTCCTTATGGTATTTGCGGCTTGACGTAGCTAACAATATGTGTGTAAACTGAGAAGATTTCACTATATGTGTGTGGACTGAGAAGACTTCACCAAGTAAGATATGTGTGTGGAATTTATGATGCTAAACCATTCTCATTATATGAAAAAAAAAAAAAAAGGAAAGTACCTGATATTCAACTGGTTTACTTTGTACTCGGTGAAATCTTCTTAGCCCACACAACATGAATTTTGAAAATCATCTGTTATTCAACAAAATTTTATCGCAAGATTCACAACAAATGTACAAATTTCAAGGTGTGTAATCAATGTCTGAGGTATGTAAGTACCCATACATGACCTCGTTCTCATGCATTGAAAAAAAAATGGAATCTGAAATACAATAGTAAGACACTACTGTTGGAAATATCCAACATGTGTGGGCACACATATGTATTTAATGTGTATTGCTATCATAAAGTATTGCCCAATGATTTGTGATCTAATATGGTTAATTGGGCTAGGGTATTAAAATTTCATGGGCTTAATGTGTAGATACACTTAAGCAATTTCTAATTTGATGAGTGACCAAATTAGAAATTGGTATGAATAATTGATAACCCAATCAGTTATAAATACAGGGTTATGGTCCCCAGTTGAGCGTATGTTTTGTTTCTTCTGGAATTCCCTTCTACATAGAGATATACAAAAAACATATTTTATCAACTCATCCCTTCCTTGAAGTGCTATTATGGATCAAGGTACGCTTCCACTTTATTCTTGATTATTTTTCTTCTCATTGAATCAATATGAAGCATAACTGTATCTGTAGAATAAAGATCTAACAAGTGGTATTAGAGCCTACTTCATTATTGATTCTTTGAAATATTATGAAATTTCTGATGATCTTTTGGCATAAAATCAAGTTTTTTTTTTTATTTTTTATTTCGTTCGATCTGATCTAGTTCGTTCAGATCGAAGTATTTCAGATATGCATGGTCTGGATCTTTCTGATCTGCTTATTTCAGATCTGCTTGTTTCAAGATCTGCTTATTTCCTCATGATTTGCTCATTTCAAGATCTGCTTATTAAATCCAGATCTGCTTATTAAATCCAATGGTGTAGCTCACATGTTTGATCCCAATGGTGTACTAGCTAAATCAGATCTTGATTAACTGATTAATTTGATGATTAGCATATTAGCATATTAATACTGTTCAAACTGAGCGTGTTGTATTAATCAGATGATTAGAAAATTATATATTCCTTTCATTACGTGCAACAGTATGATATGCTGGTTCTATTTGTTTCATTACAAAGCAGCTACTTTGTAAGCAGTTAATTCAGATATTGATTAAAGTTTCTAGGGTTTAGTTTAACTTGTTGGGCCTGCATTTGGCCCTTGTTAAGGCTCATGTGTATAGCAAGTTTTATTAAAGCCTGAACCAGATCTTGATCTGTTAGGTTGTTAGACCAGAATTAGGCTCATGTATATAACAAGTTACACAAGTTTTATTTGAAATTTTCCATTGGGCCACAACTTAATTGAAATACATTTGGATTGTTGGACTGGGTCTGATGGGTTGCTGGGATATGGTCAGACCCTGTTGGGTAAGATGGGTCACCCTGGTCCGATTCAGAAAACCGGTCCATCCTGTTTTGGCTATTTGCACCCAACAAAATCTGTATGAGCCACCTTGATAAAAAATTGAGGAAAATAAATAATTGAGCTTACCTCAAGTAAATCCGGTATATTACTTAGGTCCGATATTTATTTATTATTTTTATCAAGGCAATTTATTTGAAAATTCAAATTTTTTTTGGATGCATCTAATGGCTGATTTAGTTTGTCTAACATTTGATTGAACTTATTGAAATAAGATGTCACCAAAGTGACATCTCTTATGTAGATTAATTTATTGAGAATGTTAAGATGTTTGTGTTTGTGAGTTCATGCGGAAATTACCAGGCCCAAAGGAAGGATAATATGTGGCTGAATTGCATACACACCAGTAGTGATAAATATCTGACAATTATAAGGTTTCCATGTGAATAATAAGCCGATCCAAAGATAGACTTATTTTTTGACAGGATTTATTGTCAATATTTGATCACCACACCAAGAGTACCACTTACAAGTTAATATTACTGTCCAAAGACTTGATATTAATGTTGTGTTAGGTATCTTGAGATGTATTCCATACTTGTTTGAATTTAAAGATTGTTTATTAAGATTATGATGTGAACATGCATGCTCATTAGGTTTATTCTCTGTACAGCTATTATGTCTGCTACTACAATATCTGCTCATGCAAATAGTATTCACATGCTTGATGGGACAAACTTAAGGATTGGAAAGAGAACGTCTTAATCGTTCTTGGATGCATGGATCTAGACCTTGCATTAAGGATAAAGCAACCCACTACTCTTACGGCTCAAAGTTCTTCTGAAGAAAGGAGGAACTTTGAGAAGTGGGAACGCTCTAATCGCATGAGTCTAATGATCATTAGTGCGACATTCCGGAAGCCTTTAGAGGCACAATATCTGAAGGGGTAACTGAGGCCAGTGATTTCCTTGCTGAAGTTAAAAAACGTTTTGCAAAAAATGATAAGCCTGAAACAAACACGCTTTTAGCTAGCTTGATTTCAATGAAGTACAAAGGCAAGAGAAACATAAGGGAGTACATCATGGAGATGTCTCACATTGCTTCCAAACTTAAGGCACTAAAGCTTGAGTTGTCTGATGAATTGCTCGTGCATTTAGTATTGATATTTCTTCCTGCACATTTCAGTCAATTTAAGGTCAGTTATAACTGTCAAAAAGAGAAATGGACTCTTAACGAACTCATTTCATATTGTGTGCAAGAAGAGGAAAGGTTGAATCAAGAGAGATTTGAAAGTACTCATCTGGCAAGTACCTCTAAGGATAAGGGCAAGAAAAGAAAGAAAAATGAAGCTGCTAAGGGTTCAGTGCAAAAGAAACCTAAGGAAAATCCAGGATGTTTCTTTTGTGGAAAGCTAGGACATGGAAAGAAACAATGTAGTAAGTATCATGTTTGGCGTGCCAAGAAAGGTACATTCTTTACTTTGGTCTATTCTGAGGTTAATTTAGCTTTAGTATCTAGAAGCACTTGGTGGTTAGATTCCGGTGCTACCACTCACATAAGTGTTTCTATGCAAAGTTGCCTGAGCTACCGAAAGCCAAATCATATTGAAAGATATATTTTTGTGGGCGATGGAAAGTCGGTAGATGTTGAGGCAATAGGGCATTTTAGGTTATTATTGAAAACTGATTTTTATTTGGATTTGAGAGATATTTTTGTTGTACCGTCCTTTAGACAGAATTTGGTTTCTATTTCTTTATTGGACAAATCTGATTATAATTGTTCATTTGAAAACAATCAGTTTAGTTTTTCATTGAATTCAAATATTGTTGGTACTGGTTCATTAAGTATGTTTGATAACCTATATTTGTTTGATACTATTGCATCATATAATGAAACCTTGCATGTGGATTCACGGGGTACTAAACACAAGGTAAACAAAGAAAATTCAGCAAAATTATGGCACAAGCGTTTTGGTCATATATCTAAATCTAGAATTGAACGACTTGTGTCAGAAGGCATTTTGGATTCACTTGACTTTTCAAACTTAGATGTCTGTGTTGAGTGCGTCAAGGGAAAATAGACCAAACATAAGAGATTAGGTGCTAATAGATCTTCAGACGTCTTAGAATTGATACATACAGATATTTGTGGACCATTCCCTATGGCTTCTTGGAATGGTCAACGATACTTTATATCATTCATAGATGACTACTCACGTTATGGGTACCTTTATCTCATTCATGAGAAATCAGAGTCACTGGATGTATTCAAGTCTTTCAAAACTGAAGTTGAAAACCAATTCAGTAAGAAAATTAAGTGCGTTAGATCTGATCGTGGTGGAGAGTACTACGGCACATATGACGGTTCAGGAAAACAACGTCTAGGGCCATTTGCTAAATTCCTAAAGGAATGTGAAATTGTCCCACAGTACACCATGCCAGGTTCACCTGGCATGAATGGTGTTGCTGAAAGACGAAACAGAACTCTTAAGGATATGGTGAGGAGTATGATTAGTCATTCTACCTTACCAGAATCACTCTGGGGAGAAACAATAAAGACAACAGCTTATATCCTTAACAGAGTACCAACTAAAGCAGCTGCCAAGACTCCTTATGAACTTTGGATAGGCCGAAAGCCTAGTTTAAAGCATTTTCACATTTGGGGATGTCCATCTGAGGCTAGGCCTTATAGGCCAAATGAAAACAAATGGGACTCCAAGACAGTAAGCAGCTACTTTATTGGTTATTCAGAGCGATCAAGGGGCTACAAATTTTATGATCCCGCAATTAGGTATATTTTTTAAATGAGAATTGCGACATTTTTTTAGGATGTTGAGTTTGGGGGGACAAATAAGGTAAGAGACATTGTCTTTGAGGACGAATCGGTTTTGACTCCTACTATTATTTTTGACAATGTACATATTTCTGTACCTATCATTGATCAAGAAACATATCTGGAACCTCAACAAGACAATGTTGAACAACTCCCTGTTCAAATTGAAATAAATGTTCCAGAGGAACAAATTCAACAACCTCAAGGACAAATGCCATTAAGGAGATCCACGAGAGAAAAGAGAAATGTTATTCCTGATGATTACATAGTTTTTCTCCAAGAACATGAGGAAAATTGTAATACCCGCCAAATTCACTTACCAATATATTTGCATTATTTTAGAAGTTAATAATATTTATTAGTAGTAATTATTAATTAATAATAATTACAAGTAATAATAGTTTATAATTTTTAATTTCAAATTAAGGTTTAGGCTAGTGGTGGGTAAGAGATAAAGGGTGGGTGTGTTTAGCCAAAGAAACCCTAAATTCTTCCTTTAAAGATACAACCCTAGTTTTTTTTTTATTATTAACTTCTAAAATAATGCAAATATATTGGTAAGTGAATTTGGCGGGTATTACAATTCGATCGAGTGTTCGCCATTACCTTCAAGCGAAAATAAATAACCGTTAATACTTAATAATCCAAACATTCATAATCTCATTCCACACTTCCGAGGATCACTTAGACCTACCCTAGATCTAGGCTAACCAAATGCTCTGATACCAAAATGTCACGCCTCAATATTTTGAACAACATAAATTAATAGATTGTCCAAAACCAAGGCACGTCAGGAAAAATTTAAATGGTACAGTCATAAGGCAGTAAATGAAATAATAACCTTCCTCAAAATGAGGTCCCCAATTATAAATAAATGAAAATTACATAAATCAATCTCTGACTTAAAAAAAAAAATCTAAGCATATATAACTAAACCCTACATCTTATTACCTAGGAATAATAATAATAAAGATCTAACAAAAACGTGTCGACTCCTCAGCTATTGCCACACAGCTAATACCACCCTCTGCGCTCCAATTAACCCTGATAGGTCTCTGGGGCTACACTCATTAAGAACACACCCAAATTTGTAAAACAATACAAAATTCAGGTTAGTATATTAATACTGGTGTGAGCGAATTTACAAATCGAGACAATTAAATATAAAAGAAAAATATGTCTTTCACCTTAAGGAAGATAAGTAGTTCTCATTTGAGATTCAAATGAGCTGTTAGTTTCTTCCCTCAAGGTTAACCTAGTACATGATAAAATAATTCATACACAATTTCCTGTTATGATCAATTCAATGGTTTTATTTTATTTTTTATTTTTTTATCCTAATTATTGGTTTCTTTTCCACAATCGCACGCTCCTTCTGTGCTGAACACATCTCACTTAAGTGTGCCTCCCTCGCCATCGAAGCCACTCGGAGCATACATGACTCAAGTGGGGTGCCACATCGAGTGTCATGTCATCTCATCTAAAATTTGATACCTGGCAAGTATTTCCTAAATCTACACGTACTACCGAACTCACATGGAACGGTGTACCGATATGCAAACAAGTCTGCATACCCAAAATTTATATCACACGTATACAAACAAGTGTGTATACAAAAAATATTTTTCTTTGGAGTTGTGGAAAGAAACCATTTCTAAGTATTTAATTTGAGTCGTTGCTTTCCCAAATCAATTAACATTATATCACGGTCCCACTACAAGAACCGTATACATATAACATTACCTCAGTTCAGTTCATAACATTATAAGCTTATAAAAATTATAGATATTAAAACAATAAAAAATGAAATGTTGGGAACTCAACTGTATTGAACTTCCATTAATACATGCACAGTGACTAAGATTGATATATATGTTTTAAGTACCTTATACACCAATGGAAAGACAAATTATCCCTTATGGATAAAACTAGTTTTGTTTTACTAAAAACAAAATTGTCAAGAGATAGTTGCAACTTGTCTTTTTATTGGTAATGCACTATTCTAATAACATGCTCTTAGCAGTTTTTTTTCCCATAAAAATCATCCCTCTTAAAGGATTCGTGCAAAGGCTTTCTAAGTGTTTCTTTCTTTTGCACTTTCTATTTTGATTCATTTGACCTATCACATGGGCAAAAGTTTTTTAATTTTTTTATTTGGATGTAAATCAAACCAAGATGTCAAATATGTTTTTTCTCAAATCAAGATGTCAAATTAGTTTTTCCTCCATTAAAGATGTAAATCAATCCAAGATGTCAAATTAATTTTTCCTCTATTAAAAATGTAAATCAAATCAAGATGTCAAATTGGTTTTTCCTCCATTAAAGATGTAAATTAAATCAAAATGTCAAATCGATTTTTTTTCCTCCATTAAAGATTGTAAATCAAATCAAAATATCTAGAGAATCGTAATTACATTGAAAAAAATATATTGAAGAGGGATAAAGTTTTACTCACAACTTTTTTTTTCTTTGCAAAGATCCAAAAGTTCTTCCTTAAAAGCGCCTCCCACCTTTTTCAACGTAAGTTTTTTTTTTCTTTTGTGTATATGCAAAGAGAAAAAAAAAAGAGGGCTAACGTTTCTTTTTAAATGAATTTTTTTATTAGGGCTTCATTAGCTAAGCACAATAATCACTCATCTCTTACCCACCCCTAGCCTAAACCTAGGTCCTAAATTAAAATCATAAAATATAATTATTTGTAACTATTATCAATTAATAAATACTATCAATAAATAAATATTATTAACTTCTAAGATAATAAAAGTATATTGGTAAGTGAATTGGGCGGGTATTACAAAATCATAATTAGAAAATTAGGGGGTTTGTTTCAAAAATAATAAATAATTAGAAGAAATGATAATCAGAAAAACTTGAAAGTTTACGAAAAAAACTCCAAAATTTGTTGAAAAAATAAAATTTTGGTCACTGAGATTTGTGTTTTTGACAAAAAAAAAAAAAACTAGAAAAAACCTGGAAAAATGTAATTTTATATTTCACCTTTTTTTCTGTTTCTTTTTTAATTAAAAAAACGAAGAATTCAGTGAGATTTCGCAAAAAAAAATCATTCCATGCTTAGAACCTCTGGCATACATAATACATTGTGAAGTACCAAACTACCAATCAACACCGCAAGTATGTGGGGTGATTGGTTTTCTTCTTGTGAGGGTTTGATCCCCCTTTGTATGTTTTTTCTGGTCCTTATTACAAATCTTTATTTAACTATTTGCTTGCTTCTAGTAAATCTAAGTCTTCGTCGAAGGGCAGAACACAACCTTGTAATTAGTACCAGAATGACAAGTGAAGATGCTACTTGCATCATCTTTGGGGTAGCTATATGCATCTGGATACCTCTGTTTGAAGAACATTGACAGGGGCATCGGCCCACAGGACCCTGAGTTGCAACAATACTGACCAGTCTTGTGCACAGTGCAAGGGTTATTACACCTACCGGGGGCCTTTAACTCTTTGGGGCATTGGCTGACGATATCTGCAGTACATCGGATATCACGGGTACACCCACTTACAGCGCTGAAGTCCATGGGCACGTTGAACCCATCAACAAGTGAGATGTCGATGAAGTCCTGGTTGGCAAACTGTTTCAAAGCGTATTTAGCTAGTGTGTTGGGTGGCTGACCATAGGCTGTGCACTGGAGCACCCCACCACAGTCTCCAGTGTGGCAGGTTCCTCGACTGCTTGCATCAAAAGCCCAAATGCGAGCCTGGGTTGTGCCTGGGTCCGCAGATATGGTCCATGATTGACCGGTAGTGAGTTGCATGCCACCACCTGGTACTGCTGCGGCCGTAACTGTGTATGGACATTGGTTTCGGATCTCAGATGTGGCTCCATCGGTTGAGCTGAAGAGGAAAAATAAAAAGATTAACAACCAAATAGGGATTGTGGTCTGCGGAGATACTTATTGTTGATCAGAGAAATATATCCAAAAGTGGGTATATAGCAAACGGTCCAAAGAGACTTAAATTTAAACAAATTCCCAAACCCAAAGAAACGATAAGTTCATAACTAATATTCTATCAAACTAAACATCAAAGATTATTATTACTTCATCATAGCACTAGGGAGAGTAGATAATCATCACAGTTGTCAAACTAACAGTTCACAATGAGGTGTGCCTGCGCATCACCTCAGCCGTTGGTATCAAGCTGTCAGAACACAAACTCCTCTAAATCACGACCCTCCATTACTCATTCCATACTCCTACTAGAAAAAATCGCAGGGTATCCTTTGATAACACATTCCTATTTCTAAATGCTATCCCACGATGGAGACAATTGGATGATTCTCATGAAACAATTTCATAGAAGTTCATAGATAACTTCTTTTCTCTTAAAACAAATCGACTTGGATTCTTGAATAATCGACATAATTTCTGGTTCTATCGTAACAAAAGATTTCCTTTTTATGTATAAAAGGCCCGTATCATCCTCTCTCTTATGAGGCTGTGAGCTTGAGAAAAATATTAGAGAATGGAAACAAAGCAGGAAGAAGTTCTCCACTTAAGGTTGAAAATGACTATTTTGCGAAAATACTCTTTGCTTTCACAATTTCGTTAAGAAAACATGAAGATATAGATCATCATCTAATTCACATTCTCAATTCTCTCTTCCTCTCTCTCCTCTGCATTCCGACTTTTAGGTAATTTTTCCTTAAAAAATTGTTTTCTTGAAACAAATGCACCCTGAACGCCAACAGAAGTGTTTGCTAAGCTCAAGCAAAATGCCAGATGGAAGTGTTTGTTACACTCGAGCGATGGAAGTGTTTGTTACACTCGAGCAAAACGCCAGCCAGGGGAGGCTTGCCCAAGAGGACCAATGCAGGCACTGAAGGCACTCCATTCCATCCTACATTTGATGACAAGCCACGGGTTTGTCGGCATCTCAAGTTGAATAAGAAGTACTGACCCTGTGTAAATCACATTCTGCAGGCATTTATGTGACAATGTGCCTGGGGTATGGATGTATCAATTACATTTAATTTCGCTCTTTAGAAATCTTCCTGGTTAATGGGTAAACCATATTGAAAGGGAACTAAAATAGCAGAGCATGTCACTACATCAAATTGGTATTTTTGTAACAATTCAAAAAATAGTAACACTTTTGAGTTATACGAGAATTCTAATTGGTGAGGAAACCAGCGAGGGGGAGGGATGCAACCCTCTATCCCTCTTGAGACCCCTCCCTCTCTAGTTTTCTCGCCATTTAGACAAACTCTTGAGCTACAACAATCCACAAAGTAATTTTACACATTTTTATAAATAAAGTGATTCAATAATTGTATCACCACAAATAGTATGGGCTTACAAATGATGTTATTCATGGTGATCTAATTTATTATATCATTTTTTTTTAGTTATTTTTCATTTTGTTGACTAAATTTATTTTTGACTTAAAAGCGTTTGGTGGATTGTAATAAAACGTGTTACTATTTTTTAAATTATTACAAATATGTTAATTTGGTGTAGCATGTCTTAACAAAATAAAAGAAGAAATATTAGTAACAGAAATTGGGAAGTACAAGGAAACTAGTGACTACCTGGAATTGTCCTCTTTGGTTCCATTCAGTTTCCTGCAACCAACAAAAAAATAAAAATAAATAATGTCATCCAATTGACTTTTATGAAATTCAATATAAGTAGTGAAAAAAAAGGTGGTATTACTTCCATTTCCTATACTAGTTTTATGTATAAATATTTGAAGTCATTAACCAAACTTGAGCAAACAAGAATGGTGCGTTTTATGTGTGTGTTTTTTGTTTTCGTGAATGTGTAAAGCGCATGGTGCCTCACTCTGACCCAATCACTGTTATTGAGAAAATTTAAGGAGCTGCATCTGAGTAAACTTTTCTCGTTTATGAGAATAAGGTGAATGTGTATGCTTCTCAACCAAATAGGAAGTTTGTATGTAAAATTCTCTTAAAGATCAGATTTAGGTCATAATCAATACAAGTAAGGAGTGAACATGTTCCTTTTGTGAATAAACAGCCTCTAGCTTTTATACATACATATACATCAGCAGTGATGAGTATTTAATATTTTCGGAAATGTCATCAATTATATGTAAAAGGAACTTATACCACCAATTTGACTGACAATAGCTTGACTATTCAATTTGAACAAAAGCATGAACTTGCAAAAAAATCATTTAATGTTGATTAACAAAATAGTGAAGACAAGAAATTTTACTTACGGGCAAAATACAACTTTGTAATTGGTACCAGAAGGGCAGGAGAATGTGCTAGTTGGATCGTCCATGAGATAACTATAGGCATTTGGACACCCATCCTTGAAGAACCTAGAGAAGTTAGTAGCCCCACAGGTCCCTGAGTCACAACAGTATTGGTCTGTCTTGAAGACATCACATGGATTATTACAAGCTCCCGGTGCTTGTAACTCAGTGGGACATTGGCCATTGATGTCAGCGCTGCATGTGGTGCCATTACACCTACCTGTTATCGGGGTCAGGTTCATGGGCATGTTGAATCCATGAACGAGTGAAATATCCAAATAGTCAATGTCACCATCTAGGTTTAACGCATATTCAGCAAGAGTATTGGGAGGCTGACCATAAGATTGACATCGGAGGAGCCCATTGCAGTCACCAGTTTCACAATGTCCATGGCCTGTTGCATTGAAAGTGCAGTTGGTGCGACCCCAAATGCAGGCGTGGGTCGTGCCTGGCTGTCACGCCTCGATTTTTGAGAAAAATAAAATCTTAAAATTCTCGTAGAATTATCCGTTTTCTCAAAATCCGGGAAGTGAAATTCAATAACGACATAAAACATTTAGCAGCAGTGACAAAAGTATATTTTAGAAAATAGGAACAAACTAAATTTTTAATAAAACTCTAACCAGAAAATACTGATGTTGCTAGCCCCACTAGCAAAACTCCCGTATCGCTGCTCAAAAGTCTCTGAACCTGAAAAGCTAATCGGCTAAGGAATGTACCCAAGAAGCAAAAGCTCACTTGGGTCAGCAATAAAGCTGGTGTGAGAAATCTTCATCCCAAAATCAATAAAAATCGCACGTGATAAACATCAAGCTAAACACAAACAACAAACCATCACACCAACAGGAAGTTTCTCAACGAAGCAAAAGTGTGATGCAAGAAAACACAATTCCAAGAATTTAGTTCCTCAAAGAGGCAATCATATCATCATCCTAATATGTAAATATGCATTTACCTGTACTTACCCTATAGAAGTTGACTATGGCAAGTCGGACCTGCAGAATATTAGTGGACTTGCCATCCTGCATAAAAAGGACTAGAAACAATGCAACGTAATTTATTCTTTTTATTTGAATTAGGTTCATCTTTTTAACGGATTGATCACTTAGACGATACCATATTCGCACCACCTCCGTGCCGAACATACATGCCCGTATGTCTCTCTCATATAAAGGAGGACTACTCCGTCATCCATGCCCAAGTGGGGACATCACATACAAACATGCATCGCGGATACCCCTAACTATGTGAGTACCAAAATCCACTCTTGGGCTATCAATGTGCATAAACTCACGTCACATTTTTGACGGATAAATATCAAAGCCTATTTTAGGCATACAAATTCACCACATTTTCGCAAGACTAACCCAAAGGTTATTTTAGTTTCTCTAGTAAGAAATGGGTGCCCCAACTCCGCAAGACGACCCACTGGTCATTTAGTTTCTCTAGTAAGAGAGTGAAAATAATAAACAAAAGAGGTGTGGTAGTTCTAAGTGATACAAGTCCAAGTGGTTTATATTTTCAGAAATCAAAGTTTACCAATATCATTTATTTTTGATAATTCAGAATTCCTCCACAATGACATTTTGTCATAGATAAAGTGATTCACAATCATATCCACCCACAATTTTGGAAAAAACATAGCATATTCATTAATCATGCTATGTAACAATATGGCAATTAAGCCGCTCCTTGATTCAAATATCCAAATTCTTCATAATGTATAAACAAGTCAATATGCATAAAAATCTCCAAATTTATCACAATGCATTAATATTCATCAACCATTCAATCACCAACCAAACAAAGTCACACCCAATCAATAAAATGGTAAACATGGGTGACCCCAAACATGAACCCAGCAAGCTAGGAAAATCTCACACATCAAACAGATCGAGCATTTGCAGCACAAAACACCACAAATAAGACAACCTCATTCTCAAACATGTCTAAAATCTCACAATTGGATTACCTGAAATGAAACCCGTCATTTCCATACAAGCAATATACATACAGTATACAAATACACCACTTAAAATGACCAGCCCTAAGATAATCCCTCTTCCAAGGTTAACAAGAAAATTCTTCACAACAGTATGGATTCAATTTAATCCTTCAATGTTTCCTATCATCAACCTCTTTCTCTCCCTAATACAACTTCAAATGGGTTACTTCCACACATGTTTCCATCACATAAATCAAACAACCCCATAACTAACTCAATGACATGAATAAGGATCATTTTCACCACTCAAATGGAATACTTTTAATTATGTGATCTGATTTTCTACCTTTGCATATGTTAAGACTTGATCCACCTCACTTGTCGTTCACCATGTTGAACACACAAAACTGATATCTAAGTTCTGAATATATATTTCTTATGATGATCCAATTAGATATGTTTATTCAACTCTTTCAATCATGAGTATCCAACCAAGGGTAAAATATGAAAATGGCTAAAAGATGAAGGACTATAAGTTCATAATATTCAATCATACTTAACATCTATCAAACCAATTAGAATAAGGATGAATATATCCCCACTGAATTTTTCAACCAAAGAGATAAAGGGCTAAGAGTTTCACTTACACCTTACACCCAAAACCTTTGAAATGGAATTTAAATCAAGCAATATAACAAGCCTAAGAATCCAATCCAAAATCATCAAGGACGCACAAATACCGGTCATCACACCGCCAAACCAAAATCCAAATCCTAACCACACATCCTCGCAACAAAGCTCACAAACCCCATCATCAAATCCTCACAAATACAATCACTAATTTAATCAAGAAACAAGGATTTGCAAAATACAAGGAATAAGAAAACTCACAGTAAAAGAGGAAGAATGAAGAAAACTCACTTGATGAAATCACCAATGATATGCGCAACCAAATCCACGTCCACACGAATAGGTCAAAGCAACTTCCCTGTTGACGAACCCATGTCTTGAGAGCCTAAATTCTCAGATGAAATCTTATCCATGCCATCTTTTTCTATCAAGCAAGAATCTTCATCAATAGGATGACACCTATCAGAGGGACCATATTCTCTCAGTTCTCCATTGGGAACAACTGAGTTCATATTCACCTCATCTAACACCATGCCATTGTCGTTTTTCTGCACAAATCCTCCCTTAGATAAACACACTACATTGTCATCCTTTAAAGCCTTTGTATTATTTTTTTGTTCTTCTTGATGATATGGACGTAACATGGCCAGCAGAAAAATTGTCATGACCTACAACAGCAACAGCATTGGGCCCATCTGACACTGCAACCCCAGCTTTGGATGAATTTTGAACTCTATCTCCACTTTTTACATGTTGTGATGTACCCAAATAGGCATGGTTTCTAAGCCATTTCATTATCTTACATGGCAGATCAGGAAAAGGGGGTTGATCACCCTTAAAACAAAATAAAGTGAAAAAGAAAAGGACACAAGGTTAAACAAAATGTAAAGATTTGAGAAACCAACACAGGATAAACACTTGTAGAACCTTAATAAACAATTTCAACAGGTTATGTAAAATACCGAAAGAGTTCCAGCTAACAACTCGGATGAAATTCCCATCTCTAAAGCCACATCACTCACAATAGCATTTCCACAATCAACTAACTTCTTAAGAGCTTGGACAAAGTCAAGGGTATTCCTCTCGGTTGCTTCCAAACTAAGAGATGAATGTGCAGGACACTGTGACCAATGTTTTGATGTACGGACCTGCACATCATGTTCCAATAGTGTCTCACCATTCTCCACTTCATCAGAAGTATTATCTGATGTACAAACATTAACCTTGCTTTTCCCTCCATTCTTATGCCCAAGCTTTTTGTTCACTGCCAATGTCATAGGTAAATGCTCAGATTCAGATGAGTTTGAACCAACAGCCACAAAATATTGCATCCTCTGAATCAAAATCTTCCCACGCAACATGGCATCCTGATTAATTCCCTTTCGATCTTGCTGAGTGAAAATACAAGAAGTTCTGCTCTTTCCATTGGTGAAAATCCTATTGGGTACATAAGGTAAGTGTTGCAAAGTAGTAACATGATTTGAATAAGATCTCTTACTTCTCCTGCTCACCGATCCCAACCCTGAACACGAGTACGAAATCTTCCCTCCATTTCTGCCCACGCCTTGGACCCCAATGTCCATGCTTCATCCGCCATTACGCATCGCCGCCATCGAAGAAGAAATCGTGAAGAAGAGAGAGAAAAAAAGAGAAAAAATAAGGGTATTGGTTTTATACTATGGGTGGTTATTCGCCCCCACTAAAATTCAGAGGGCACCCTCTAAACACACTAAATAAAACCCTAAATTTTGAAATTCACATTCAATTAAATGTAACCCTATTTTATTTAATTAAAAATAAAATAAATTATCTTTATGAAAATTAGGGATGTTATACTGGCTTTACATTGATTTTCCATGATTGACTTGAATTGAGTTGCTGCTTACCACCACCTGGTAATGCGGCCGCCCATACTGTATGTGAACATTGGTTTTCAATCTCAAATGTAGTTGAATGGGCTAATTTGATGAGGATGGATAACAAGAATGAGAAGCAGATGAGACTGCAAGAGATGCTCTTGGGTTTATGGATGATTGTGTGTCGTGTCTTTATCATGTTCTTAGCTAAAAGGAAGAAAGGTGTAGAAAGAAATACTTCAATTTGTGTATCTTTGATTCATCCCCAATAGGGGTATAAATACAATAGGGTTTTTTGTCTTATAAGAAACAATCTTACAGAATATAAAAACTAGGTTACCTAAATATGAATTTAGAATATCCTGAATATATATATGTTTCTATAATCTATAATTAGAATATACAGCTTTCTATACTTCCCCTCAAGTTGGTGCATAGATATCTATCATGCCCAACTTGTCAACTGAGTTGTCAAACACTTTCTGAGAAATCCCTTTAGTTAAAACATCAGCTAATTGCTCCTCTGAGGTTACAAATGGAAAGCGAATAACTTTCATGTCAAGATTCTCTTTAATAAAATGGCGGTCAACCTCCACATGCTTTGTTCAATCATGCTGAACTGGACTATGTGCAATCTGAATGGCAGCTGTATTATCACAATGTAAATCCATAGGCTTTTGTAGCTTGAAACCCAATTCCTTCAGGACATTACGGATCCACAACATTTCACAAACTTCATGTGCCATACCTCGAAATTCAGCTTCTGCAGTTGATCTAGCAACAACTTTCTGTTTTTTACTACGCCAAGTTACAAGGTTCCCACCAACAAAAGTGAAATACCATGATGTAGAGCGTCTATCAGTTTTATCACCAGCCCAATCCGCATCTGTGTATCCAACAACTTCCAATTCATTTTTTTCAAACAATAATCCCTTACCAGGCGCCATCTTCAAATATTTCAAGATACGAAAGACTGCATTCATATGCTCTTCACTAGGACAATGCATAAACTGGCTAACAACACTCACAACATAAGCAATGTCAAGTTTAGTATGAGAAAGATAAATTAACCTTTCTACAAGACGTTGATACCTCCCTTTATCAATAGGGACTTGATCAGGAAGAATAGCAAGTCCATGATTCATCTCAATGGGTGTCTATATTGGTTTGCAGTCCAACATCCCTGTTTCAGCGAGCAAATCAATAACATACTTCCTTTGTGAAAATGAAATCTCTTTCTTCGACCTTGCAACTTCAATACCCAGAAAATACTTCAGTTGCCCGAGATCCTTCATTTCAAATTCCTTCGACAGATACTTTTGCAAATCATTTATTTATTTCGGATCATCTCCTGTAACAATCATGTCATCAACATACACAATGAGAGCTGTAATCTTACCATTCTTGTGTTTGATAAACAAGGTATGGTCAGAGTTGTTTTGTTTGTACCCAAAAGCTCTCATGGACTTCGAAAATCTTCCAAACCAAGTTCTTGGAGACTGTTTCAGGCCATACAAAAACTTCTTCAATTTACACACCTTACCAGCATCTCTTGGGTTATTCTTCACGCCTGGAGGCATATCCATGTACACTTCTTCCTCCAAATTTCCATTGAGAAATGCATTCTTCACATCAAGTTGATGCAAGGGCCAATCTTTATTTGCTGCAAGTGAAAGTAAAATTCGGATAGTATTAATCTTCGCCACAGGTGCGAAAGTCTCCTCATAATCAATTCCATGGCGTTGTGTATATCCCTTGGCAACTAATCTTGCTTTGTATCTATCAATAGTTCTATCTGCATTAAGCTTTACATTAAACAGCCAACGACATCCTATAGTCTTTTCTCCAATATGCTTGTCTACTACCTCCCAAGTGACATTCTTCTGAAGTTCCAATTCATCATTCATTGTTGTTGTCCATTTTGGATCCTTCAATGCTCCTGCACGTTAGTAGGAATAGATACAGTAGATAATTGATTAATAACAAGTGCATGTGACTCAGAAATCCTATGGTTAGACATAAAGTTAGCTATAGAGTATTTAGCTTGGGCTTTGATGTCTAGTTCATATTGCTTTTTAGGAACTCCCTTAGTAACTCTTTGTGATTTTCTAGGTTCAACACTTTATAACACAGAAGACTCATTAGAGGGTAAAGATACCTGAGGTGGATCATTCTGAGCGAGATCTTTAGTTGCTGATGTAGAAGGGAAAATGTCGTGTGTGTGAGTTTCAGATACATTTTGATCATTTCCTTCTGTCTCATGAGAGAATTGATCGCTAGGAACTAAGTGGTCAATTGTATGCCCATTGGAAGTGTTTATCTCTCGAGACAAGTCATTTGCTGCTGCTGCAGGAACAGTTTCTGCTGTTACGGGAACTTTAAATTGTTCCTCCAAGTGTTCCAATTCTTCAAAGACATCAATATAATGAGGATTCCCTTCACTATCGCTCTCCTTGAAGGGAAGACTGGGAGACTCCCCCTGAGTAATATGGCTCAGACTCATGGAATGAGACATCAAGAGATATATGCATTCTGTCAGTGAGCGGGTCATAACACCTGTACCATTTTTGGAGATCTGCATAACCCACAAAAATACATTTCGTCGCATGGGGATCAAGCTTGCTCCGGTGTGGTTTTGGTATGTGGACATAGGTTGTGCACCCAAACACTCGGGGATCCAAATTAGGCATAGATGGGATGGACAAAAGTATATGAAGCTTCTGATGAGGATTCTTGAACTCAATTACTCGTGAGGGAGTACGGTTGATAAGATATACTGCAGATTTCACTGCTTCACCCCAATAGGATCGAGGTACATTCATGCCAAACAGGGAAGCACGAAAAACTTCCAACAACTGCAGCTTATTTCATTCTGATAAACCATTCTGTTGAGGAGTATCGGTATTGGAGGTTTGATGACGAATTTCATTTGACTGGCAAAATTCAAATATAGGTTGACAAACTCTCCACCGATGTCAGATTGAAACACTTTGATGGATTGTTGGTATTGTGTCGCCACCATCTTGTAAAAATCAGTAAACCTTCCAAATACCTCACTCTTTCATTTCAGTAATGACACCCAGGTCATCCGAGTGCAATCATCAATAAAAGATACATAGTATCGAGCTCCAGACAAAGAAGGAATTTTTGCAAGACCCCAAACATCTTAGTGAATTTTCATAAAGGGAACAGGACATCTATGAATACTTGGCGACTATGGAATACGATGGCTCTTGGCAGTTCACAAATGTCACAATGAAATTTTGAATCACTAACAACCGAAAATAAATGAGGCTGCAACTTCTTAAGATACCGAAAAGATAGATGTCCTAAATGACGATGCCATAACCATACTACCTCCTTCGCATTATCGACCCTAATGACCTGATTAGCTTGCCCCAAAAGAGTCTTGTGTTTCTCTCCTGTCTCTGTCAGATTCAAGTAGTACAGTTTCCCCCTTCTAACACCATAACCAAGAATCTGTCGAGTCAGAATGTCCTGAAACACACAGAAAGATGGATAGAACGTCACAATACATGCAAGTGTTCGAATAATTTGACAGACAGACAAGAGTTATAAGCTAGTGATGGAACAATTAAGACGAATTCAAGAGTTAGGGTATCAGCTAACACAATGGAACCTTCTCCGCTAACCAGAGTTGGAATACCATCCGTAGTAGAGACAACATTTTGAGAAGCCTTCGACAAGCTCACTGTTTCTATATTCGCAGCAAAGCAAAGCCCTCGACAAGCTCACTCTTTCTATTGTTTACTGGACACCAATTTACCTAACACTACAGTCACTCGACGGTGGTGTGCGAACTCTGCTTCGGTGTTGCTCTGCTTTGCCTTCCTGCTGAGCCTCGGCTGCGAGGTAGAGGGAGATGATGGGGACGAATTTGTGAGATGAATGGAAGAAGGAGAAGAACAAGGTCCGGTCTCTGTTAGTGAGAAGAGATGATTTGATCTCTGTTGTTGATGGATTCAGAGTGTATTCAGGTGTTGATTTGATCTCTGTTTCAGGGTGTATTCAGGTGTGATTTAGGGTTTAATTCAGGTGTGATTCAAGGTTGAATTCAGGGTTGTTTCAGGGTGGCGATTTGGTCTGTATGGAAGGTGGCGATTCAGGATGGCAATTCAGGGTGGCGTGAAGTAGCAGATGTTGTTTGCAGCGTTTCGGTGTTGTGAAAGGAGGACGACGGCTGTGAGTGGCAATTTGGTCTCGATGGAGGGTATGCGTGGTGTGGCGACGTGATTGCGATGATGGATAGCTTGATGTTGTTGCAAGCGTGGTGTCCTTCGGGATTCGGGATTCGAAAGAAAAAAATATGCAAAGCAAGTTCAAAGGAGGACTGAACCTGCTCTGATACCATGTAGAAAGAAATACTTCAATTTGTGTGTCTTTGATTCATCCCCCAATAGGGGTATAAATACAATAGGGTTTCTTATCTTACAAAAAACAATCTTACAGAATATAGAAACTAGGTTACCTAAATATGAATTTAGAATATCCTAAATATATATATCTGTGTGTGTGTGTGTGTGTTTCTTTAATCTATAATTAGAATATACAGCTTTCTATAGAAGGGAGCTAGAGGATGAAACTTCAAGCAATAAAATTTTGAATATTCAAATGTTATTGACATTAATCAATTATTTATAGGAATATAAGGCAAGAAGGAAGGTTAGGGGCAGTATAAAGAATGGTGTATAGAAGAGTACGGCACATAGGCGTGTTACGTGTGTTCCTTACGTTTTTTGGCTTTGGGAATGTTCTTCAACACCCTTTGCCCTTTAACATATACAATATCGGCCAAGGCTAGTCTCAAATTATCATTATAGGGAAAAAAAAACTAAAGAAAATGAAACACAGTATGCATAATTAAGGTTGAGTTAGTTCAAGTAAAAACAACAAAAATCAATTTAACAAACACCCCAGATCTCCAATAATTTAACAAATAAAAACATAAACATTAACAAGAGCCAAAAGAAAGAAATGAATAGTTAACCAATGAATTTCGTCTTCTGTTATTTTCACCTTGTTTACTAATACGCTGAATGGAATAGCACAATGCAAGTGGTGTACAAAGGGCCCTTCTGGCTGCCTGGCATATCTAAGAATCTTAATAATGTAATACTGTTTGAAGAATGCCTATCTCTACACACGCCATGCTTCATGAAAAATTTTGAAAAATGCACGAAAGAAACACGGTTCTGCAAATACCTGAAAGTACCTAAGCACGGAGGCATAGGATCATACTTATTGAACGAAAAGAGTTATTAGCAACTTCCTTTGAAATAGATCTCTACACTTCAATTAGCATCTATAAGAAATTGAAAGAAGGGTGTTGAACTTGGCAAAAATCCCTTGAAAATTGAAATACCCAAATTGAATCTTGAACGTCTAAACTTAGAACGTAAATTGGTTTCATAGAATGGTTTTCATATCTGAGTAATTTTGACAATCAACAGATAGAACTTCCAAATGTGGATTGGATAAGGGCACAACCTGATAATAATCCCACAAAATATTGGAAAACTTTAAAGACTTCCTAATCAATCAAACCCCATGAGAAATCAAGGCAAAAGTAATGAAATCAAAATTTTCAGAGTAAGGCAAAAGTAATCCTTATCCTAACCATCATAACATAGTAAGAAGGGAATCATATCATTGAAATTTTTTAGTTCTTTGTTTCCTCTTATTGACACAGTTTTTTCCCCATTTTTTCTTCTAGCATCTCAAAGTCCTCTATAAATTCTAGAATGTGGAACGCTACATAACCTATACATAATAGGTAAAGAAATAATTGGGTTTCCACAAACTCCTTCACATTCATGGCATAAAAGGGCTTCTATAAGTTTCTTTGGAAGGGGGTGTGGATGTCTGCCCATCCTTGATCAAGAATCAATAAAGAATACAAAAATGGTATGATGGATTTTAAAATTCCTTCAAATTGAGATACCCATTTTATAAAACTAAACTACATACTCTTATCAGAAGTGAAAAGAGAAGATCACAATGTATCTTGAGTTTGTACCTTTGATCATGGTTGAAAAATGAAGCCTTCAGTGGGTTTTTCTTCGAGGAATAGATTGTTTAGATGAAGAAGCTTTCATGACTACTGTTTGATAGTGAGCTGTACCGACTGGACAGTGTGAAAGAAACTAAAGAAGGGTGAAGGGAGGTTGACCACCCCTTACGTAAAAGTCGTGAATGGCGGTGATCATGGGACCATCAAGGTCGGATGTTAGGCTCTGTTTGTTTTGCAAGGAAAGGCTTTCCATTTCCCTCAGAAACCATTTCCCCCAAATGAGTTTTTGGCTCTCTTTTAACTTTTAATAAGCAAGCAAGGAATACATAATCTCTCTCTCTCTCTCTCTCTGGGTTTCAATTACTCAGTAAACCCAGAAAACCTCCACAAGGCTCTCCATTTGCAATTAACATCACTAGCTACAATTTCCACAACTTTTCTTTCATTTCCAGTGATACAGTGCAGTCATCAACCACTCACTTCTCCATTTTTTCTTCTCAACACCACTAAATTCTCCATTTTTCTCTTCAGGCGTCCCTTCTCTTCCTCTACGTAGCATCTTCCTTGTGTCTCCCGCAACTTGCTAATTGTTTGTTTCGTGTTTGTATGTGCATGTCTCCAACGTATAGCGAACGGGATTCTAGTTGCTTTTGTTTAAAACTAAGACCCATCTAATTGAACTATAGTTCTTTTACTGTTCTCCTGGTTCCTATTTAATTCTAATATCCCTTTTCTTTCATCTCATTTATTTCACCATCATTTTTTGTTTGAACCTTTCAAATCCGCTCCAAGTTTTAAATGAGAATTCAGCAACAATCACGTCCTTGTTTTTGCCTTGCTCTTGCTAATACACCTTCGCCATTACTTTCAATCATTGTTTTCACTCTGATCCACCTTCTGTTTGTGAATCCCTATTTCACCTTGTCATTTATTTCATATCATTTTTAACATCATTACTGCTTCAGAGCATTGATGATGGATTCCACCTCCAATCTTCAATAACCACTTCCTTTACAATCGTCTGACATGCATTCACTTCATCTTCCTCATTCTTCTCAAACTCAACCCCAACCCCAACCCCTCTAGCTCTAACTTTCTACCCGCTTCTTACTTTCCATAACGTACAACAACAACAACATCCTGCTTCACACAGTCCTCGCTCTGTGCTCTTCCCTCCTGACTCCCCTCTACCGATCTCCACTCCCAGAACCCAACCATGCAAACCATATCTTCACCTCGACCTCCATCTCCACACACCCTTGACCCTTCCTCCTCCAGTGTCAAAACAAATACCAATCCCAACCCAGATAACCCCACCATGATAGCACATTACCTGAACAACCATGAAATTCAACACTCTTTCGACTCTATCATAAACCACCTCACCACTCAACTTGCCAACACACTTATAATCTCAAAACCAAATTATGTGATTCAAGCAAGCTAATGAAAGTCTTCAAACAGTTGCTAAGTATTACCATAACCAACACCTTTTCCCGCCATCTTCTTCCTCAATGGAAACCAAATTCCTCAGTCTACCTTGAGCTTCTTGAAGGTCATGAATATAAGCAAAACAATTACTATATGGTTCAATTTACCAACCCCTAAGACAAAGAAAAGGTATTGCTTACAGGACCATGGTCCCTTTTTGGATGGTTGGTTTCAGTCAAAGAATGGATTTTGGACTACACCTCCTGTGACTTTGATACCATTCCATACTGGCCAAGGTTCCAGGAATTCCCTTTACAAAATATTCTTTTTCAAAATGTGGAGGTGCTAGCTAACTATATTGGTCCTCTTATGGAAATAGACCACGAAGCTCTTAATCAAGTATCAATCCCGTAGATCCGGTTCAAAGTGTGGCTAAATGTTTCTAAACCACTACCTAACATGATGCGCACGTCTTTTGGTATTACTAATGGCCGAATCTTCTTGATCAAATTTTGCTACGAAGATCTTCCCCCAACCTTTTGCTTATGTTGTGGCAAGCTTGGCCACAAGATTGGAAAATGCCCAATTTATTCCAAAGCTCAGGCATCTTTGCATGGAATAAAAAACAGTCAAGAAATGTTAAATAGATTGTTGTCTTTTGGACCTCAATCAAAAATCAATTACAGCCAGGCACTCCGGTCTAGTATGGCTTTATCCATTGGCAAACACCAAGCCAACAAATATACACACATGCCAGCCAGTTCTTCACTGAATAGTGCTACTTCACATAAGCAAATGATCAATAACAATGATAATGAAGGCCCGACCCAACACGACAACATGTAAGAGGATACAGCCCAACACCAACCTATGCACCAGTTTGATCTAAATACACTAGAAGAGGGCGACAAACTAGTCCCAATTCTCTTGGATTCCAACCCACCTTTCACACAAGTATCTCAGCAACAACAATTTCATCCCCACACCAAATTACAACAGCCAAACAACAACTCCACTGCTCAAGCCCACCTCCAGGACGCACGAGGAAATCCGACTCAAATGAATGTTGGTACCATTGTTGATTCAGCAAATAGGCCTCTAGCTAGAGCGACCCAGCCAAATTGGCTTGGACACATCCCTGCTAATCCTGAGTTGGCCCATGGGCCTTATTGCCTCAGGCCGCGGGTTGTAACACAAGGGCTAGCAGAGCCCATTTCACCACATCATGTTGTAATGGTCCCTCGGGCATCAAAACAATGCATCTCTGCTCCTGTATCTATTTTTTTCACTGGCACCGGCGAGCATCAATGATTTCAGAACTGCTCGGGACACTCACTCGGAGGCAACCTTTCATCTCGACACATCCAAATCAATCACGGATCAACTCTTCGGACCACCTTCACCAACAGTTAGTGCCATTCTCGATTCTTTCAGGTCAGAACCACCACCATTGTTGGAACATTTGATTCTTCACACACATATGCTTGGGAGTAATTTCGAAACCCCGCATCCACAATGAGATGCAAATCTCATTGCTTCTCTTTCCACAACCAGTGGTAAAGGACATCTTGGACATTGTCATACGTGTCTCCAGGGCGCAAGACACACTAATCTGGTGGTTCGACAAACGAGGAGTTTTCTCATCAAAAGTGCTACCAAAGCCTTTCTCCAGGATGATCTAGAATCATCCTGTTCCATCACAAAATTATGGGCATATTCAACCTAAAATTCTTAGAGAACTGTAGAGAATCAAATATCCTACCAACCATGACAAATCTCACTCGTGTTTATATGCTTGAGGATTGTTGTGTTTTTTGTTAAAACCATAAAAATGATACAATGCATCTTTTCTTCCGATACACGATTGTTATGATACTTTGGCTCATCTCTCCTCTCCCGATTAATTGGCACAGAGTTAACCTCAATAACCAAACTATTCAATCGACTCTCAATTATATATGGGACTCGGCTGTAGTTAATCCACTCAGTCGAGATGAAACTCTCTCCCAGTTCACTGTTGTGATCTTTCTATATGGCAATCCAGAAATGTGACTATCTTTCAAAACACTAAACTCTCATTCCAACAGTTTACTCTATCAACCAACCGCACATGGACGACTTGGCATAAACAATGGTTTAAGACTGCGACGCGGAATAATCTCGACCTGGCTAAACCAACCTCTTTACACCATGTATTAGAAACAACAATCGTAGAGAAACCACAACACACAGTTCGTCACCTCACTGAACTGCCTACTCTTGCTGGAAATACGACCAACATTCAGGAGTCTAGAGTTATCAATATGCAAAGACAACTTTTGGCAGTTAGAAGTCATAGGATTAGCACGCCTTCCAAGAAGCCTTAGAACCTTACACACCTCTTTCCCCTAGATGTTTTTGGTAACTTATGATGCATGTTTCTTTGTTTCTTCTCAACATGGAGCTTTTAGAGTCCTTGCGGTGGACTCTTTTGATAAGGTTCACGCCTGACTAGCAAACACAATCCCAGGCCGAGTTTTTGACTTCACTATGACTGAATGTTTTACTGCTGAAGTACAAGCAAAGCAATGGCCAATGGGATTTATTTTGGGAGACTCTGGTGCTTTACAGGCTCTTTTGCATACATACTTGGGGGACCAGCAGACAAATTTTTGATGGAGATGGCGATCTATTGTTTACAGCATTAGATTACTTCTTTTAAACCTTAAAAACTGGGTTTGTAATTATATTCCCTGAGAACTTAACAGCGAAGCACATGAGTTGGCTTCAATTGCAGGACAAAAACTTTGTAATATTTTCTAGTTTATGATACGCTAAGTCTCATATAAAAAAAAGGAATACATAATGTCTTGTGTTTGGATGGTAGTCAGGCATTGAAATCATATTGTACATGCATGATGACTGATGGTGGTCTAGAGCTTTGTTGAGTTTTAGTCACTCGAGTGAATTG
Source organism: Berberis thunbergii (assembly GCA_003290165.1). Lineage (NCBI taxonomy): Eukaryota > Viridiplantae > Streptophyta > Magnoliopsida > Ranunculales > Berberidaceae > Berberis > Berberis thunbergii. Next base: position 156,126 of record QNQO01001637.1, read on the forward strand.
AATTCCATAGGAAATAGATAAGGCAATGACTAAATGACACCATCGCTTCTACTGAAGAACATCGCCATCCTTTTTTTATTTGATGAAAAATACCACCACCAGATATCACCTTCTCTTTTCTCTTCACTAGAGCAACACCACCCCGCCCGCTCCCCTACCCCACCACCTCGCCTTGCCGCTGCCGACCGAGAATGGTGGTAGTGTTTGATGAAGAAGAGAGAGAAGAAGAAGAAGAGAGATGAGAAGAAGAAGAATAAGAAAAAGAGGGGAGAAGGAGGAGGAGAGGTGGAGGTGGTGCTGGTGATTGACGGAGAAAAAAGGAGAGAGGAGAAGAGACGAGGTAGGGTTTTTTTTTCTTTTTTATATTGATGGTGTCCTTAAGAAAGTAGACACTAATGATGTCTTTCATTGAAAATTGTGGTGTCATTTAGCAAATGCCACCATCTTCATTGTGCTGGTATTATGTAAACACTTGCTAGCTAATAGATATCATCTCTACCTAGCTAGTAAACCTGTAAGTATATAACAATTCTTACTTCTTCTTTTTTTTGATAAATCCATATTGCAGTTCTCAGGAAAAGAAAGCCTGTGCTAGTTCATGTCATGAGCTAGTATACTGCAGTCCCTAGACACAAAAAAAACATCTTCATACAGTCTACTACTCTCATGGTTATTACAAAACGCACCTTACTTATGACTATGACTGTAGGCATAACTTTTTATGAACTGAGTTCGTTTGCACCGTTTATAGAATACATACCCCCCATTTCATTCTCAACCCAACTTAACTTGTAGTATGGCAAATCGGATTTTTCAAAATATTAACCATCAGGATCCCTACTCTACAAGGAATTTACTTCATTCTTAGCCAGACTGATTTGTGAGATATTCTTTCATTTTAGCGGAATGGCTCATGTAGGCTATAAACACACAAGCGCATACTTCCTTGTTTCTTAATTTTCTCTTGTTGATATTCTTAATTATTACCATCAGTTGATATTGCTTAGGTAGAACACAAATTATTGTCAAGGCCGGCAAATGAATTCTTTTATGAATGGAGCTTCTTCTTCCTTATCAGTTCTAACTGTAGAACACTCATCACTTACTCTTCTCTTTCTTAATTCCTCCACGCGTTTTGTGTGCTAATGGTGTCATCATGTACACTACAGTCGACAGACAACAGACAACAGTCTATACCATCATCATCTTTAAGTTGAATGTCCATGCATGCACAAAAGTCCAAAGTGACACCATATACAAACATAGATTTTTATTTCATTTATTTTTTAGTACACTAAATTGCTTTGAATCATCAAGAACAGATTCAAAGACCTTATTTTCAAGTCTTTCTCTATACAACAGATGAGTCTCTCTATGGGCAAAACACAACCCTGTAATTTTGACCAGCAGGGCAAGTAAAGGTGCTAGTTGGGTCATCTTTGGGATAACTATAAGCATCTCTGCATCTGTCCTTGAAGAACTTGGAGAAATTAGTAGGTCCACATTTCCCAGAGTTACAACAATACTGATCTGTCTTGAACACACTACACGGGTTGTGACATCCACCGGGTGTCTTCAACTCTTTTGGACATTGTCCATTGATATCAGCAGTGCACCGGATGCCTCTACATGCACCCGTAGTGGGGCCAAAGTCCATGGGGATGTTGAATCCGTCAACAAGCGAAATATCAAAGAAGTCCTTGTTACCGAATTGGTTCAAGGCATATTCTGCAAGTGTATTTGGTGGATTACCCCATGCTTTGCACTCAAGAAGCCCGCCACAGTCACCAGTTTCACACTTGCCATGACCACTAGCATCAAAATTGCACTTGGTCCTGCCCCAAATTCGGGCCATTTTTGTACCTGCGGGCACAGTCAAGATCCATGATTGACCCTTATTGAGTTGTTTGCCTCCACCTGGTGAGGCTGCAGCCCATACTGTGTATGGACAGTTGTTCCGGACTTCGAATGTGGCTCCATAGGCCAAAGACACCAGAGCTGAAAACAAGACGAAAAAGCAGATTATATTGCTCATTGTAGGTGATGTTAATGGAGAGGGTTGTGATTTGAACTAGAACGAAACTGGGTAGTATTTATAGGGTGAGATGGGTGTTGATAAGATGACACGAAGCACTGATGTTCGGATGATGAACCTTGTTTACTTGACAAGTATTAGAGGCTTGGGAGGTGCTAGCAAGACTTTATTAATTACTTTGCGTCACTTTATCTCTTGTGTTGCTATTTTTTAGTTCTGTTTTGTAAACTTGTGAAGGTAGAAGACAACCTGATTGATCATCTGATCTCTCTTATCTAAATCTCCGTTGACTGTTGATGTATCATGTGTCTAGCAAAAATGTTGCATTTGTGTGATGTGAACACATTCTTGCAAGTCTTTTAGGATGAAATTTGTAATGTGTTTTTTGGCCAAATCAAGATCCATACCAGACCCCTTTTTACGCTCTATTTCATATATGTTGTATATCCATAAGTTGTGGATCAATGTACAATTTAAGACTCCTCGAAACAACTACATGATCGATTGTTCCTCCCTATTTTCATCCACTTATCATATTTATCTGACCCTTGTTACAATTCCATTAATATCAATAGATCAGATCCTTATGTAACAATATTTGATTGCTTCATCAGGAGAGAGTTTTCTCCTTACGAGCAAAACACAACTCTGTAATATGTACCAACAGGACAGGAGTGTTGAAACTCTAAATCAATTCTAACAATGAATTCAATATTACATAATGTTGTCCATTGTACATTGGATATATATAGACATCTAGAGAAGCTAGTCAATAGAACCTAGAAACAAAAAACAGAATGACAGCTAGCTATGAACATACTTTGAACTGATTATCTAACAAACTAGTTTACATGACAACTGATTTGTTTATTCTAACATTCCCCTGCAAACTAAGTGTAGTCTCATTGACAACACTGAGTTTGTCACGAAGGAGTAGAAATCTAGATGTACTTAGAGCTTTGGTGAGAACGTCAGCAATCTGATCCTTGGCAGAAATATGAAGCACATTGATGATTTTCCTGGCAACCTTCTCTCGTACAAAGAAAATATCAATTTCAATATGTTTAGTTCTAGCATGAAGAACTGGATTTGCACTGAGGAAAACAGCACTCATGTTGTCACACCAGACAGTAGGAGTGACATTAGCAATCCTTAACTCAGATAAGAGTGTTTGCAACCAAGATAATTCAGCAGTTAATGATGCTAGGCTCCTGTACTCAGCTTCAGTACTACTTCGAGAAACAATGCTTTGTTTCTTTGATGACCAGGATATTAGATTTGATCCTAAATACACACAATACCCTGAAGTTGAACGTCTATCAGTAGCATCTGATGCCCAGTCTGCATCACAATACCCAGTGAATTGGAATGATGAAACAGGAACTATGTGAAGACCATATGTTGATGTTGCTTTCAGGTATCTCAAGATTCGCTTAACAACTCTCCAGTGAGCTTCAAGTGGGTTTTGCATAAACTGACATACCTTGTTAACAGAATAAGCTATATTAGGTCTAGTGATAGTTACATATTGTAAGGCACCAACAACACTCCTATACATCTGAACATCTTGGACTGGATCACTCCCTGTTTCCATCAGCTTCTCACCACCTGACATAGGGGTAGGCAACCCATTAGCATTTTGCATTTTTGCTTTACAAAGAAGGTCCTGAATATATTTGGTCTGAGAGAGGAGCATGCCAATAGTTGTGTGTTGAACTTGAATACCCAGAAAGTATTTAACCAATCCCATATCTTTCAAACTAAACTGAGCATGAAGTTGAGATATCAACTGAGAAATATCAGAAGTACTTGACCCTGTCACTAGAATATCATCAACGTATACTAGAATAAAGATGGGAGAAGGTGAGTGTCTGATGAACAAAGAAGAGTCTGACTTTGTTGCAGTAAAACCAAATGTGAGAAGGGTGTGTTGAAGCTTGTCAAACCAGGCTCTAGGTGCCTGTTTTAGACCATATATGGCCTTGGTGAGCTTACACACAGCATCAGGCCGAGATGGATCTACAAATCCAGGTGGTTGCATCATATATACCTCCTCTTGTAATACCCCATTTAGGAAGGCATTATTGATGTCTAACTGGAACACTGACCAAGAATAAGTAACTGCAACTAATAATATGATTCTGATAGTAGATGGTTTAACCACTGGGCTGAAAGTTTCCTTGTAATCAAAACCTTCAGTTTGTTGAAAACCCCTAGCAACTAGGCGAGCTTTATATTTCTGTATTGTCCCATCTGAGTTCTCTTTAACTTTGAAAATCCATTTACAGCCAACAATGCTCCTATGAGGAGGATAATCAACCAGTGACCAAGTGTGATTACGTTGAAGAGCAAAATACTCATCTTGCATGGCAGCAAGCCAATGAGGAGTGTTCAATGCTTCCTTTAAACTGGATGGTTCTGCTGAGGCCAGAAAAAGCTTTGGTTTGTATATTCTTGATTTAGATCTAGTGATCATTTGATGTCCAGTAGACAGAGTAGGCAGAATAGGCAAAGTAGATACTGAAGGAGATTCAGTACTAGGAGATGTATTAGCAAGAGGTAAGTGACTAGATGATGGAGTCTGATGAGCACTAGGAGATGTATTAGCAAGAGGATGATCAACATTGCAAGTAGGATGCTGAGAGTGATTAGCATTGCAAGTAGGATGTTGAGTAATAGCAGGACTCTGCAGTGTGGAGTTAGAAAACCTTGCAGAGGGCACAGTGGGTGTGAGTATAGATGGAACTGTCATAGGAATATGAGAAGGTGTAAATTCAGGAAAGAGTGAATTGGGTTTGATAGAAGAAGAGTGTACATTGTGAAATGGAAAGGAATTCTCATTAAACAAACCATCTCTGGAAATGAAGATACGACCATTAGGAGACCTACACTTATACCCTTTGTGTTGAATGCTATAACCAAGAAAGGTACACTCTTCAGACCTATATTGCAATTTATGAGCATTGTAAGGCCTGACATTGGGATAACATGAGCAACCAAACACCTTGAGATGACTATAATTAGGTGCTTTGTGGTAAAGACACTCAAAAGGAGAAATCCCATTCAAGACTGAGGTAGGAACTCTGTTAAGAAGATAGACAGATGTTCTGACAGCTTCATCCCAAAATTTTAAAGGAATAGATGCATGAGCTAGCAAAATCAGGGTTGACTCAATGATATGCCTATGTTTGCGTTCAGCTACACCATTCTGTTGATGAGTAGTAGGACAAGCTAATCTATGAAGAATTCCATTTTGAGCTAAAAACTTGGAGAAAGATATGTACTCACCTCCCCAATCAGATTGAACACACTTAATAGGAAGATTAAATTCAAGTTCTACTTGAGCTTTAAACTTGAGAAAAGTAGGAAAAGCATCAGATTTGTTTTGTAAGAGATAGACCCAAGTAAATCTACTATAAGCATCTATGAAATGAATATAGTATTTATACCCTGAAGAAGATACAGTTGATGCAGGACCCCATAGGTCTGTGTGAATAAGCTCTAAAGGTTTGTGGTAGACAGTTGAAGAGCTAGTATAAGGCAGTCTATGAATTTTGCCTAGACAACAAGATGAACAAAACATAGATGCATCTGGACTAGGAGTAGAAATATTACACTGTCTTAAAATTCTATGAACAAGAGAAAATGAAGGATGACCCAAATGGGCATGCCAAAAAGATAAGGGTGATGAAGCCTTAGAAGATGCTGTATGCACTGACTTGCACGAAGTTGAAGAAGAGTCAAATGTTGAATGAACTGGAGTAGCTAGAGATGGACAAGGAAAAACATACAGCACATTGCTAAGTGTGCCTGCCAAGAGGATCTTCTTGGTGACCTGATCCTTAACAAAACAAGAATTAGGATGAAACTCAAAATAAACATGATTATCTTGAGCAAATTTAGAGACACTCAAAAGGTTTTTAGTAAGCTTAGGTACTTGCAGAACATTCTTCAGATGTAAAATTCTGGAAGAATTGAAAGTTGGTAATGAGGACTCACCAACATTTTGAATGGACAGACCTGAACCATCCCCAATAAAAAGCTGATCATTTCCATAATAAGGAGAAGATGTTTTCAAGTGATGAGTATGTAGAGTGCAATGATTTGTAGCACCAGAATCAGGAAACCATCTATTGTCAGATGAACTAGAAGCAAAAAGTAATCCTTAAGGCTGATAATGTTGAAATTATGAACCACCTCCCCAATGTTCTTCAGTAGTATGATTAGAATAAGCTGATAAAGCATTCCTGGTAGCAAGAATTGCTTGCACATTGGCTTGCTGAGAGACTGCTGAATGTTGAGAAGCAGTGTTTGAACTCCAAGGATTTGAAATATTGTTATCAAATCTATGATAGCATTTGAAAGCCATGTGACCTGTCTTGCCACAAATTTGACACTGAGGTCGAGCATTGTGATAGTTAGGAAGTCGAGAACCTCTCACTGATCCAAACCTTGCACCACTTCTGAATGAGACATTATTGGTAGGTGACCTGAACTGTGGACGCCAAGGATTGGAAGTAAAGGACCTAGGAGATGGCTTATAGTTACTGTGAGCTACATTGACAGAACTAGATACATCAAGATGTTTATTATGTCTCTCAATACGTGTTTCTTGAGCCAGAAGAAGAGATTCTATCTCAGCAATACTGTAAGTATCTGACCTTGAAGAAACAGATACTATGAAAGTATAATAAGACTGAGGAAGACCATCAAAAATTTCATTGATGTGTTCTTGAGGTGACAGTAAATGGCCAACAGAAGCCAATTGATCAATGATAGTCTTGATCTTGAGTAAGTAATCATTGATGTTCATATCACACTTCTTGATGTTCTGAAGTTGTGTTCGAAACTGTGAAATCTTGGCAGTGGTTTGAGAATTAAAGAACACCTCAAGTAAACTCCATATGTGAGCTGAAGATTCACATCCAACTAACCTCGTTAATAAGGATTCCATCATGGATGAAAGGAGCCAAGAAAATAGCAATTGATCCTGTTGTTCCCAACTGATGAACTCTGGATTGACACGACCTAGAGCTTGATTTCAGTTGATAGAAATCGTGGAGAAGCATCTTTTTCAATGAACCTTTGCAACTTATGACCCTTAATAGTTGCTAACACTTGTTGCTTCCATAGTAAGTAATTGCTCTCACTCAGTTTAACAGATAAGACATGAGTGAACATTACAGGTTTACCTTCTGTAGAACTATAATTACTGACAGAGGCAGCATTGAAAGAACTGGAATCTGCCATTAGCAATGTTGAAGAAGCAGAGAGAAAAGAAAAAAAAAATTAGGACTGATAGAGATGATAAGATGAAGAGTTATAATGGTGCTCTGATACCATGTTGAAATTCTAAATCAATTCTAACAATGAATTCAATATTACATAATGTTGTCCATTGTACATTGGATATATATAGACATCTAGAGAAGCTAGTCAACAGAACCTAGAAACAGAAAATAGAATGACAGCTAGCTATGAACAGACTTTGAACTGATTATCTAACAAACTAGTTTACATGACAACTGATTTGTTTATTCTAACAAGGAGAAAGGCTTGGTTTGATCGTCTCCATAGGTAAAAGCATTTGGGCACCTATCCTTGAAGAACTTTGAGAAATCGGTAGGCCCACAGCTTGGAGAGTTGGCGTCACAATAATATTGTTACATCCGTCCTTTGCTGTTAACTAGTTCGAACATTCACCTACAAGCTAGTCCCCAGGTCGCATCTGCCTCGACCACTTGAAGAACTATGAAGAAAATGAGGGTGTGTTTGGTTGCATGGAATACTCATATATTTCAGGCTAATGTGAGGTCTGTGAAGATTGCCATGGTTAATGGATTTTTAGAGGCTTTTTATGTGTGAATTATGTTTTTTTTTTTTTGAAAGTAAGCGTGCCGCCGGTGGGTTAAACCATCACAGTATTAACCATCCAACCAGGCTACCATTGACATGTGTGAATTATGTTGTGATCAGGTAATAAAAGGATCGGTATTTATGAAGGAAGAACTGACTTGAGATGGAAGTTCACGCAATTAACCGATGGTGCCAGTGGTGCCAAATCGAAGTGATATTCAACGAGAATACAAAACCAGGTGATAAAGAGTATGGGCCATGCATTTGATTGATTACAGACCTAAGCATGCTGGTCGCAACCCAGAGCTAGCTAGTTTGGACTAATTATGCAATTTAGCCGGCTGTCCAAGGACATCTGCTGGGTCTTTTTTAGCAGCTCATGTTTATAGTTGGGCCAATTTGTGTATTGAGTGAATGAAAGAGCCACAAAATGTTTTGGAACTTTTTAATGGCTTATATCCACCCAAACTTAGAGCTCAATGGATGGGAGACATGCAGTATTCAACTTGGCAAACTTTAGCACCCCTATATAGTTCATGGGAAAATGGGGTAACAAAATTAGTATTAGCATGTCATTTGATTCTTTCGTGGGTCGTGTTGGGGTACTTCTTCATTTTACGAGTGAATAAAGTTCATGATACGCATAAAGCATCACACAAACCATAGGAGATTTGTGTCACATACTTGTTTTGCCTAGTTATAGGCATCTAGGCGGCATTTGCTTAGATTTTTATTTGGTAAATTGCATGATTACTTCTAGCCGGCCTGGTTTGCATGCCTAGTCGGCAGATTTACACTTTTTGTCCATTTTCTTTTAAACACAACCACAAACACTTTAAAGAAGAGGGACAAAAGAGTAATTCTAGCCAACCAAGCATGCAAACCAGGAGCGAATACCAGGCCAGCTAGAATTTTCGAAATTGCTTACGTTTCGTGCATAGCCTGTTATCTGGTGAATCATTTTTCAGGGTAAGAAGGAAAACTTTGATGCGGAACCTGGAAAGTCTATGGACTCTTGAAGAAAATTTCAAAACTAGATTAGACTAGTCTATTGTGTCTTGGTCATATTTTGTCTTTGAGGTTGAGGTGGTGTACTTGGGGGAGTGTTTCCTCCTCATAATTTCTTATCCATCTACGTACATGTTCGAATCAGATTGGTGTTTCCCTTTAAATTGTTGACAAATTATTGCAGCGTAACAAGTTTTTTACACAAATTAGAAGAAAATTTTTCACTCCCATGTAGAAATTTCAGAATACATTTTTTTAAAAGATGAAACCCCACCTTAGTAAACACTCGTATTCATTCAACTCACTTGGAGAATAATAAAATGATTTAATATCAATCGTTCTATTTCACCATTAACTTGACAATTCATAGCTAATAAATCAGCAATTTAAACTGTGATTTTGAACATTTGTTTAAGTGATTCACAGCCATAAAATATCAACTTATCTTGAATTTTGTATTGGTGAGACTAATCTAATTGTCAATATAGAGATTTCTAGGATGTTACCCGCCCATGCAAAGTGGTAATATTTATACGTTTTGTATAATGCAAAACATTATCCAAAGGCCACCCATGTGATCGAGCATAGGTTGTTCAACAATTCTATTCTCTATGAACAGGTCATATAGGCGACCATAAGATTTTTAATTTTATTTGAAAGCCAAACTAGATTATATGTGAACAAAAACATGATCCTGAAAATTATGCATTTTTGTGGAGGCCAAATTTGATGAACTGCCATTTGTACTCTGGGCTGGCTCAAGGAGAAAATTACTAGAACTTGAAATATATATTTGGACACAATTTGTAACTAGAATTATGTATCATTTATTGAAGAAATAGGACATCATTTAGTAACTAATACCCATCTTCCCTTTAAAAACAAAACAACTGCATGATTGTTCCTCCCTAATTTCATGCACAACCAGTCATAATCATCTGGTCTTTATTAGATTTAATCCATTAAAATGGACTGAAAATCCTTATTAACTATTTACTTGATGAGAAAATCAAGTGTGCTCTTCAAGGGCAGAAGACAACCCTGTAATTGGTACCAGAAGGGCAAGTGAAAAGGCTGGTTGGATCATCTTGGGGATAACTATAGGCATCTGGGCACCTAGTCTTGAAGAACCTGGACAAGTCAGTTGGTCCACAAGGCCCTTGGGTGCAACAATACTCCTGAGTCTTGAACACAGTACATGGGTTGTTACATCCACCAGGGGCCTTGAGCTCATTGGGGCATTGGCCAACGATATCAGCAGTACATCGGATGACACGGGTACAGCCACTTACGGGGCTGAATTCCATAGGCACATTGAACCCATCGACATTTGAGATGTCAATGAAGTCCAGATTATTAGGCTGGTTCAAAGCAAATTCGGCTAAGGTGTTGGGTGCCTGACCATAACCTGTGCATTGAAGCACCCCACCGCAGTCTCCAGTCTGGCAGGTTCCACGACCGTTTGCATCAAAATTGCAACCGGTACGAGCCCAAATGCGGGCCTGGGTTGTGCCAGGGGCTACATTTATGTTCCATGTTTGGCCTGTGGCGAGTTGCATGCCACCTCCTGGTTTTGCTGCAGCCCATACAGTGTATGGACATTGGTTTCGGATCTCAAATGTGGCTGCATGGGCTAAAGCTGAGAGCGTAGAGAACAACAGGGAGAATGCAATGAGCTTATTAGAGATACTCATGGTTAAAGGATGTTATGGGTGTGTTTGTGTATTGTATTGTGAGGTAAAGTGGGTATTTATAGAATCAGAGAAGCTTTGGGATGGAGTTTTATGTAATTAATCATTGTAGAAAATTCAAATGATACATGATGACTTAATTGATTTCAACATCGGTGCCAAGAAAAAAATGGTGAAAGATATTTAGGTATATAGAAATAAATGAGCTATGGACTTTGATACAAACCTAGCTGCGTGTTTTTAGATTACCCTGAATAGTCTACACCGCGTTAGAAATATTTGGTCTCTATTCCATAAGAAAACTCTCGTTATGTATATTCTATAGAAATTAATCAAAATGACCTCTCGTTATGTATATTCTATAGAAATTATTTAATTTGATGTAGGCTATAGATTTTGAGGGGAAAAAAAACTACTTGTAATATAAGTTGCACAAAATCCGTTAACGTGAATCACATACGAGTTATGGATTTTGAGGCACAGATCACTAATGCAATGGGTTGAGTATGATGCACAGGGGTTGCCGTAAAATCGAGTTAGGTGTAGTTTTGGAAAACAAAACAAAACAAAAAAATGCATGTATCATTAAATTTGTATTTGACTCTACAGAAATTATTTTCAGGGAGAACTTTGAAGCAAAACCACCAAGTCTAAGGTGTCACAGAGAACCTTTGAAGCCGGGCTTGGTAAGTTTGAATTCATGTTTTGTCTCTCTTTACTAAAGTCTTCCCTCAGCATATAACGAATCATATGAAATATTTTTCAAATCAGAATGAACATCTCAATCCAATTAGATTGCTTATTTGGAATTTTTGTATAATAAATCCAAATTCAAATTTTGAATCAAGTAAGCATATTCCAATTAGATCGGTGCACATCCAAATCAATTAGATGACAACTTAGGTTTGTATGCTTTCAGTCTTTGTTTCAGAAGAAAATTTTCAAGAAATAACAAAACGAAGTTAAGAAAAAAAATGCATTATTCGGGGTGTGTTGTACATCTATTAGCTCAACGTCCACACAATACACAGTATATTATAGAAAATAATCATACGGAGTAAGAAGAAAGAAGATTTCTTATTGATTTGTAAAATATTGGCGACAGAGATAATGCCTTTATATAGGCAGCATCAACCGAAACAAAACGATCTATATTTTTAATACGCATGAATTTAGCCTGCCTCTTAAAGAAAGGAGTTAGAATACAGTCTGTTAAATATTTTCAAAATGTCTCTTTTTTTCCAACTTAAAACTTCTGAAGTAAATTTCGTAACATGTCCTTTAGATGCATGAATTTCAAAATATGACACGTTTAATAAAGAAATGTAGATCTCTAACTAGAAGTATGTGAGTTGTCGAGTAACCACAACCAGACATTTCAAAATCAATCAAAGTTAGATATAAGTTGACACAGAGTTGGACACAAATTTTAGTAGCTTTACTAGCTTAGTACATGCACCTGGGGCCGGCGGCATCTCATCCTTTTTTAGGGTTTTAGCTCGATGTTCTAACAAATAAGGATCTGTCTGATTGCTTCCACATAAAATTCTTTCAAAATTCATTCTAGAAAAAAGAAATCAATTTCAAAATATTTTGTTGATTGCTGTGTGTAAAAGTATTATATTACCCATTTGTGAATGTATTTGTAATCCATATACAAAGATTTTGAGATGCATGTGATGAGATCACTAGATGCATAACTCCTTTTGCGATTTACCGTTACTTAGGAAGGTGATATAAATTTTTTTTTGCTAGGGAATTAGGATTTCGCAATCAGAATTTACAACTAACGTAATATGCCACGATCATGGAGTATTTATATTTGTCTTGAGAAATACATCATCCTCACAAATCATGCAATATCATCTTGATTGCAAAATCCCGATTTCTAAATATTTTTAAAATAAATTTGGTGAAAGTGCCTTAAAAATTGCTTCTTATGTAGCCAATCTCTTCATTTCAATGGAAAACTTGCCATCATCTTCTTGAAAACCTTCATTTATGTCAAAATTGGGTGTAATTGGTCTTGCATAAAAAAAAATTTAAAAAAAAAAAAAAAAAATTGGGTGTAATTAGTCTTGCATTTCACCTTGAAGGGAAACCTAGCAAGTTTATGACGCGGGAGAGTCCCCCCCACTGGGTCCTGAATGGTATGCATTGACTTCCAAAGTTTAATGTAGAGTCTTTCCTCCACATATGTCAAATCAATTAAGGAGCATATTCCAATTAGAATGGTACTCATCCAAATCTGAATTGAATTCAATAATTTTAAATCAGATTGTTGCGAGTCGACGTCGAACAAGCCAACAAACTGATGCCATTGTCCAACGATAACCATTTCGAGAAAATTTGCATGTTAGGAGAAGGACAGCATCGATGAATGATGATAACCAAACGTTATGTAGAATACTATAATCAAGCAGATTAATCTAGAAGGCATAAACAAGAAGATTGTCGTTTGAAATTTTTCCACATTCTAACAAAATGGACAGGGACTAATATTCGCATCCTTAAGAAAAATAAGAAAAAAATTACTATTGTAATTCTAAACATCTAAAACAATAATGAGAATCAAAACCAATTAACAGACTATGCACAGTGACTTTTCTTTTTTCATTGAAATTTGTTGGAAATGTCAATTTTGAGAATGAAATCTACTTCATAATCGCTATTGATGCGTCAAAAATTCAGTCTTCAATAAGTAAATTTTGTAAAATAAGTATTAGATTGCCAAAGACCAAATTTTTTGTGGCCGAAGGCACTCCGATGCTTAAGTCGGTAACTCAGTTGGAAATGGAGATAAAACTTGACAGAACTTATTTAAAATTGCATACCTTTGTCGAATGTTCTTTTTATATTTTATAATGGTCTTTACTAATTTTCTGCGCGACTTAAGCATGTAAGACGCAACGAAGGGAGACATTATCTGTAACAGTCTCATTTTTATGAAGATACGTCCTTGGAGATGTAACCTCTCCGCAACTTTTTTTCTATGTAGCGTTCCTCCCCCTTAAGGGAGAACTTTTTCGGGCCTGATTTTGGACCTTTGATTATAATTTATTCTGATAGGTCATGTTTGGGCTTTCATGACTGAATTCGTCTTTTTTGGGCTTCATGAATTTGCATGGTCTTGAGATACCTGATCCTCGTGATGAATGATTTTTGTCACATTTTTTTTACCCTTTTTTATTTATTTATTAATTCATGCATCCATCAATCTCACATAGAGATTTGCTTTCGCTCTGGTTCATCGCCACTACCTTGCATTAAGACTAGCCTTCGCTTCGCTTTGGTCAGTCCATCTAAGCAGTTGCATTCAATACCTGAAGGCTTGTCAACGACTAAGTATATGTGCTCCTAATAATCGGGCGAAAACTCACAAAATTCTAATTGATGAGTCTCGAATTCACGACCTCTCATAAAGAAAGTGGATACCCGATCAACTAAGCTACAATTAGTAGACGACATCTTTACACTTACCAAACCCAAACTCAAGGACCAAACAAGGTCTATTGGCTCAATAAAGACTTGAGATGGGTCACATCCCATGTAAAGAGATTCCATCCATTGATGCAGACCCATAGTTCGTATTAGAGCTACGTTGGACATGCACGGGAGATACAAATTGAGATTAAGTATTTAGCGATAGTTAGAGATGCAAGAAAGTGAGACGAACCTGGAACTTCATTGAGACTAAGGTAGATTAGAAACTAGTCTTCGAAACTAGTCTGAGAACTCTGCAGGCAAGGGAGCCGCCGCCACCAAGATCTCTGCAGGCAAGGGAGCCGTCGCCACCTAGATCTGCGACAGAGCTCTGCCAGGGTTCCAACAGCCGCCGCCACGACCGGCCGCCACTTGGAAGCCTCAAGGTCGCGAGATCGATCGGTTCAAAGGTCGCGAGACAGATCGGTTTCACAGCCGCTGCTCGCTTCGGTCGCGAGATCGATTAGTTTCAAAGCCGCTGCTTCAAGGCCGCGATTTAAGTCGCGAGATCGATCGGTTTCAAAGCCGCTTCACGGCCGCGAGATCGACTGGATCTCACCTCTCTCTCTGCCTGACCATTTGGCGCACGGGAGACAGGCACGGGGTGAGCCGACAGGACAGACGCCAGCCGCCAACCGCCAGCTGCCAGCCGGTACGAACTGACGTCGGATGTGATGGTCACGGCGCCAGCCTCCACCCCTCCCCCTACGGGACCTGGTCACGGGGAAACTTTGCCGCCCTCCTTCGCCCAGATTTTGGGCAAGATTTTGGTGGATGACACTGTGGAGACTCAAGTCGAAGGTACTCATTTTCGTAAAGAAGGGGCACCAGCAATCGGCCTCACGGCAATGGATGAAGTCCGTGGTGAAGCTTTCATGGAAAAACATGTAATTGTTCTCAAATTTTCTAGTTACCGACCGACTTTGACAGATATTCGAGATTCGATTCACAGAACATGGGGAATTTTGGGCGATTTTTCGCTGGGTTTGCTGAATCAACGACATGTGTTAGTACGACTTCAATCTGACATGGAAGCAAAGAAAGTTCTGTCGAGAGACTCCTTCCTAATTCGTGGAGTTCAGTTTAAAGCTTTCCGTTGGCACGATGGTTTCAGTTTGAAGGAAGACCCAGTCTCGGTGCCTCTATGGGTAGAGTTACCTAACTTACCTTTGCATTTATTTCATCCCCCTATTTTGAAAGCTATTGTGAATTCTTTTGGTGGTTTTTTGTGAATGGATGATCATACTCGCTGCCTCACGCGGCCGGGTTTTGCTCGTGTATGTGTGGAGATGTCATTAGCGGAGAAATTACCAAATAGAGTTTGGATTGACAGGGTCAATAACAGGGGCTTCTGGCAGAAGATAGAATATCCAGGTTTCAAATACTGCGCCTTTTGTTCTTTGGTAGGCCATCAAGAGGAATTCTGTAGAAAAAAGCTAGGTATTACGGGCGGTGGGGGAGGTCCTGATTCCGGTACAGCGACAACGGCGGTAAAGCCACAGGTTGAAACCAAAACTATAAAGCAAGAATACGTACCCGTTCTCAAAAAAGAAAAAATTCTAAATCCAGCGGTCGGCCCGAGTGGAGCAAAAAACAGCAAGGGGGAAGAGATGGATGAGGACATTGGGGAGAAGAGGCCGGTGGCCAAGAACTCGGTAAAGGTGGTGTTGTCAAACAAATTTGAGTCGCTTAACGTCAACATTGATGCAAATGAGAGTGAGAACATGGATCATGTTAGTGCTGAACAAGTTACAGAAACTACGGAAGAATGCCTACTAGAGGCGGGGTATACAAAATCAGAGATTGCAAATGCTATTGGAACTCAAGAACAGCCGACACAGCCAACAGATGACATAGTCTCAGGGGCCAAGAGTGGTTTTTCCGATGCCATGCCAATTGGGAGCGATCAATTGGGGAGTCCTGGATCAGAGACACGGGTTGCATTAGCAGGGAAATTAGGAGTGGTCTCGCCCCGGCCAGCTCACGGCCTCAAACAGCCTGCGATCACCATCAGTTCAAGCACTGCGATCCCCATCAGTCCAAGCCCTGCGATCACTATCAGTCCAAGCCCTGCGCCAGCTCACGATCTCAGTCAGACCACGCTCCTCGTGTCTCCTCGGGTCCAGCTTGCTCACGGCCCCAGCCCGACCAGTCCAAACACGGCCTGCCCACGGCCTCCAAGTCCACGGACTCAGGTCACGGCCAGTCCCCGACCCCGGTCTCTTCAAGGCCCCAACCCAGGGGACGTGCTTCCTCAGGCAGTGCATGATTTGATTGTCGTTGATGATTCTTTAGTGACGCAAACTAAGACGATTGGAATGATACAGGAAGTAGGGGATGCCACGGTGAAGCCGACAGTGATGGAACAGTTGAGAGAAGTTATGGCCAAACGAGCTCAATCCACGGTAACTGGTAATTTTTCAGTGTCCGCGACAACAAAGAACGACAAGGATGGGAGCTTGTTTGATGTCGTCATCCAGCTGTTTGAGGAGAATCGTGTTTTGCGAATGAAAACTAATACACTTGAGAACGTCACAGATGATAGTGACGAGGCTGCGTCGGAATCGGAGTTGGGGCCGAAATCACATGATATTAACGATTTAAATTTGGGAGCGCACTCCGATAAGGATCTACAGAACAAAGTCACATCGGTGGTCCTTCCGGGCAATCGTCGTAAGACTAAGAGGGGTAAATCGTCCTCCCATGCTTAAGATGATGGAAAATTTTCTATTTTGACATGCTGGTTTCTTTCAGCATTGGTGATAGGTTATATTTGCTTTTCTATATTTTGGTTTACGGCTGCTGCCCAATTTTTGTTTTGGTTATATTACGGGTAAAGGTCATGTACCCCCCGTATTGATTGTAATTCATGTTTATTTTGGACAAGTAATAAGGTCTGGCATTCCAGAGGTGCCCCTCCCCACTGGAGGTTTAATTAAAAAAAATAAAAAAAAAAAAAAAAATAAAAAAAAAAAGGTCTATTGGCTCAGGCTTGAGCTTGAACCTGTGCCGTATAAATACCATAATCAATGTATACTTATTTTTATTAATTTTTTTCAGGACATTATCAACACTAGTTTGGTTGAAGTTTGAGTTTCACAATGTTGTTTTTAGACCTAGTAAGGATTTGAAGTGTGAATTTAATACATAGAAAGGTCGGTTTCCAGATCGAATTGCTTACTAAAAATTAAGCAATTGTTTGAAAATTCAGAAGATTTTGTTGAATGGACTTAGATGACAAACTTAAAGAAACAAAGAATGAAGTCCTTGCATCTGGAATTGTAGACTTTGATCTTTGCTAACCACAATTCTACACTTATCACTTTGATAGGTTTTAGATAGGATCAAGAATAACACCATGTCATCCTCATCCTATTTGTCAAATCAATAACAATTTTCGTACGCTACTAGTAATTGTATTAGGGGTTTAGGTACAATTAAAATATTTAAAGGAATAAATTTTTTATTATAAATAATTTGGGAGGGTAAATGAAATATATATGTAGTAGTTTTTCATTTAAATAATAAAATTAGTCTTAATCACAATTCACTTACCTATTAAGTTTTCTTGTAAATATGATAAAATTGAAAGAACATTTTGGACAATCTTAAAATTCACACTTCTACTGTTTATGAGGAAAACTCACGTGTGCTCCATCGTTGATAAAAAAAAAAAAAATACAAGTGATTACGCCCAAACAATACACGCGGTCAATTGCAGTAAAGAATGGGGTGTCGATCCCACGAGGAAAAACGATCTACAAAATAAGGTTAAGGAAAACAAACTATGCGAAACTAAAGTTAATAAATTCTAACAAATTTAAAATACGAAATTGAATTTAATTTAATGAAAATTAAGTTTAGAAAAATCACAAGGTTCCAAGAATCCCTCCTAGACTTCACGCGTCAACTAGTATTGATTCGCTATGATGACTCAACTACGTGTTTCACATCCCAAACGACGTAATCGGAAAAATAATCTTTTAATCATTAATGTATCCTAATGTAAATGAATTTAAGATTTCACTTCTTCTAAGAAAAGCACAAAGGTTTGTCATATGTGATATCCTAAACTTACGATATATCCGGAGACAATACCATAATAAATGATGATCACATATAACTAACCTACCGGAATCAATTAATTCTTAAACATTCCACACATAAGAAAAGCGTGACTAAGCTTATATGGAGAAGAAAAGATAATCACCGGAATAAAAATAATCTACAAAGAAATCTATGAAAGCCTTCTCACTTAAATAACATAAATTTCTATATTAAATAAAAGTGATAATCATTAAACATCATTATTCATCGTGAAAACTTAAAGCGAATCAAATGCTAATTTAGTGCGTTACATCTAGGAGTTCACATCTTCACCTTGCGTGGGGTTTAGTGACTCATGGTGGTGGTGGTCACAGCATCACTTCCTGTACGCGCACAAATCTCGAGAAAAAAGCTAAATAGGCTCTGTGGCGGCTCTTACAGATTCTCGAGGTGTCAATAGCCAAAACGATTTTTCAAAATAAAAAAACAGTTTTTCCCACGCGAATTCGCGCCTCTGGTTCAGCCTTCGTCTCCAGCGCACCGCCCCCTGCTCCACCGCTTCTGCTTTGCTCCTCGCGACTGTCCTCTCCTCTCGACCGGCTCTAGTGCCTGCAAGAACAAATAAAAAGTGAAGGAAGAACGAGAATGGGAGAAGCGATGGCTTTGAAACAGGGAAGTGCTCTGTTGCGAGCTCTGTTCACAGCGGTGATGGTGGTGGTTGCGTGGTCTGTTTCGGCGGTGGTCGAGAGAGAGAGAGAAGTGGAGGAGGGAGAGGCCGTGGAGAAGAGAAAAAACGGAAGGAGAGCGAGGAACAGGGAGCGAAACAGGGAGGTGCCCTGTTTCGCGGCGGTGTTGTGCGCGCGGTGGTGGCGATGGTGCTCGGGTGATGGTGGCTGTGAGAGAGATGGTGGTGGCGGCTGTGTTCTGGACAGAGAGGACTGTGGCGAGGTGAAGGTGGCGAGGTCGATGTTTGTATTGTGAGACAGGGTGGTTAGTGACGGTGGCGAGGACGGTGGCTGGTTAGTGGCTCGAGACACAGGGCTCTGCCTTGGTGGAGGTGGAGATGGTGGCTGGAAAAGAGAGGAAGACCCCAAAAACGTGGAAGAGAGCAGAGTTCAAAGAGAAGGCAATAGAGAAACCTAAATAGGGTTTCCCTATTTCCTTGTTAGGCTGGGTTTAGGATTCTAGCTTTCTGGGCTTGGGCTTGGGCTTGGTTAAAGTAAGTGGACCATTCTTATTCGGGTTGGGCTTAGATGTGTGAACCACTCTTTTGTACCACCGCTAGAATCGACAAATTAATCATTTTCTCAAATTTGTCGCCTTAATGCGATTTTATCGTTCGCGCGCGCAGATTCCTACAAAAACATAAAAATTGAAATAATTAGAATAAAATATATTAATTGAAGCACTAACATATATAAATTAAGGGTCATAATTTGTAATAATTACGTGTATATCAACAAGCTTGTATAAGCTAATTCTGACCTAACCTTGTGGAAACATGAAACCTAAAACTTGTTATTCTAATAAAGTTTATCAAACTGATAAGTGCTCAAAGCTTTTAGTAAACAAATCTACCAATTGATGTAGTGAGAGCTGCTTGAGGATGATTAATGTGCAAGTCATTAATAATGTACCTCAACCAGGTTAACTCACAACATGTGAAAGCCATGGCCTTATATTCTGCTTCAGTAGATCTTGCCACTGTAGTTTGTTTCTTACCTTTCTAAGACATCAGTGAATCGCCAAACATGACACAATAACTTGTAATGGATCTCTTAATATCTCTACATCTAGCCCAATCTGGTTTCATAATCATTAAGTACATCAACCTTCCAATGAGCCTGCAGTACATTGCAGGATTTGGTAGTAAATCTCCATCATCCTATGTGAGCACCAAGTTTTGATCCATAGGATAACGTGAAGACTTTGCTTCAAGATACCTTGTGTCCTCTGATATTTCAAGTGTATATTTTCGTTGAGATAAAGCAATTGTTTTAGATGACCTCGCAACTTCAATGCCAAGGAAATAGCTCAATTTTCCTAAATCTTTGAGCTTGAGCTTTGCAACCAGAAATTGCTTTGTTTTTTCAATGTATTGGAGATCATTACCTATCAATATTACGTCATCAACATATATACGAGAATCGCAATAAAGCTGTTACCCTTGGATTAGATGAATAATGAGTAATTAGCCTTAGACTAATTGTAGCCTGTCAATATGAGAACAGACGATAATTTAAGGAACCATTATCTCGAGGCTAACTTGAGACCATATAAAGACTTGTTTAACTTGCATACTCGAGTCTCCCCCTTTCGGCCGAATCTAGAAAGAAGACTCATGTATGCATCCAAAAAAAGATTACCATAAATAAAAGCATTGTTAACATTAAGTTGACATAAATGCCAACCGTGTGGCTGCAAGAGCAAGAAGAAAACGAACAGTAGCCAATTTAGCAACAAGAGCAAAAGTCTATTTGTAATCAATACCTTAAACTTGACTGTATCCTATAGCCACAAGACAGGCTTTGTAGCGCTCAACGCTACCATCTGGATTAAGTTTGACCTTATAGACCCATTTACAACCAGCCAGATGTTTGCCAAGAGGAAGAGGTTGTAAAGTCCAATTGTTATTAGTTTCTAGAGCATCAATCTCATTTCTCATGGCCTGACGTCACGTTGGATCATGCATAGCCTGCATAAAACAGGTTGGTTCTTTGACTAAAAAAATAGATGTGGTGTAAGTCTTGTGAGAGATGGATAAATGGTCATAAGAAAGAAAATCAGAAAGGGGGTAAATAATACATGTAGGAGGCCCAACGTTCGAAACAAATGAGTGGGATGATCGGGAAGGCAATCAAGCATTAAGATGATATTGTTGAAGATAAGATGGTTCACGGGTGGCACGAGTAGAGGTGGGAGATGGGAGAAGAGGGTCCAATGGTGGTACAGGGTAGGGCGACCGCTCGGGGTTAGGTTTTCGATCGGTTGGCCAAAATCCGAGATGGGGGAGAGGAAAAGTCGAGTTGGGCAACCAGTCGGGGTTGGGTTTCCAACCGATCAGTGACGGAGGCGTCGGATTGGGCGATCGGTCGGTGGGAGTGGTCCGACCAGTCAGAGAAAGGCACCGTTGGATGATAAAAAATGGAGCATGGGTGACCGATCGGGGAAGTGTGTTCGATCGGTAGATGAGATGATTTTGCATTTTGTCAGAAAAATAAGGAAAAGTCTCCTCATGAAAGATGACATCATGAGAAACAATGACCTTTTTCTAGGTGAGATCATAGACTTTCTATCGTTTTTGTCCGTGAGGGTATCCAAGGAAGGCACATTGACTAGAACGAGCATCAAATTTGCAAGGATGTTGGGCATATGTGGAATCAAAATATAGACAACCAAATACTCGAAGGTGAGAGTAGGTGGGTGGTTTGTTATAAAGAAGTTCAAAAAGCATTTTGCCTTTAAGAACAGAAAACAGTGTACGATTAATGAAATACGCAATGGTGAGAATAGCTTCCCCCAAAAATGTTTAGGGTGATGTGCTTGAAACAAAAGAGCACGAGCAACATTCAAAAGATGTCTATGTTTGCGTTCCGCCACCCCATTTTGTTGGGGCGTAGAGACACAAGAAGTTTGATGGGTAATGCCTTTTGAAACATAAAAATCAGTGAGAAAAAATTAAAGGCCATCATCACTGCGAATGGTTTGAATTTTTAAAAGAAAATTGGTTTCCAACATAATTAATTAATGAAATTAAGAGTGTGTGTGTGTGTGTCAGACTTGTGTTTCATAAGATAAATCCAAGTACATCTGTCTAATTATCAACAATGATGAGAAAATGACGCGCTCCAAAAAGGGAAGCAATGTGATATCGTCCCCAAATATCAACATGTAATAAGAAAAAGGCATAGTACTCAAAATATGGGATAAAGGAAATTTATTTCTAGTTTGTTTGGCCAAAGGATTAATAACACATTTATTGAAAACACAAGTACTAGCATTACTAAAAGAGACAGGAAGAAGATTGAGAGTTTTGTCTGAAATGTGACCCAGGTGATTGCGCCATAACACATGATTATTGTCTTGAGTGATGTGACAAATTATGGAAGTTGTGGTGGTGGTGTCGTTCAGGTAGAATAAACCATCAAGCTCAGTTGTTGTCTCAATCATCTTCCACGAACGAAGGTTTTGTATCATACAAGAATTGTTGAGAAAAATAGTAAGACGAGAAGATTGTTTTGTGAGTTTGCTAATGAAAATCAAATTAAAATTAAAAGAGGGAACACAAAGAACATCATGCAAGGTAAAAACAGAAGAAAAAGTCATGGTGTTAATGTGTGTAACAATAGCAAGTGTGCCATCAGGAAGCCCAACGGGTCGATTGTGCATGGGTTTGGAAAAGGTGGGTAAATGAGGATTATGAACTATATGATTTGTGGAACCGCTATCAAGGATCCAAGATGAACGAGAGCCATGAGATTTAAGAGAAAATATTTTACCTGACAATTCTGTAATAGAAAAGTCATTGGCAAC
This sequence comes from Berberis thunbergii, assembly GCA_003290165.1. Lineage (NCBI taxonomy): Eukaryota > Viridiplantae > Streptophyta > Magnoliopsida > Ranunculales > Berberidaceae > Berberis > Berberis thunbergii. The sequence goes on from QNQO01001637.1 coordinate 178,779, forward strand.
ATTGTGAGCCTTGGATTTGTTGTTGGTCAATATGGCCATGATTTGCTTGCACTGCTTGAAAGTGAATGGAAAATGATAGATAGTGGCACATCTGAAGAAGTAGAAACATTGTTGCTCCTAGAGCGATCGTTCTGAAAACGTCGTTGTTCAGACAATAGTCGACATTGTGGCCTTTCAATCCACAATAATCTCAAGTAAGATGAGAACGACAATCAATAGCAGTATGACCTACCCTATCACATGTTCCACACTTGACGTCGGGATTAAAAGACTTTCGGGATCCTCCCGACTTGTTAGAATTGAGTGCACTTTTGGGATCAGTATTCCGCTTGGCAAAAGCTGCAACATCAGGTATGGTGGGTTTGCCAGTAGAGATCTCTTGCTGGCATTCATGACGAAGCACAAGGGAGTAAATATTGTTGAGTGGAGGAAAAAGATCCGTCAACAAAATTTGAACCCTAACAGAATTGTAAGCGTCGGTCAGCCCCATCAAGAACTTGATCGAGCGTTGAGTGTGGACATATGCAAGAGCGGTGTTCATGATGTTGTTAGTGTCTTCAACGAAACCAATCACACCATCCAATTCATCCCAGACAGCCTTCAATTTGGTAAAGTAGGCACTCACATTCATCGTCTCTTGAGTGCAATCATGGATTTCAGATTCAATATGATAGATATGCACGTAATTAGTCTGTGCATACCCTTCTTTCAAATTTGCCCAAACATTATAGGCCAAATCACAGTACATGGCATTTGCCTGGAGATCAGGTGAGATGGCGTTGATGAGCCATGATTTCACCAAGCTATTGCAACAATCTCATTGTAGTAGTTCATCATTCTTGGTTTTGTCGTCGAGTTTTCTGATAGATCCATCAATAAAACCCAATTTGTTTTTGGCTTTGAGAGTCATAGTCATCGCTCGACTCCATATGTTGTAATTGGTAACAATATTCGATTGCTTCATCAGGAGAGAGTTTTCTCCTTACGGGCAAAACACAACCCTGTAATATGTACCAGCAGGACAGGAGAAAGGCTTGGTTTGATCGTCCCCATAGGTAATAGCATTTGGGCCGCCGGTGGGTATAGAACCCAAGACATGTGGGTTAAACTACCACAATCTTAACCATCCAACCAGACTACCATTGGCAAGTATGAATTATGTTGTGATGAGGTAATAAAATGAATGGTATTTATAAAGGAAGAACTGACTTGAGATGGAAGGTCACGCAATTAACCGATTGTTCCAAATCGAAGTTATATTCATAGTATCCATGAGTTTAATCAAGAATACAAAACCAGGTGATAAGAGTATGTGCCATGCATTTGGGATAACAAAATTAGAATTAGCATGTCATTCGATTCATTCGTGGATCGTGTTGGGGCACTTCTTCATTTTACGAGTGAATAAAGTTCATGATACGTATAAAGCATCACACAAACCATAAGAGATTTGTGTCACATACTTGTTTTGCCAAGTTATAGGCATCTAGGCGGCATTTGTTAGATTTTTTATTTGGTAAATTGCATACGTTACGTGCATAGTCTGTTATCTGGTGTCTTATTTTTCAGGGTAAAAAGGAAAACTTTGACGCGGAACCTAGAAAGTCTCTAGACTCTTGAAGAAAATTTCATAACTAGATTCGACTAGTCTATTGTGTCTTGCTCATATTGTGTCCTTGAGCTTGAGGTGGTGTACGTGGGGGAGTGTCTCCTCCTCATAATTTCTTATCCATTTACGTGCATGTTCGAATCAAATTGGTGTTTCCCTTTAAATTGGTGACAAATTATTGCAGCCTAGCTAACAAGTTTTTACACAAAATTTCACTCCCATATAGAGATTTCAGAATACATTTATTTACAGGATGAAACCCCACCTTAGTATTCATTCAACTCACTTGGAGAATCATAAAATGGTTTAATATAAACGGTTCTATTTCACCATTAACTTGACAATTCATGGCTAATGGATCAGCAATTTAAACTGTGATTTTGAACATTTGTTTAAGTGATTTACAGCCATAAGATATCAACTTATCTTGAATTTTGTATTGGTGTGACTAATCTAATTGTCAATATAGAGATTTCTAGGATGTTAACCGCCCATGCAAAGTGGTAATATTTATACGTTTTGTATAATGCAAAACATTATCCAAACGCCACCAATGTGATCGACAAGCATAGGTTCAACAATTCTATTCTCTATGAACAGGTCATATAGGCGACCATAAGATTTTATGTGAAAGCCAAAGGATAAAGTGAAAATGATGTGAAAGCCAAACTAGATTATATGTGAACACAAACATGATCCTAAAAATTATGCATTTTTGTGGAGGCCAAATTTGATGAACTGCCTATTTGTACTCTGGGCTGGCTAAAGGAGAAAATTACTAGAACTTGAAATATATATTTGGACACAATTTGTAACTAGAATTATGTATCATTTATTGAAGAAATAGGACATCATTTAGTAACTAATACCCATCTTCCCTTTAAAAACAAAACAACTGCATGATTGTTCCTCCCTAATTTCATGCACAAGGCCAGTCATAATCATCTGGTCTTTATTAGATTTAATCCATTAAAATGGACTGAAAATCCTTATTAACTATTTACTTGATGAGAAAATCAAGTGTGCTCTTCAAGGGCAGAAGACAACCCTGTAATTGGTACCAGAAGGGCAAGTGAAAAGGCTGGTTGGATCATCTTGGGGATAACTATAGGCATCTGGGCACCTAGTCTTGAAGAACCTGGACAAGTCAGTTGGTCCACAAGGCCCTTGGGTGCAACAATACTCCTGAGTCTTGAACACAGTACATGGGTTGTTACATCCACCAGGGGCCTTGAGCTCATTGGGGCATTGGCCAACGATATCAGCAGTACATCGGATGACACGGGTACAGCCACTTACGGGGCTGAATTCCATAGGCACATTGAACCCATCGACATTTGAGATGTCAATGAAGTCCAGATTATTAGGCTGGTTCAAAGCAAATTCGGCTAAGGTGTTGGGTGGCTTACCAAAACCTGTGCACTGAAGCACCCCATCGCAGTCTCCAGTCTGGCAGGTTCCACGACCGTTTGCATCAAAGTTGCAACCGGTACGAGCCCAAATGCGGGCCTGGGTTGTGCCCGGGGCTACATTTATGTTCCATGTTTGACCTGTGGCGAGTTGCATGCCACCTCCTGGTTTTGCTGCAGCCCATACAGTGTATGGACATTGGTTTCGGATCTCAAATGTGGCTGCATGGGCTAAAGCTGAGAGGGTAGAGAACAACAGGGAGAATGCGATGAGCTTATTAGAGATACTCATGGTTAAAGGATGTTATGGGTGTGTTTGTGTATTGTATTGTGAGGTAAAGAGGGTATTTATAGTGTCAGGGAAGCTTTGGGATGGAGTTTTATGTAATTAATCATTTGTAGAAGGAGCTTTGCTACAGATCGAGGGAAAGAGAGCGAGGGATGGGTGGTTACACCCATCCTCCTCGCGATGAGCGTCTGCACGCATCTCTAACACAATGTGCTCATCTCGAGGAGGATGGGTGGTTACACCCATCCCTCGCCCCTTTCCCTCGCTCCCTCCCTCGCTCTGTAGCAAAGCTCTCCTTTGTAGAAAATTCAAATGATACATGATGACTTGACTGGTTTCAACATCGCTGCCAAGAAAAAAAATGGTGAAAGAGATTTAGGTATATAGAGAAAAATGAGCTATGGACTTTAATATAAACCTAGCTGCGTGCCTTTAGAATACTATGAATAGTCTACACCGCATTAGAAAGATTTGGTCTCTATTCACAAGAGAACTCTCGTTATGTATATTCTACTATAGAAATTAATCAAAATGAACTCTCGTTATGTATATTCTATAGAAATTATGTAATTTGATGTAGTGTAGGCTATAGATTTTGAGGGGGAAAAAAACTACTTGTAATATAAGTTGCACAAAATCGGAAAATCCATTAACGTGAATCACATACGATTTATGGATTCTGAGGCACAGATGGATTTTATTCGAGGGGAGGCGAAATGGAAAATACTTATTAGTTGATAATAGTAGTTATCAATGGTAAAAGCAAATTTTTTTTTACCGAAACTAGTAACTAATAAAAAAAATTCAACTATAAAAAATAAAATGCATTTATCAAATTGGATCCAAGTGTAGTCCATTTTAAGCCAAAATAAGGTCACTATTGATAACCTTAGCAAAGTGCAAACAAACATAATAACTAGAATATATAACTAATATCACAAAAGAGTTTGTCTAGGCAGCCAGACTTTCACTACAAGAAAACAGTAATTTAGCGGCGGGTATTTAGCGACGGTCCTGAAAAACCGCCGCTAAGTACTTTATTCATCGACGGTTTTTCAACCGTCGCACAATAGTATTATTTAATGACGGTTGTGGTTATTTGCGACTGTGTTAACCGTCGTTATAGGCTAGGTCAAGACTCGGCGTGGTGGCAATAAGATGCAGATGGGGTGCAACTAACATATCTGATTCTATGAAAGATCTTAATAAAATCCAATGGCTGAATTTTAGCCCCAAATTACAAACCTAACACAGCCTAACCCCATTTTCGCTTTCAGATCCCACACACAATTGCTGCGGTTTCAGAGGAGGGGGAAGAAACGAAGGAGGAAGAAGAAGAAGGAAGAAGACGAAGGAGGACGAAGAAGTGATTGTGGTGAGTTTTCTTTATCAGTTGTGCAAAGGGGTTGCTCACTGTCATAGCCATAGTGTTCTTCACAGAGGTCTCAAACCCCAAAATCTTCTTGTCGACAAAGACAAGGGCATTCTCAAGATTGCAGATCTGGGTCTTGGAAGGGCCTTCACCATCCCTCTCAAGAGTTATACTCACGAGGTAACTAACTCCTTCCCTTCCCTTCTTTAATTACATTTACATGGATTCCCATTAGATTTTCATCATATCTTGGTCTTTTGCACCTTTCAGATTATATTTTGGTACAGAGCCCCAGAGGTGTTACTGGGATCAACCCACTACTCCACTCTTACCCTTACCCTGACTTTCTTCTTATTCTTCGCTTTTATTCACTCTGTTTTAATTTTCTAGGGTTTCTGTCCGCTTAAAAACAATGGCGAATCTAAGCGGTGGAGCGGAAGCCCACGCGCGATTCAAGCAGTACGAGTACCGAGCCAACTCAAGCTTGGTTCTCACCATCGACTCTCGTCCTCGCGACACTCACGAACCCACTGGTGAGCCTGAGTCGCTTTGGGGCAAAATCGACCCCAAGAACTTCGGTGACAGAACCTACAAGGGCAGACCGCCAGAACTGGAAGAGAAGCTTAACAAGTCGAAGAAGAAGAAGGAGCGGGAGGCCCAAGGTGGTGCGGATGCGGCGGTGACGAAACGGCTGTATCTTCGGTAACCATTTCCCCTTTATGGACAATACCTTACTCTTCCACTCTATGATTTCCAGTTTGATATGTCTAATATTTCAAATTTTAAGTTCCCAGGCACACCCTTAGCCTAAACCACCACTTCATAATTAGAATAAATCTCAGATCCGCCTCTTTTCTCACTGTATATTTCCATTGATCTTTACTGCCCTTCTCAACAACTGCTGTTCTGTTATGTTCTCTTCTCTTCATGCATGGTTGATGGTTGATATAATGCTCTCTCTGACAGTTAGGGATCTGTTATACATTTTAACTGCATTGGTGTCAAGCAATGTGCCACCCATAAACAGAAAACTGGAACTGTGGACCTGTGAAATTTGGAGCTTCACATAATTTGTTTAAATTCCCATCTCGGATGCTATGGCTCGTGCAACCAAACACATTAGTTTCTTCCGTACATTAATTTCTTGAGACGGTATGAGTGTGTGACTGCCATTTTATATTATGGTCTCTCTCTGTCTCTCTAGGATTTAAGTTCATAAAGAGAACAAATTCTGGTGACTTTCTCAAATGGTTAAATGAGTTCTACTAAAATATTCAATTGATTATCTGTACAGAACTACATTTCTCAGAGGCATTATTACCACAATTCATACAGGATTCCTGTAGTGAAACATGGGAAGAGCTTCTAGAGATAAGAGGGTGAGTTTTGGTATTTTCTTTTTTTCATTTTTATTAATATTATTTTTTGTTAATTGTCTTTTTTTAATTTTTAAGGATATATATTATCGCAAAGCAAAGGAAGAAGGTTGGTGTGCTCGAAGTGCCTTTAAACTCCTTCAAATTGATGAGGAATTCAACTTGTTTGAAGGTATTTTTGGACTTTTCATTTCCCAGCCATAGTAGTTACCTATAACTTCAATCCCATGGATGGTTGTAGAAGAATGCAACATTTGATATAAATGTTGCTTAAATTTTGATTTTTTGAGCGGGTAAACATTTACGTAGTTGCAATTACTATAAAGATGCAAAATTGCATGTTGATCGAAGGGCATAACTTCTTGTTGAAGGCTCAATTGTTCATAGGCAAAAGAGCCTGAAAATTTTGAAATTCCAAATTAAAGCAACAAAATTATGTTCCTATTCAGTTTTGCAGTACACTTATCATTTGTTTCTGTCTTCATTGTTTCACCTTTATAGACGACGGGAAGTTTATTTTTATTCTTTTGACTAAGCATAATCAAATGGAGTGGTGGAAGTATTTGGTGAAGGGTGAAACAAATTCTTTTGGCTAATGATATTGTTTCCATCACTTTTAACGTGTAAGATCCAACTCTATCATCTAAATTTTGTTTTTTTATTGTGAATTATGAGTTTGACTGAAAGGATTTGGTTTGAATGGTTTGATTTTCTATTGAATTGTTCTGTGTTGGTGTTCCAAGTAATTTAATTGTCTATCATGTTTATTAACATCTGGGTGATATGTTTTTCAAACAAAACCTATAGCAACATTATGCTTAATCTGGTAGGATTTCTTGGGCGACGACTTCAAGAGCCAGGGGAAACCTTATTATTGAATACCCAGGAACAGTTCCATATAGCACCACTTCTGGTGGTGGCCCTTTGATTGTTTAAGAAGGCTAGCAGAGCTTAATTGTGAAGTGAAAACTCTGAGGTAACCTTATATATATATATGATATACTGTCATTCAGCATAAACTCTGAGGTGTGTTTCTCTAGCGACTCCATTGCATTCCATGAGTGGAAGACCTTATATATATATGATATACTGACTCATAGGAGTGGTGCAAACACATCCTACTATGATTTAAATAATTAATTTGATGATGCACAATTTTTTCAAGGTCTAGTAAACTACTTACATGGATCCAGATGCGAGTTGTTTACTGAATGTTCTTTAATCATCTGAAATTGTGATTTGATGGTGCATAAAATAGTTGGGCACAAGGCCAATTCTCTGTTAGATATTCACCACGGAGATCTATTTTGACAAATATTATTTTGAAATTGGAGGTGTGATTCCTGCTGTCGCACTTGGCTACTGTTTATGAGAAACATTATGCATGTAATTTCTCAAAAATTGAGCAGGTTAAAGGAGTAAAACCACTGTCACTACCTGAAATGGCGAATGTGTTCAATAGCTTTCAGCTAACAGTTTCTCCAGGACTTGTAAGTTACTTTTCTCTCAATTTTTTTCCTTATCTTCTTTGTCTACTGGGAATGCTTAAAGATTTACACTCTTTTAGGATCCAAATCCAAATAATTTGGTTGCAAGCACAACCTTCTACTCAGAGAGTACACGAGCCATGCTTTGTTTGGTAAGGAATATTCAAATCTTCTTACCTAGTTTTCCATTTACTTCTTTGTATCCATAAAATATTTCATCATCTCATCAGAACAATTTTCAGAGGTTCTGGAGGTCATGAAATGAAAGATTTTTGTTGATTATTGGACTGTCTTTCAGTGGGCAAATTGATTGGATGTAATTTTGATTTCTGAAATATCTTTGCATCAGAACAATATCTTTGGATGTCTGAAAAATTGTATTATAAATTCTTCATTTTGCTTTGAAAAAAACTTGTAGATAACCAAACAGCGTCAGGAAGAAATTCTCCATTTGAATACTAAATTGTGTATAATTTAACTTATTTTGAATCCTGGTTATGGGAATTTTGCATTCTGTTTATCTATGTGCATTCTGGTTATGGGAATTTTGCAATCAATTTACAGGTACATATGTATAACATCTTTTTACTTTTTCTATGCTTTGCATTTTCTCTGCTTTGAATATTAGCTTATCTTAGATTTACAGGTACATATGTATAACATTTTTTTGCTTTGAATATCCTTTTGCGTTGCAAGTCTAGTGATTAGGTTGCAATCAATTTCAGTTCTCTTTTCTCACCCTAACATTCTACTTGAATAGCTTTGGTTGTTATATTGTTTTTGTTATGTTCTTTGTTTACTTGTTTTGCTGGGCTGCTCCACTATGGGGTGTTATGAAGCACTTGTATCACAAAATTTCAGACATTGCATCAAAGAAATCTCAGAAGTATGGTTACCTGTTAGAGCAAGAGAAGTAAGCAAACTTTGTTTTCTCGTACTTGAAAATGCATGGATATTTCATACTGTCGATCAAATTTGACAAGTAACTGGACTCTCAATTGCATGGTTTTCTGCAGGGCTCTCAATTCATTGCCTGACCTCCCAGATTTCGAGTTGTCATTGAGACATGAGGACTACAATTTGCCAGAAATGGATCCAGCATGGGATGGTGAATAATGGGAAATCAAAGTTCATACACTTAAAGAGCACCTCAAAGACGGGGAAGGTGGAACAGAAACAGAGTGAGATCGGGTTGGCTTTGTTGTGATTATAATATTGTTTTTTTTGAAAATTTGATTATGTCCATTGACAATTTGTAACAATTTTAATTGTAATTTTCTTCTAGACCATGTATAATATTGATTTTAAAATGAAATTAAAGTTCCTTTTTATGTATGATGATGATATCATATGAGTTTAGTTTAGTGTCGTTGTTTATATTTGATTTGAGTCTAAAAGTTGTAGTGCATATGTTGGATAAATTATCTACACCAAATGAAAAGAAAACACTACAGGTTGAAAAATGTGATTTTTATATAGTAAAAAAATTTGAATTATCAAAGGGAATTTAGCGGCGGTTGCAAATCGTCGCTAAAAGGCAAAAAGTTGGATTGTTCATTGAATTTTGTCGACGGTTCATAACTGTCGCTAAATACAATTTAGCGACGGTTATAAACGTCGCTACATTAAACCGTCGCTATATAGTATTTAGCGACGGTTATGCCAGCGGTTGCTTAAAACCGTCGCTGAATGACCTAGTGACGCCTTTATTAGCGGCGGTTTTGTAACCGTCGCTGTTTTATTTAGCGACAGTCATAACCGTCGCTGTATACCTTTGGCGACCGTCGCTAAAATACAGTTTTCTTGTAGTGTTTAAAACCATTTTTTTGTCAGGCTAGAGTATTTTTACACCTTTACCCATTTTCTTTAAAATACAACCACAAACATTATCTATAGAATCGATAGAAATGTAAAAAACTTAAAACCTGACCAAAAAGTGGCTATAAAGTCTGGTTTTCTAGAATTGAGAATTACAAAATAATTAGGATAAGTTCTAGGTGAAGCTAAAAAAAATTTGAAATTTGCGAATCTAATATGATCATAATACAATTTCAAAGAAAAAATAGTTTATATGAGGCTCAAATTTTATACGAGTTGGCTAATGGTAAATATTTCCATTGAATTCTATCGTTATTATTTTAGATATTAATTTTAAATATTTTTTTGTTAGGGGTTTAATATCACTTGTGAAAAACAATTCATTTATTTAATGTTAATAAATTTTTATTAAACTAAACATTTTTTAATGTTTGCAATTACTAATAAAATTGCATTAAAAATAAAATAAAAAATGCACTCAAAGATTATCGAACTCAGGTCATTTATAAAAAGTAATAAACCTTCAACCACTACACCACCAAAGAAATGTTTAAATATATTCATAAACAATTAACATATTGTATTCTACATTATATAATCGATTTTTTAAGACTAAAATATATATACTAAAATTATTTTAAAGTTGAACGCCCCCCCCCCCCCCCCCCCCCCCCCCCCCCCTAGTAGGTTCGCCCATGACAGATCACTAATGCAATGGGTTGAGTATGATGCACAGAGGTTGCCGTAAAATCGAATTAGGTGTAGTTTTGGAAAAAAAAAATGCATCATTAAATTTGTATTTGACTCTAAAGAAATTATTTTCAGGGAGAACTTTGAAGCAGAACCACCAAGTCTATGGTGTCACAGAGAACCTTTGAAGCCGGGCTTGGTAAAGTCTATATCGTGTTTGAATTCATGTTTTGTCTCTCTTTACTAAAGTCTTCCCTCAGCATATAACGAATCATATGAGATATTTTTCAAATCCAATTAGTTTGCTTATTTGGAATTTTTGTATAATAAATCCAAATTCAAATTTTGAATCAAGTAAGCATATTCCAATGAAAGAAAGGAATTAGAATACAGTCTGTTAAATATTTTCTAAATGTCTTTTTTTCCAACTTAAAACTTCTGAAGTAAATTTAGTAACATGTCCTTTAGATGCATGAATTTCAAAATATGGCACGTTTAATAAAGAAATGTAGATCTCTAACTAGAAGTATGTGAGTTGTCGAGTAACCTCAACCATGACATTTCAAAATCAATCAAAGTTAGATATATGTTGACACAGAGTTGGACAAATTTTAGTAGCTTTACTAGCTTAGTACATGCACCGGGGGCGGCAGCATCTCATCCCTATTTTAGGGTTTTAGCTCGATGTTCTAAGGAAAAAGGATCTGTCTGATTGCTTCCACACAATTTTTTCAAAATTCAATCTAGAAAAAAGAAATCAATTTCAATTTTTTTTTTTGTTGATTGCTGTATGGAAAAGTATTATATTACCCATTTGTGAATGTATTTGTAAACCAATATGCATGTACAAAGATCTTTAGATGCATGTGATGAGATCACTAGATGCCCAACTCTTTTTGCTATATATCGTTACTTAGGAAGGTGATATAAATTTTTTTTTGCTAGGGGATTAGGATTTACTACTAACGTAATATGCCACAATCATGGAGTATTTATACTTGTCTTGAGAAATACATCATCCTCACAGATCATGCAATATCATCTTGATTGCAAAATCCCGATTTCTAATTATTTTTAATATAAATTTGGTGAAAGTGCCTTAAAAATTGTTTCTTATGTAGTCAATCTCTTCATTTCAATGGAAAACTTGCCATCATCTTCTTGAAAACCTTCATTTATGTCAAAATTGGGTGTAATTGGTCTTGCATAAAAAAATAAATAAAAAAATAAATTGGGTGTAATTAGTCTTGCATTTCACTTTGAAGGGAAAGCTAGGGGATGATTGGAAGGGTTTTTTTTTCCAATGGAACCCTAGCTATTTTAAGGGGATGATTGGAAATGCTCTAATCAAATGATAATCAATCTCGAAATGCTTCGTTCACTCATGAAAAATGGGATTAGATGCAATATGGAGTGCAGCCTTATTGTTGCGAAACAAGAGAGTTGTCTGAAGATGATTAATGTGCAAGTCATTAAGAATGTACCTCAACCAGGTTAGCTCACAGCATGTGGAAATCATGACCCTATAATCTGCTTCAATAGATCTTGCCACTATAGCTTGTTTCTTACTTTCTAAGAAATCAGTGAATCTATGTGTGTGTGTGTAAAGAAATTTATGAATTAAATTTCGTGACATGTCATTTAGATGCATGAATTTTAGAATATGACATGATTAATAAAGAAATTTAGACCTCTAACTAGAAGTATATGAATTGTTGACTTCCTAATGAGGAGTGTAACCTTGACCATGACATTTTGAACTAAAAATCAATCAAAATTAGATAAAAGTCGACACAGAATTGGACAAACTTGAGTAGTAGCTTTACTAGCTTGGTATATGCACCCAAGGCTGGTGGCATTTCGCCCCTATTTTCAGGTTTTGGCTCGATGTTATAACGAATTAAGGATCTGTTTGATTGCACACTATGGCTCCGGAAGAAAATTCTTTCAAAATTAATTCTAGAAAAAAATAATTCAATTTTAATTTTTTGTTGCTGGTTGCTATATGGAAAAGTATTCTATGTTTCCCAGTGTGAATGTATTTGTAAACCAATACAGTCCATTACTACTTAGGAAGGTGATATAAAATAACTTTGTTATGGAACTGCTAACTATGATTTACAATCAATGTAATGTGGTATTGGAGTATTTACACGTGTCTCGGGAAATACATCATTCTCACAAATTATACCACATTATCTCGGTTGCAAAATCCTAATTAAGTATTTTCGAATATAAAATTTTGGTGAAAGTACCTTTAAAATGGCTTCTTATGCCGCCAGACTCTTCATTTCAGTGGAAAACTTGGCATCATCTTCTTGAAAACCTTCTTTTATGTCAAAATTGGGTGTCATTAGTCTTGCATTTCACTTTGAAAAGGAAACCTAATAACTCTACGGTATCTTGCAAAGAAAAACCTTGTAGGTGGACCTGTAGTTGGCAAGTTTATTACGTGTGTTGATCAAGTAATCATGTATTGACTTCCAAAGTTTAATGTACAGTCTTTCCCCCGCATATGTCAAATCAATTAAGCAGCGTATTCCAATTAGAAATTTAGAATGGTTCTCATCCAAATCCAAATCTAAATCTGAAATGAATTCAATAATGTTAAATCAGATAGTTGCGAGCTCACGTCCAACAAACCAACAAACTGATGCCATTGTCCAAACTATTATCCATTTCGAGAAAATGTGCTTGTTAGGAAAAGGGCAACATTAATGATAATCAAATGTTATGTAGAATAATAATCAAGCAGATTAATCTAGATGGATGTGTGTGAATTGTTGTTGTTATTAATTTGTAAGGATTTGAAGTGTGAATTTAATACAGAGAAATGTCGGTTTCCAGATCGAATTGCTTACTAAAATTTAAGCAATTGTTTGAAAATTCAAAAGATTTTGTTGAATGGACTTTGATGACAAACTTAAAGAAGATAACAAGAAACAAAGAATGAATTCGTTGCATCTGGAATTGTGGACTTTGATCTTCACTGAGCACAATTCTACACCGATCAAGACTTATCACTTTGACAGGTTTTAGATAGGATCAAGAATGAAGTCTAATTGGTAAACGGACAATTGGAAGAATTTTGACTAGAAACAAAGAAATCATCATAGAAATGGAATTGGGTTAGGTGGTGGCATTAGTCACAAGCTTACTAACTAAGCTAATACAACAAAGTGGAGAATTAAACATGCATGCTAAGAAAGGTCGCAGAGATAGAAACTGAGGCGATTCTGAAGGGCTTTTTGGGCATTTTCGATTTTTTTATGGATCCTCTGATCTCAGCCCTTCCTTGTTCCTTGGATAGAATCTGAACCGTTGCTCCTTGCGTCGCTTTGGGCCAACCTAGCTTCTGCAACCCGTTACGGCTCCGCGCCGGTCTCGTTGCTCGGGGGCTTCCCCGATCCGGTTTGGTTTCCATTTCGCCTTGGGGTTTCAGTTTAGGTTTACGATTTGCAGTTTCGTCACGATCTGTTGATCCGATCGGATCCCTTTTCCGATCTGTTACGAGCTTTCTTCTGTACGAATCCTACACTGTTACGCTTTGGATCGGTCTGTTAGGCCTATCTCGGGCTGTTACATGCCGCTACTCCAATCCGATTCACGATTTGTCACAGTCCATCACCCACTGGTCCCGGTCACGGGGGATTACCGGCCGGATCCCCAAAGCCTTCTTTCGCCCAGATTCTGGGCAAGATTTTGGTTGATGATGCTGTCGAAACTCAGGTTGAAGGAACCCGTTTCCGTAAGGAGGGGGCTCCAGCTATCGGACTCACGACATCCGATGAGGTTCGGGGGGAAGCTTTCATGGAGAAACATGTCATTGTTCTCAAATTCTCTAGTTACCGTCCGACTTTGACAGATATTCGTGATTCAATTCACAGAACTTGGGGAATTTTGGGAGATTTCTCGTTGGGTTTGTTGAATCAACGACATGTGCTCGTACGACTTCAGTCGGAGGTGGAAGCAAAGAAAGTTCTGTCGAGGGATTTTTTCCTGATTCGAGGAGTTCGGTTTAAAGTTTTTCGCTGGCACGATGGATTCAGTTTGAAGGAGGATCCTATCTCGGTGCCCCTATGGGTAGAGTTACCTAACCTCCCTTTACACTTATTTCATCCCCCTATTTTAAAGGCTATTGTGAATTCTTTTGGTGGATATTTGCGAATGGATGATCATACTGGTTGTCTCACTCGGCCGGGTTTTGCCCGTGTGTGTGTGGAGATGTCTTTAGCGGAGCCATTACCGACTAAAGTTTGGATTGATAGGGTCAATAACAAAGGATTCTGGCAGAAAATTGAATATCCAGGTTTCAAGTATTGCGACTTTTGTTCCTTGATAGGCCACCAAGAAGCTTTTTGCAGGAAAAAATTTGGAGTCAAGGCCAGTGGGGGATTTCCCGACTCTGAAAAAGTAGAGAAGACGGTTAAGCCGCCTGTGGAACACAAATCATTGAAACAACAATATGTCCCGGTACTTAAACAAGCTCAAATTGATCGACCAGCGGTTGGCCCGAGTGGCGCTAAGAACAGCCAGGGGGAAGAATTGGTTGAGGACATTGGGGAAACGAAGCCTGTGGCCATTGCTCCGGTCAAGATGGAGTTGTCAAATAAGTTTGAATCGCTAAATGATCTCATTGCCGATGATGGTATTGAACATATTGTTCCGGTTAGTGTTGAGAAGATCACCGAAAATACAGAAGAATGCCTACTGGAGGCGGGGTACACCATTTCGGAAATTGTTAATACCATTGGATTGCCAATTCAGCCGAAAGAGTCATCTATTGACTCACATGTAAAGGAGGTCAAAGGTGGTTTAATAGATGATTTGTCTACTTCCCCCAAAGAAGTGCTGCCGCAGGATGTCACCATGCATGCACAATTGGGACATTCAGGTATAAGTTTACAATCTGTCCCTAAGTCTACCAACAACCCCGACATATCGTTCAGCTCTCCGAACACATTCAGCTCATGCCCTGCTGGCCCTGCTCATGTTAATTCCAACAGTCCCGGTCAACATACAGCGATCAGCAATAGTTCAGGTGGTGTTTTAGCGATCAAAACTTGTCCCGGCAGTGTCACAGCGACCACCACAGCTTGTCCAGGCAGCGTTCTAGCGACTGACACAGATCCTTGTTGGGTTCCAGCGTCCATTCCTCCAGCAGCACATGTCACAACCAGTGACCACGCGACCGACACAGGCACATGTCCAGTGACCACTCATCCGTGCCTTTCAACAGTTCATGTCGCAACCAATGATCCAGGGACCGACACAGGCCCATCTCTAGTAGCAGATTCCAGTCCAGACTCTGAACCAGGTCAGGCCACTGCCGTCCCCAGCCCATCCCCAGCGCCTCTCGGTATTTCCGGCTCTGTTCCTATGGTTGCGCAATGCCCTGCGCAACACACCAGTCCTGCTCCAGCTCAAGTCAGGTCATTAGAACACATGCAACCAGCTCAGTCCAGCCCGTCTATGGCTTGCCACATGCAGTTCAGTTTGCCACATCAGGTTTCTACAGATTTTCGGTCTTTCAGCCCTCGCCCGCAGATGATGCCCAGTCCCAGGCCACCAGCACTTAATGTTCATAACCCAGAGGACATGGTATCTCAGATAACAGGGACTGAAGTTGGGTATGCTTTAGCTCAGCCGACAGTGATGGCACAGTTGACAGAAATTATGAACAAGCGCGCTCAATCCATGGTTACGGGTACTGTTTCAGTGCCCTCGGCGGTCAGAAATGATGTGGATGGGAGTCTGTATGATGTTTTCGTCCAATTGGTGGAGGAGAGCCGTGTTTTACAAAGTCAGAAACATTCATACCCCACCAATACAATGGTTAACGCCACAGATGATAGTGACGCGGCTGCGTCGGATTCGGAGTTGGGATTGGAACCACGGGCTATTAAGGATGTACATTTGGGGGCACTCTCTGATAAGGATCAACAGAACAAAGTCATATCGACGGCCCTCCCGGGAAAACGTCGCAAGACTAAGAAGGGTAAAGCTTCTGTCCGTATTTAAGATGATAGAAAACTTTTTGTTTTGGAATGCTCGTGGGATCGCAAATCAGGCCACGAGGCGGAGGTTGAAAAATATGGTGTTGGAGCATAAAGTCAGAATTCTTATGATTGCAGAGCCTATGATTCCTGCTAGTAGATCTATGGAGATTGGTAACAAAATCCATCTTGGTGGTTTTGCCTCGAACGACTCGGTTGGTGGAAAGATTTGGATCTTTTGGGATTCTGCTCTCACTTTTTCGGTGGTGGATATGTCGGACCAGATCATTCATTGCCAGGTAAAGGATTATGATTCTAGAATTTTTTTCATATCTTTTGTTTATGCTAAATGTTCTGTAGATGGTAGAAAGGATCTATGGTTGAATATGACAAATTTTGCTACTTCCCTTGTCCTTCCCTGGATGGTCGGAGGAGATTTTAACACTTATTTGAATTCTGGTGAGAAAGTAGGAGGGGTGGAGCCATCCTTGGCAAGTATGTCACACTTCTCTGATTGTATTGAAAACAATGGTCTCATTGATTGTGGCTTCTCGGGTCCTCACCTCACCTGGTGTAATAACAGACGGGGTAGTGAGCGCATTTGGGCCAGATTGGATAGGATTTTTACCAATTCTGCTTGGTTGACAGATTTTGGTAGCCCAAAAGTGGAACACCTTAGTCGAACTTTCTCTGACCACTCTCCGCTGTTGGCTTCCATGCCAACGCATTCTAAGGGCGGTTATGTTCCATTTCGGTTCCTTAATATGTGGACGACCCATCCTGAATTTATGGACTTCGTCAAGGAAACATGGTTGACAGACATGGGTTCTATGAGGCCTATTGATCGTGTGGATGCCAAACTTAAATTGACACGCCGAGCTCTAATTCAGTGGAATAGGACGGTTTTTGGTAATGTGTTCAGCAAAATTCGTGCATTGGAAGATGAAATGCAGCAGTGGGAAACAATTCTTTTGGCAGGTTTTGCGAATAACAGTACTAATGGGTTAAATATCAATGCTAACTGGGATGTTCAGGCTTGCTGCAATTTACACCGTTGTTAGGCAGAGTATAGATTGGCTCTCAAACAGGAAGAGCTCTACTGGATCCAAAAATCAGGTGAAAAGGAATTCAAGGAGGGGGATGCCTGTACTAAATACTTTTTTGCTTCCACTAAATCCAAACAAAAGAGACGCGCTATCAATCAGATAACCTTACCTGACGGTAGAACTATCTCGGAACCTGATCAGATTCTGGGTGAAGCCAATCAGTTCTTTTCGAAGTTGTTGACATCTCAAGGTGAGGTTAGGGAGGATGTGGATTTGTTAAATTGTCTCCCGACATTGTTGGATGCTGGTCAATGTGAGGCTCTGGTTCAACGCCCCTCTCTGATGGAAGTAAGGGATGCAGTTTTTGACATTCCCAAAAATAGTGCGCCAGGACCGGATGGTTTTACTGCTGACTTTATCAGGCTTGCTGGGAGGTTTTGAGTATGGATATATGGGATGCTGCTATTCAATTTTTTGAAGGAGATGCTCTGCCGGCGTCTTTCTCGGCAAATTTCTTGGCATTGATTCCCAAAATTGTTAATCCAGGTTCTTTTTCTGATTTTCGCCCCATCAGTTTATGTAATGTGATTTATAAGATCTTTAGCAAAGTTCTGTGCAATAGGCTGGTAGATATTCTGCCAAGACTGATTTCGCCGGAGCAAGGAGCTTTTGTTAAAGGCAGGTTTATTGGGGAAAATATTGGACTGGCGCAGGAATTGATCAGAGACATTAATAGGAAGGTTTTTGGAGATAACGTGGTGCCTGAAAATTGACATGGAGAAAGCTTATGATGGACTGGAATGGAATTTTTTGCTTAAAGTGCTTAGAAAATTTGGATTTACGAGTAGATTCTGCCACATCATCTCTAATTGTATTACTTTTTGTGGCTTCTCGATTTTGATTCAAGGAGTTTACAAAGGTTTTTTCAGATCCACTAGGGGACTTCGGCAGGGAGATCTCATATCCCCGTTTCTTTCATTATTGCGTCCGAGGTTTTGAGTAGGGGTTTGACATCAGCCTTTGAGACTGGCAAAATTGGTTATTACTTCACTCCAAGGCATTGCACCCCTATTTCCCACCTTCTGTATGCCGATGATACACTTATTTTTTTGAATGGCAGACAATCCTCAGTTACAGGATGTATAGATTTCCTGCGTCGGTATTGCATGGCCTCGGGACAGAAAATTAATGAAGGAAAAAGTTCTTTTACTCTGGCTGATCAGAGCACAGCGGAGCGTATTGTTGCGTTAAAAAGTGGCACCGCTTTCCAATTTCATTCGGCTCCATTGAAATACTTGGGTGGGCCTGTTTTCCAGGAGGCCGACTAATCTTGATAAAGCATGTCCTTAGCTCCATTCCGATTTACATTCTTAGTACCATGTGTGTACCAAGGACTGTCATAGCCCGGATTAATAGATTGTTGGCGGACTTCTTTTGGGGGATTGTGAAGGTCGCCTTAAGAAAAAATGGGTTTCATGGGAAAAAATTTGTTTTCCATTGGCGGAAGATGGTTTGGGTGTTAGAGACTTGACGGTGGTGATGAAGGCTTTTCGAGTCAAGGTTCTGTGGAGATTACTTACTTCCGACTCGTTATGGGCTACTTTCATGAGGAATAAATATTGGGTTCAGGGTGTTGGTTTGAAATGTCAACCTGTGAGAAGTGGTTCGTCTCCGTTTTTCAAAGAGATCATGAGTGGGCGAAATTTTCTCTTGAGCAATTCGCTTTGGCGTATTGGCACTGGGGATACTGGTTTCTTTGAGGAGAATTGGAACATGGTGGCTTCTTTCAGGAGATCGGCAACATTGGTTGATCAAGATTCTTGGCCTTCAATCCGTGAGGTGTCGTCCACCAACTTTGTCTTGGTTCATCGGGATCTCCGAAATTTAGCGCGTGACCTTCATGCAGATATTCTTCGTGGGGAGAACAATGAGAAGGACACGTGTGTGTGGGTTCCAAACTTGAATGGGCTTTTTTCGCTTCAGTCGGCGTATGAACTGTTACGAAACCATGGGCAGGTCAATGCATTAAGTCACTTTCTTTGGCACGACATTCTGCTGTCCAGAATATCAGTTTTTGTTTGGAAAGTAATTCGTCGAGGAGTACCTGTGGACGGTGAATTATACAGATGTGGGTTGAGCATAGCTTCTAGATGCCATTGTTGTACCTCGCCAAAACAGGAATCTTCTTGATGGAGAACTGGCTAGGCAGGTGTGGAATCATTTTGATAGGATTTTTGACGTTCATACTCGACGCCCAGCAGAAATATCTACGGTTCTTGCCATTTGGTTCAAGAAAGCTAACCGCTCTTCGCAAACAGGTGCGTTTTTCTTCCTCACTCCTATGTTCATTATATGGGAAATTTGGAAACAAAGGTGCAAATGTTTGTATGAAAATGCTTCCCCCAATTCTGCTTCTGTGATCTTGAATATTCGGCGCCAGTTGAGATTAGCTAATAATTTTATAACTCCCAAACAAGTTAGCAGTAATAAGGCTCCCCTTCAATCTTTGGGGTTGGAAGTGCTTCCTGTTAAAAGGAAGTCTGTTCGTTTTGTTTACTGGAACCCTCCCCCCAAAGATTTTGTTGCGATAAATATAGACGGTTCCTCTCGGAAGGATATGATAGCCGGTGGTGTGGTTATTCGTGATCCCCGTGGTTTATGTGTTGTGGGAAAATCTATTTTTTTCGGCGCAGGTTCCCATCACAAAGCGGAATTTTCGGCTCTCTTAGAGGGTCTTCGCCTCTGTATCCTTCGGGGATTTAACAAGGTGGTTATTCAAACTGTTTCTGACATGGTTTGTGGTTGGTTCAAGGATAGCTTCACAATCCCTTGGCATTTGGAGAACATATTGAAGGAAATCAAGTTGTTGACAGAGAAGATGACGATTAACTGTCAACATATCTATACAGAGGCAAATGCGGTCGCTTCTGCATTAGCTGATAGAGCTTTTCATGTTCTTGGGACAGGTTCTTTTATTGGGGCTGATCTTCCCAGGCGAATAGCTGGCTTGATCGTGCTTGATAGAGTCCAAACGGCGTATATTCGTCATGGGGAAGACTAGAGTCTGCTCGTGTTGTTTCTGGTTTTGGGTTGGCGTGATGATTATGAGTGTGAGTTGGTTGTCTAGGATGGCTCCACATGTTCCTTCTGTTTTTGGTCTTCGTCCTTAGACGTCTTTTTGTTATTGTCTTTCGGACAATTGTTTGCAAGAGGTTTAGATTATTTCGTTCGTTGACTTTATGCGGGTAACGTCGTAATGTACCCCCGCGTCGTTTGTAAGTTTTTTCTGGTTAATTAATAAAGGTCTGGCATCCCATAGTTGCCCCTCCCCACTGGAGGTTAATTGTTAAAAAAAAAAAAAAAAAAAAAAAAAAAAAAAAAAAACAAACTAAGCTAATACCTCCATTAGCACGAAAGTAGTTCATAAGAGATAAAATTGACAAATGCATTTTTATTTGGATTGATAAAATACAAAGGTTTATGCCTTTTGCTTGATAGTTAGAGAGTTTATCATATTTAATCAATCAGGAGATGTTCTAATGATGTCATCATTATTTAGTCGAAAGGGCTTGAGAGTACAACATAGTAAGTTTTTGGTGCTACTTAGAAACCAAGGATTATGATATCGTTTTTCGTGTTAATTTCGGTCTCCTGATTATCACGGACGCATCTTTATAAAAGAGGAGACTGTTACAAGGAACGTCTCATTCCGTTTTGCCTTACATGCTTAAGTCGCGCAGAGAATTAACTGCGATTATTATATAAGGTAAAGGGAACAATCGACCAAAGTATGCAACTTTAATTGAGTTTTGTCATGATTTATTTCCTTCTTCAAACAAAGTTGCGGACTTAAGTAGAAAAAATGATAATTAGAAAATTAGGGGGTTTGTTTAATAAATAATCATAAGAAATGATAATTAGAAAAACTTGAAAGTTTACGAAAAAACTCCGAAATTTGTCGAAAAAATGAAAATTCGGTCACTAAGATTTGTGTTTTTAGGCAAAAAAAAAAAATGTAATTTTTTATTTTTTCTTTTTTTAATTTAAAAAATGAAGAATTGGGTGAGATTTCGCAAAAAAATCATTCCATGCTTAGAACCCATGGTATACATAATACACGGTTAAGTACCAAACTACCAATCAACACCGTAAGTATGTGGGGTGTTTGGTTTTCTTCTTGTGAGGGTTTGATCCCCCTTTGGATGTTTTTTCTTGTCCTTATTACAAATCTTTATTTAGCTATTTGCTTGCTTCCAGTAAATCTAAGTCTTCGTTCAAGGGCAAAACACAACCTTGTAATTAGTACCAGAAGGACAAGTGAAGGTGCTACTTGCATCATCTTTGGGGTAGCTATATGCATCTGGGCACCTCTGTTTGAAGAACATTGACAGGGGCGTCGGCCCACAGGACCCTGAGTTGCAACAATACTGATCAGTCTTGTACACAGTGCAAGGGTTATTACACCCACCGGGGCCTTCAACTCATTGGGGCATTGGCCTACAATATCAGCGTACATTGGATGCCACGAGCGCACCCGCTCACAGGGCTGAAGTCCATGGGCACGTTGAACCCATCAACAAGTGAGATGTCGATGAAGTCCTGGTCGGCATACTGTTTCAAAGCGTATTCAGCCAGTGTGTTGGGTGGCTGACCATAGGCTGTGCACTGGAGCACCCCACCACAGTCTCCAGTCTGGCAGGTTCCTCGACCGCTTGCATCAAAATTACAACCGGTACGAGCCCAAATGCGAGCTTTTGCTTGGCCTGGGTTTGCAGATATGGTCCATGATTGACCGGTAGTGAGTTGCATGCCACCACCTGGTACTGCTGCGGCCCAAACTGTGTATGGACATTGGTTTCGGATCTCAAATGTGGCTGCATGGCCTAAAGCAGCAGCGAGGGCGGAGAACAACACCAAAAATGCAATGAAGTTCTGAGCGATACCCATGGTTAAAAGGATGTTATGGTTTAATTGTGTATTCTTTTGTGAAGCTAAACTGAGTATTTATAGTCTGACGAAACCTTTGTGATGGAGTTATAAGTAATTCATCCATGCTTGAAAATTCAAATGATATTTTCCTGAGTTATGCCATGGGAATTGATTTTCACAGAGGCTGCTTTTGGCTTGGCTGATCATTAGTCAAGTTATACGTAATGACGCACAGGATCAGGATGTAGACATGTATGGTGGTCTATAATTTGGTTTATTTTTGACAAAAGAAGTCGTGCTGAAAGTTTCTACGGTTTAATTGTGCTTGCACAATATCTTAGGCGACTTCAGCCTTAACTAAATTTTTTTTTGTGGAGTAGAGAGTATGCACCCTATAATATCTTCTTGACAAATCTTAGTTCTTAAGTGTATGTCATCAAAATTATGTAACTTCTTGTAGGAACGCATATTTGAGGGAAAAGAGTGGAAGTATGTACAATGCAAGTTGACCTACAGGCACTTAATTATTTGATGGTAATAATTTAATGATATAAGATACAGCCGAAACAAAAAAAATCTATATTTTTATTTAGGCATGAAGTTTACTTTACTTATGCATTTTAGGTTTGGAATTTATGAAGAAGAAGAAAAAACTATATTTTTCACATTCAGCTCACCCAGTCACCCTGCCTCTTAAAGCAAGGAGTTAAAATAGGGTCTATTAAAATATTTTATGGATGTTTCGGTTTTTACGGCTTCAACTTCTCTAAAGAAATTATTCGTAAAATTGTATTGAATTGTTGTAAAATTATTTGATTGAATACAAGCTTATAGTCTATCAATTGTAGCCCAGTTGGTAGGACATCTACTCTCTGACAGCAGGCAGAATAACAATTATTCTGTAGGCTAATAGCAACAGATAATTGACAGGGAAGAATACAAGAGAATAGCCCAAAACACAGAGAAAATAACTCTAATGTCAATTAAATTATTCAAATCAAATATCTACTACAATATTGAGGAATAACTCTATTTATAGTACTCAAATAACTTGAATAATAAACAGCTTATTCCTAAAAGAAAAAGTAAAATCAAATACTAAAATAACAAGCAGTCTATTCCTAAAAGAAAAAGTAAAGCCTAATCCTAAAAGGAAACTAAAAATACTCCTAATTAAATTGAAAGATTGTGAATGAGTTATTTAGTAAATAACTTTAAGAGCAAATTAGGAATCCTAGAAACCCAAATTAGAAACCCTAAAAAACCAAATTAGGAACCCTAGAAATTCTCCTGCATCAGTCACCCCGGGTTGGAGATAACTTGTCCTCGAGCTCACAATAGCTTCATCGAAATCCTCTAGCGGTAGCCCAGGAGGAAGATCCTCTAGCACCAGGTCAGAAAACTCTGTTTGTTTTTGCTGGCATACTGGATTGTCTTTCATTTCCCTGCTCTTGAGCACCATCTGCATACCCAACACATACTCCTTTACTATAATAATCAATTCTTTGATGTCATCAACCTCTTTAAGTCTTGGCTTCATGATGTCGCCCACACCTTTTCTTAGCTCTGACTTGAATGGAAGCATGATGCATGTGTTCCAACAGCTATAACTTTGATTTACTTCTGGGGGTATTAGTCTTGTGAATGAGTCAATATTACAAGGAGCAATCGCAGTGGGCAAAACAAAACCAATATGACCATCACTTATATCAAACTTGACATGAAACCCATTGGAGTGAATCTTTGGAACACCCGTCACTCGAAATATTGATTTGAAACCAATGCCTTTCTGCCCTATATATCCAGCACGGGACCCTTTCTTGGTTGAATTTCCTACGTTACAGAGTGTTTTAATATTTTGAACAGTAAAACCTTGCTCGTTATTTAAAACAACAATGCCAATAGAATGAAAAATGAAAATCGGAGTGGGCTCCACATTCTCTGGGTAGTGATTATCATCTGCATTCTAAACCAACTCAAGGAAAAAATGAGAATCTTGTGAGTATAATTCTTGTGAAAGACAATGGAAAGCTTTCCCAGTTGGGCGTGCCGCTTCTTTACCATTTCACTTTCTGCATTTGTAACACTTGGATCAAGACCAAACTCCTCACGCCTGATATTTTGGATAAAACAAGATGCATTCTCAACCTCCACATAACTTAACCTTGTCCCTACTGGATTATCCACAAACAAGAGATCATTTTTTTGCAACCAAGTTGAATTTTTGGCCTTCAAATCAGTATCCAATGGACCAACTTCTTCAAAGTTTCCAATCCCAACTCCTAAAGCACCCTTGGGAGTCAGTAGACTCTTACGAACGATTAGTGTCTCATGGCCATCTCCATACAACACATCTCCATCTTTCTCATCGTCATACACAGACTCTCTAAGCTCCTCATTCTCATACACAGACTCTCCAAGCTCCTCAGTTTCGTTTACCACATCTTCCTCAATCATGAGATTGTTACCCTTCTGAATAGCAGGCTTTCCGCACTCAATCGCTCTATTTCCATGTTCACCACATCTAAAACATCTAATATTTGAGTTAGAATTACCCTGTGGTGGATGCTGGGCAGGACAAAAATTTTGAGAGCGAACTGGCCAACCACTTTTATAACTGCTGGTTATTGGCCTCCTACTTTGTTGTTAAGTGCACGCTGGTATGCTTCAGAAACGATCCTCAATGAGTGAAGTCGCTGAAATAAGGGTTGAGTGTAGCCGAAAGGAAGGAAGTTACCCTTCATCTTCTCCTAATCAGTGATTTTGACCTTGCCCTGCCCGTCTCATGCTCGCTTCAACTGCTCCCACCATGCAGATGCTCTGCCTTTGAGTTTTTCGGCGACCAATTTCACCTTGACACGATCTGGGACTTCCTTATACTCAAAAATATGTTCTCCTTTATTCAACCAATCCACGAATCCTTCGGCCTGTAACGTACCAGAAAACTCGGGTAGATCCACTCTAAATTCAATATTTCCATGACGATCCTCCCGACCACGCGCTCCCAGATTCGAGCACGATGGTGATACGGGTTTTGAAAACTGAAATCAGAATCGTGATCTTCCATCTCACAATCACCGAAATCTTGTGTCGCTAGACGCTGGGTTAACTCTGCAACTTGCCTTTGTAAATCCTTAATCATCATATCCTTAACGTTACGATCACGGTTTGGGGCTTCCTCGTTCGGAACCTGCCCGCGACGACCACCAGCCATAGAAACTAATGAAATCTCACCCCAAGAAGATGTTGATGCTCTGATACCAACTGACGCCGGGCAGAATAGCGATTATTCTGCAGGCTAATAGCAACAGATAATTGATAGGGAATAACACAAAATAATAGCCCCAAAACACATAGAAAATAACTCTAATGTCAATTTAATTATTCAAATCAAAGATCTACTACAATATTGAGGAAGAGCTCTATTTATAGTACTCAAATAACTTGAATAATAAGCAGCCTATTCCTAAAAGAAAAAGTATAATAAATACTAAAATAACAAGCAATTTATTCCTAAAAGAAAAGGTAAAGCCTAATCCTAAAAGAAAACTAAAAATACTCTTAATTAAATTGAAAGATTACGAATAAGTTATTAGTAAATAACTTTGATAGCAAATTAGGAACCCTAGAAAATCCAAATTAGGAACCCTACAAACCCAAATTAGGAACCATAGAAATCCTCCTGCATCACTCTCCTTGTGAGAGGTCGCGAGTTCGAGACTTACCAGTTAGAAATTTGTGAGTTTTCACCCGATTATTAGGAGCATGTGTGCTCCGTCGTTGATAAAAAAATGGAAACAGGAAACTTATCTATTCTAATAGAGTTTATCAAATTGATAAGTGCTCAAAGCTTTAGTAAACAAATATGTCAGTTGATGTAGTGTTCCAACATGCTCATTCTGAATAGAACCCTCTTATATTTTTCGTTCCACTCATGAAAAACGGGATTAGAACAATATGGAGTGCAGCCTTGTTGTCACAAAACAAGAGGGCTGCCTGAGGATAATTAATGAGCAAGTCATTAAGAATGTACCTCACCCAGGTTAATGATATTCACATAATTATTACATAATATATCCCTTAATTTATACATGTTAGTGTTTCGATTATTATATTTTATAGTAATTATTTCATTTACATGTCTTTGTAGGAATTTGAGCGTAAACGATGAAATCACATTAAAGCGACAAGTTAAGGAACGACAATTAGTCGATTCAATGGTGGTATAAAGCAGTCACAAACCTAAACCCGAAACCTAATTCATAACCTAAGCCCAATACATAACCTAAACCCAAACCCAATTCCAAGCCCAATCCTTCTCCCACACACCTTGATATTTTAGATTGTGAAACCATAGCCTAAAATCAGCCACAAATTTACACCCTTATCTTTTCTGAAAGAGATTGAAGTGGAACCTTAATGCAGAAGCTTAATCATCAGCAATGCCCTAGTAAGAAGTGTGGAACGACTTGACTTGGTAGACTTTGGGACATGCTAAGCAACAATATTTGATGACCAATTGATCAGTAGAACCACACATTTCATATTCTAGTTAGCTAGAGTCTTCCCTTATATTTATTGAAAGAGATTGGATTAGAAACTGAATGGAAAAGCGCAATCAATCAGCAATGCAATGGCAAGTAGTGTAAGAACGACTCGACTTAGTAGGCTTCGGATCGTGCAAGCAACAACATTTGACGAGCTGTCGATCAGTAAAACCACACATGCATTTCATGGGTTTCCATAATTTTTAGCTAGACCAGCTTACTTAGGTTTGGAACGCAAAGTATTTGTATTAAAGCTCATTCACTTCCGACCAAACAATAAGTTTGGAATTTCTTCTGCCTTCTTTTCTACAATTAAATCTGGAAAATCAATATTTTCTTTGTGATTTTCATAGTGTGCAAGACAGACTTCTGCACATAGGACCAAGAGTACAAAGTATTTTGCTTCGGATAAAATGAACGATATTTTAGACAGTGAAACCACAACCTAAAATCAGCCAAAGTTTACAACCTTATCTTTTTTTAAAGTGATTGAAGTGGAACCTCAACGCGGAAGCTTAATCAATCAGCAATGTGCTGGCGAGTAGTGTTGGAACGACTTGACTTGGTAGATTCGGGACACGCTAAGCAACAATATTTGATGAAAGTTGAACTTAAAAAAACAAAATAAAACTAAATTACTACTAACTGCTTTAGTTTTTATGTAACCCCAGGGGGAAGGGGGTAAGTCTAATGAAGGGGGATAAGTCTAATGAACCACAAAATCATTATACCATTGCCCACCCATCATTGCCCACCCATTCCCTTCTACATCTGTTGTCCAAACAAATCCATAAACATTGAGCATAAAAATTGAACAGAAACTCTGAACAGCACTAAGAAAGACAATCGGTCAATCACTGGGTAACTCTGTTCAGTCACTATCTTAGATCACAGTATAGTACCATGCCTTGCATGTAGCCTTAATAGCTCCAATTTATTAGTTATGACAATCAGTCGGAATCTTACAACAGAAATTGAATAACAATAGTAAAACGTGAAAAATAATCATAATAATAATAATAATATATAATAATTATTATTATTATTATTATTATTATTATAATATTAATAATAAAATAAGCTTTCAAAACTGTCAAGAAATCATCCATAAGTCTCATGTATATATAGGCAAACTCAAGTCGAAAAAAAAATGTATATATAGGCAAACTTAAGAAAGTTGTGAAATCAGGCTCTAACACCTTTTCAGCTAGTTCGAAGATCAATAACTGATGGATTATGGTGGTGAAAGAGACCAATAAAGGAAGAATCTTCCTTTCTATTATGATTGGTTGTGGTTTCATATCTAAAACTCTAAAGGTGTCAGCTGATGTGGAAGGACAAGTTGGAAACAACTCACCCAAATTATGAAGAAGGTGATTTTAAATAAGGTGCCTCAGCCTTAACTAACGCCCTAAGATAAGGCTACGAAAAGATGAAATTAAAGACCAAAACAATTAATTGGCGATAAGTCATTTTTTTTTAGTCAGTCTAAATGGCTCCTCCCCATTCCTCGATAGTTAAGAATTATCCCTTTATTATTTTTCAGCATTGTTAGGATAATCTTGCCTATCAATGTTTCAAAGCAAAAGGGAAACTTGTCAGACAACCGTGCGGCGTCTTCACATTCTAATTTGCTTTGATGGTTATAAAATATCTTGCTTTTAGTTGCGCAATTATGTGATATGGGACTAAATTCTTTGACTTCCCTTGATACGAACAATTCATTAAATAATGCATAGGCACCACACAGCTCAACCAAACTCCTCATGTCGTTAGTCAGTCAGTCTACTGCGCCTGCTGGGAGCTGAACCTTTTCTCCTCGCTTGCTCCATCCCACCACAATCTCTCTTCTCGATTTGTCGAAACCAAACCCTAAACTCTCCCTAATTTTCATCCACTTATCAATATTTATCTGACCTTATTACAAATCCATTAATATCAAATAGATCAGATCCTTATGTAACCATATTCGATTGCTTCATCAGTAGAGAATTTTCCCCTTGCGAGCAAACACAACCCTGTAATCTGTACCAGCAGGACAGGAGAAAGGCTTGGTTTGATCGTCCCACAGGTAAAAGCATCTGGGCACCTGTCCTTTGAAGAACTTTGAGAATCGGTAGGCCCACGGCTTGGAGATTTGGCGTCACAGCATTATCCCCAATTCTAGCTGGCCTGGGAAAGGAGCGAGGTTCCAAAAAGGTGTTTAAAGAGGGGGGCAAAGTGTATTTTCACCCCCCCAAAGTAGCTGGACCCACAGCCAGCAAGAATTACTCCAATATTATTGTTACATCCGTCCTTGCTTTTAACTGGTTCGAACATTCACCTACAAACTAGTCCCCAAGTCGCACCTGACTCGACCACTTGCAGAAATAAGAAGAAAATGAGGGTGTGTTTGGTTGCATGGAAATACTCATATCACTAAAAAAAAGCATTAATAGCTATGGAAATTAGCGACTGTTTTTTATACCGTCGCTAATTATAATATTTGCGTCGACAAAAAATCGTCGTTAATGCTTTTGACACTATTTCAAACCCATATTTAACAAAAATCCATCGCTAAATATTTTGCGACGGCAAAAAACTGCGCTAATTCTTGTATTACCGTCGCTAAGCTTTACAAATAAAATTCATTCTACCGTAGCTAATGGATTTTTTGAAAAAAAAATAATATCAAAAAATATTTAGCCAAGGTAAATGAGCCGTCGCTTACCTTTTTACAAATATTTTATTATTAGCAATGGCAAAGAACGTCGCTAATTTGATTTTTTAAAAAACTTTAACATTATTTTTATATTAGCGACGGCAAAAAACGTTGCTAATTATTTTTGAAAAAAAAAATTTAACATAATTTTATATTTTGGCCTGCCGCTAATTGATTTTTTTTTAATTTAACATTATTTTTATATTAGCGACGGTTTGTGACTGTTGCTAATTGATTTTTGAAAAAAAAAAAGTAACATTATTTTTATCTTAGTGCGGTCACTAATTGAATTTTTTGAAAAAAAAAATTAACAACTATTTTTATATTAAGCGACGTTAAAAAACCGTTGCTAATTTTTTTTTTTAATTAACATTATTTTTATATTAGCGACGGCAAAAAACCATCGCTAATTGGTTTTTTTTTTTTTAAATTTAACATTAATTTTATATTAGGTTTAAAAAAAATTACACTAAAAGATTTAGCTAACGGCAATAACCGTGGCTAAGTTTTAGATTATTTTTTTTATTAGCGATGGTAACACAATCGATAATATTAAAAAAAAAAAAGTCACCGATCCGCGTGAAGTCTCATCCTCAACCGTCAATAACACCCAAAAACTTCAGCTCAATCCAACGCACTAAACCAAATCACGTCACCGATCACGTGAAACTAACACAACCAATCCCCTTCATTACATCTCTCTATAAAATTTAAGTTTTCTCTACAAACCCAACTTATACAAAAAAATTTTCTCAACCTGCAGAGAAGAAACCCACAGAGGAGAAGTCCTGCCCTTCCCTCGACACCGATCCCGGCCGCCTCTCTCCACTCCTTCCTCCACACCTCCCTAGCTGAAGAGGATCTCGGAGATCAGATCCAGATATTCTATGATCGATTTTTTTGGTATTTTTTGTATGGGTTATTTGTAATTTTTGTATGATATCTAGAGATTTATGTATTTTTGTTATAATTTTGATCAATTAGTTTAGTTCTGGTAGTTGATATTAATTTTCAGAAATAGCAATCTTAATAGCTAATTTCATTATAAAAGATGAATTATCATTTGTAATTTGTAAAATTTCATTTGTCAATATGATTTGCAACAAAGTTGTTCCTAAATAGCCAAGAAATACTGTAGTTGTTTTGTCAATTAGATTTGCAATTTAGCGACGGCAAAAAACCGATGCTAATTGATTTTTTTTTAATTTAACATTATTTTATATTGCGTCGCTAATTGATTTAAAAAAAATTAACATTATTTCTTTATTAGCGAGGCAAAAAAATCATTGCTAATTGGGTTTTTTTTTTTTAATTTAACATTAGCGACGATTTTTTGCCGTTGCGAATTAGCGACGGGATAGTTTACCGTTGCTGATTCAAATACGACGATTAAAATAGCCACGGTATTGCGACGGTTGTTGTGTCATTGCTAATTCATTTTAGCAACGATTTTTAGCCGTTGCTAAAATCGTCTTTTTTTGTAGTGTATATTTTAGGCTAATATGAGGTCTATGAGATTGCCATAGTTAATGGATTTTTAGAGGCTTTTTATGTGTGAATTATGTTTATTATTTTGAAAGGCTAGCGTGCCACTGGTGGGTATAGAACCCAAGACATGTGGGTTAAATCATCGTAGTATTAACCATTCAACAGACTACCATTGACATGTCGTAATTATGTTGTGCTCAGGTAATAAAAGGATCGGTATTTATAAAGGAAGAACTGACTTGAGGTGATGTACTTGAGGGAGTGTTTCTTCCTCATAATGTCTTATCCATCTACATACATGTTCGAATCAGATTGGTGTTTCCCTTTAAATTGTTGACAAATTATTGCAGCCTAACCATTTTTTACACAAATTTTCACTCCCATATAGAAATTCAGAAGACATTTATTTACAGATGAAACCCACCTTAGTAAACACTCGAATTCCATTCAACTCACTTGGAGAATCATAAAAATGATTTAGTATCATCGTTCTATTCACCCATTAACTTGACCAATTCATAGCTAATGGATCAGCAGTTTAAACTGTGATTTTGAACATTTGTTTTAAGTGATTCACAGCCATAAATATCAACTTATCTTGAATTTTTGTATTGGTGAGACTAATCTAATTGTCAATATAGAGATTTATAGGATGTTACCCCGCCCATGCAAAGTGTAATATTTATACGTTTTGTATGATGCAAAACATTATCCAAACGCCCAACCCATGTGATCTGAGCATAGGTTGTTCAACCAATTCTATTCTCTATGAAACAGGCCATAAGATTTTTAATTTTATGTGAAGCCAAAGGATAAGTGAAATGATGTGAAAGCCAACTAGATTATATGAAATTATGCATTTTTGTGGAGGCCAAATTTGATGAACTACCCATTTCTATCTGGGCTGGGTCAAGGAGAAATTACTAGAACTTGAAATATATATTTGGACACAATTTGCAATTAGAATTATGTATCATTTAATTGAAGAAAATAGAACATCATTTGTAACTAATACCCCATTTCCCTTTAAAAAACAACTGCATGATTGTTCCCTCCCTAATTTCATGCACAACAGTCATATTAATCATCTGTCTTTATTAGATTTAATCCATTAAAATGGGACTGAAACCTTATTAACTATTTACTTGATGAGAAAATCAGTGTGTCCTTCAGGGCAGAAGCACCCTGTAATTTGTACCAGAAGGGCAAGTGAAAGCTGTTGGATCCATCTTGGGGATACTATAGGCATCTGGGCACCTAGTCTTGAAGAACTGGAAAAGAAGTTGGTCCACAAGGCCCCTTGGGTGCAACAATACTCCTGTGTCTTGACAAGTACATGGGTTGTTACATCACCCAGGGGCCTTGAGCTGATTGGGGCATGGGGCAACGATATCAGCAGTACATCGGATGACACGGGTACAGCCCACTTCTACGGCGCTGAATTCCATAGGCACATTGAACCCATCGACATTTGAGATGTCAATGAAGTCCAGATTATTAGGCTGGTT
This sequence comes from Berberis thunbergii, assembly GCA_003290165.1. Classification (NCBI taxonomy): domain Eukaryota; kingdom Viridiplantae; phylum Streptophyta; class Magnoliopsida; order Ranunculales; family Berberidaceae; genus Berberis; species Berberis thunbergii. The sequence continues at coordinate 211,044 of QNQO01001637.1, forward strand.
CAAAGCAAATTCGGCTAAGGTGTTGGGTGCCTGACCAAAACCTGTGCATTGAAGCACCCCACCGCCAGTCTCCAGTCTGGCAGGTTCCACGACCGTTTGCATCAAAATTGCAACCGGTAGAGCCCAAATGCGGGCCTGGGTTGTGCCAGGGGCTACATTTATGTTCCATGTTTGGCCTGTGGCGAGTTGCATGCCCACCTCCCTGGTTTTGCTGCAGCCCATACAGTGTATGGACATTGGTTCGGATCTCAAATGTGGCTGCATGGGCTAAAGCTGAGAGGGTAGAGATCAACAGGGAGAATGCCGGATGAGCTTATTAGAGATACTCATGGTTAAAGGATGTTATGGGTGTGTTTGTGTATTGTATTGTGAGGTAAAGTGGGGTATTTATAGAATCAGAGAAGCTTTGGGATGGAGTTTTATGTAATTAATCATTTGTACAAAATTTAAGATGATCACTACATTAAATTGACATTTTTATAACAACTCACAAAACCATATCACCTTTTGAAGTTTAACAATTCACCTAACAAATTAAATTTACACATTTTTTACAAATAAAATGACACCAATAATTGTAATCACCATGAAGAGTATAGTTATAAAGTGATATTATTCATGGTGATTCCAACTTATGTATTTTTTTTTGTTACTGTTTTTCATTTTTTTGACTAAATTTAGTTTTGACTTGAAATTGTTTGGTGGATTGTAACGTCTCAAAGTAATACTGTTTTTGAGAGTTACTACAAAAGTGTCATTTTGGTGTAGTGGACACATGATGACTTAATTGATTCAACATCGGTGCCAGAAAAAATGGTGAAAGAGATTTAGGTATAATAGAAATAAATGAGCTATGGACTTTGATACAAACCTAACAGTAGAAACATTTGGTCTCTATTCCATAAGAGAACGTCTTATGTTAATCACATGAAACGTTTGGTTTCTATTCTATAGAAATTATGTAAAAACTACTTGTGATGTAAGTTGCACAAAATCTATTAACGTGAATCATATACGATTTATGGATTATGAGGCACAAATCACTAATGCAATGGGTGAGTATGATGCACAGGGGTTGCCGTAAAATCTAGTTAGTGTTGATGATATATTAAAATAGACTGTCATCACAATCATACACGTGGCAGGAAATGCCCATCACGAGAATCAAGTATCCCATCTGCTGGGCCAACTCATAAAATCCAAGAAGACAAAACCAATCATAAAAACCCACACATAACCCATCAGAAGAAGTCATAAGGCCCATATCCAGGCCCAAACGAGTTCTCTCATAGAGAAGATTGAACGTTGTATAAGACAAGAGTCGTGAGAGAGTTATGCACTCCACGGACAGATCTTCATAAAAGAGGAGATTGTTACGAGGAACGTATCATTCCATTGCACCTTACAAACGAGTTCTCTTGCGCCTTACAAACAAGTTCTCTCATAAAGAAGATGAATGTTGTTTAGAAAAGAATCGTGGAGGGAGTTAAACCTCCACGAACCGCATCTTCATAAAAGAGGAAATTGTTACGAGGAACGTCTCATTCCGTTATGCCTTACATGCTTAAGTTACCATAGAGAATTAACCGCGACTATTATATAAGGTAAAGAGAACAATCAACTAAGGCATGCAACTTTAATTGAGTTTTGTCCAATTTATTTCCTTCTTCAAACAGAGTTACTGACTTAAGCATTGGAGTGCCTTCGACCACTCAAAGATAGTCTTTGACAATCTAACATTTGTTTTGCATGTCAGACTCACAGGAAGACGAGATTTGGAAGCATCAAGTGTAGTTTTGGAAAGAAAAAAATGCATGTGTCATTAAATTTGCATTTGGTTCTAAAGAAATTATTTTCAGAGAGAACTTTGAAACAGAACCCGTGAGTATGGTGCACAGAGAAAATTTTTGTAGCTTGGCTTGGTAAGTCTATTGTGTCTGAATTCATGTTTTTTCTCTCTTTACTAAAGTCTTCCCTCAGCCTATAATGAAGGCAACGACTACCTCGCACCATCAATTTCTCTCTCTCACATCAATTCTACTCTCTGACACCATCTACTTACTTTCTCACACCACCTATATAAACCAAACCATTCATTTTTTTCTCTCACCATTCAAATCGACAATAGTTCCTCCTTGCCCATTTGGAAAGTTTGAAAATCTCCTCTTTCAAATCTCTCCCATACTCAAATCTCTTGCAAATCTTCTCAAGTTCCCTCGAAACTCTCAAAATTCCCTTAAAATTTGAAACCCTTAAACTCAAACTCAATAAATATGCATAACTTAACATAACAGACAAATTACTAAAAACAAAAAAAACAAAAACAGGGTAACTTTCAAAACCAATTTAAACCCTAAATTGATATTGATTCTCAAACTGATCAAAGCATGAAATTGTAGTACTCTGAGTTATGTAAATAAACACAACTTGAATCACTTGAAAATGTTTTGAAATGAGCAAAAATTTACTACTAAATTTCTAAACATCTAAACAATAATGAGAATCAAAACCATTAACAGACTTGCCCACAGTGAATGTTAATGTCATTGCTGCATTTGCAGTGCGAAACCCAGCTGATGTTGTTGTTAAGACCATGGGCACATTGAAGTTGAAGCCATCAACCAAGAGATGACGTAAATGTCCAAGTTATTTACTGAACCGAATTCAACTTAAGTCTAGGGGTGGCTTGACTATATCTTGGCACTGGAGGCAGTAACAAGTTTTGGAAACTTCCACGACCGGTTGTGATTTAGATGGATGTGTGTGAATTGATATTGTAATTAATTTGTAAGGATTTGAAGTGTGAATTTAATACAGAGAAATGTCGGTTTCCAGATCGAATTGCTTACTAAAATTTAAGCCGCGATTGTTTGAAAACTCAAAAGATTTTGTTGAATGGACTTTTGATGACAAACTTAAAGAAGATAACAAGAAACAAAGAATGAAGTCGTTGCATCTGGAATTGTGGACTTTGATCTTTACTAAGCACAATTTTACACCGATCAAGACTTATCATTTTGATAAGTTTTAGATAGGATAGCTAATGGCATGACAGTTCAACGGTTAGAGCTTGACGGATGGTACCACTAGGTCATGGGTTCAAACTCAGTTTGCGACATCTTTATGGGTTCTGAGATCCTATAAACCCCTACTTACCTTTCAAAAAATAAAAAAATTAGACCGGATCAAGAATGAAGTTTAGGTGTGTTGGACAATTGAAAGAATTTTGACTAAAAATAGAGAAGAAATCATCATAGAAATGTAATTGGTTAGGTGTGTTGGGATGAAGTTAGTTTGAATAGTCCACATCAAATAAGGTGGAATTGTTTACTGAATGTTTATTAAGGGAAATGGTCCACACTTTCTATAGCAACGAGGCATTTTAAGATAAAAATCCCACACTCAGTCCGGATGAAAGGCTCGATATGGTTGGTGTTTAAGTTGGAGACAATATCGTTGCTATGTATAATGGGACCTAGGTGCTCGCATGCACTCAGCGCGGTCAACAACAGGTAGAGCATCACATGTGCGCGGTCCGCCAAATGAATGGATCCAGATTAGGTTCCAATCCTTGCCAAGAGAAGGTGTCCTACAAGTCGGACGAGATGGAGTTAGTGCGGTGGGTTGCGACTAAGGTGGAGCCCAATAATGCCGGGATAGCAGCCCGTACACCGAGTGCTACCCACTGGATCGTGGTCGCACATGAGACTCGAGGAGGAGTGTACTTCCGAGATGTAGCAGACCGGTATGGATTGTAGGATGTGTGATGATTCGCGCCAAAGGTGGAGATTGTTGGGATGAAGTCTGACTTGAATAGTCTTACATCAAGTAAGGTGGAGTTGTACTGAAGTTATAAGGAAGTGAATCCACTCCCTAATAGATATGAGACCTTTTAAGGAAAAAAACCTCACACCACTTAAGCCCAGATGGAAAGGTCCGCTATGGTGGTGTTGGAAGTTGGGGATAATATCGTTGTTATCTATAGTGGACCTAGGTGCGCGCATGCGCTCAGCGAGCCAACACGTTGTATCAGAGCCGAAGGTTCGGCTGGGACTTGGCGAGGTGGAGGTGGTGCAGGCGGCACATTGTTCAGGGGATCATGCGCGAGGTAGCAAGCCAGATATAGCTCCGCATGTGCGTGGTCCGCCAGATGAATGGATCCATATTAGGTTCCAGATCCTCGCCAAGAGAAGGTATCTTACAAGTCCGAACGAGGTGGAGTTAGTACGGTGGTTGCTACTAAGGTGGAGCTAACACCCGGAAGATGTAGCAGATCAGTATGGATTGTAGGATGTGTGACGATTCGCGTCAAAGATGGAGATTATTGGGATGGAGTTTGCTTGATTAGTCCACATCAAATAATGTGGAGTTGCCACTGAGGTTTATAAGGATATGGTCCCCACTAACAAGGTCTTTTAAGATAAAAACCCCACACCCATGGCCTGGATGGAAGATCTGATATGGTGGTGTTTAAGTTGGGGACAATATCATTGCTATGTATAGTGGACCTAGATGTGCGCACGCTAGGGGTGGGCAAAAACCGATTTAAATTCGGTAAAACCGACCGAACCGATTTTCAAATTCGGTTCGGTAACCGAACCGAAATATGAGTAGAGAGAAAATAATTTAAACCGAACCGAACCGATTATAAACGGTTCAAAATCGGTTTGCGGTTTTGAACCGACCGATTTATAACCGAACCAACCGATTAATTAAATATATATAAATAACTAAATAAAAAGTAGGTGTCAATACTTGATTAGTGCAACAAATGCATTGCAATACACCCTGTTGCACTAAATCACCCCATTCTCTCAAAGTTTTCAATTTTGGGCTAAAAATTGAGTCTATAAAAAAATTGGACCTGTAAAAAATTGGAAATGTTTTAATGAAAGTCTTTCAAATGCTTGAGCCTGAAATTTTGGTCCAACCGAACCGAACCGATCCGAAATTCGGTTCAACCGAATTCATCAGTTTACAAATACAAAAATTCGATTTCGGTTTGGGTTTTGGACAAACTGAATTAAATCGGTTTGGGGGCTCAAAACCGAACCGAACCGACATTGCCCACCCCTAGCGCACGTGCTCATCACGCCAACAAAGTGGTGGCATTAGCCACAAGCTTACCAACTAAGCTAGTATCCTATTAGATGAGAGTAGTTCACAAGAGATAAAATTGACAAATGCGTTTTTATTTAGATTGATAAAATACAAATGTCTATGTTTCGTGCTTGATAGTTTGAGAGTTTATCATATTTAATCAATCATGAGATGTTCGAATGATGTTCATCATTATTTAGTCAAAAGGGCTTGAGGGTACAACATGGTAAGCTTCTGGTGCAACTTAGGACCAAGGATTGTGAGATTTTTTTGAGTTAATTTTGATTTCCTGATTTGTAAGAAATATTAAGTGTGTAAAGAAAATAAATTTAATATTTCGAAGATATATGAAATGTATATAATGAATTTCGAGGGTATATAAAATATGTGAAAAATGTAAGTAAATAAGTTTATTAAATACATTAAATTAAGCCTAAATACTAAGAAATGAAACAAAAATCAAATCAATATATAATTAGAAAATTAGGGGATGATTTCAAAAATCAATATATAAGTAGAAAAATGATAATTAGAAAATAAGGGAATTTGTTTAAAAAATAATAAATAATTAGAAGAATTAATAATTAGAAAATTTTGAAAGTTTACAAAAAAACTCCGAAATTTGTCGAAAAAATGAAAATTTGGTCACTGAGATTTGTGTTTTTGCCTTTTGGCAAAAAAAATAATTGAAAAATCCAAAAAAAAACCTGGAAAAATATAATTTTATATTTCACCTTTTTTCTTTTTTTGTAATTAAAAAAATGAAGAATTCGGTGAGATTTCCCAAAAAATCATTCCATGCTTATACATAATACATTGTGAAATACCAAACTACCCATCAATACCGTAAGAATGTGGGGTGTTTGGTTTTCTTCTTGTGAGGGTTTGATCCCCTTTAGATGTTATTAATATAATGTTATAATCTATTAGTAAAAAAGAAGAAAAAGAAAATAAAATAATGACAGTAAAAGTAACCTGGCTCCACGGTTACATACTTGTAAGAATAGTAAAGCGTTATTGACATATACTTAAATAAATAAAATAAGATCGATTAGTTACCTCCTCGCAGCAACAGCAGCAGCAACAACAACAACAATTGAATGATTGTTCCTTCCTAATTAATTTCATGCATGACCAGTCGTTTTTTTTTTTTTCTGGTCCTTAATACAAATCTTTATTTAACTATTTGCTTGCTTCTAGTAAATCTAAGTCTTCGTTTAAGGGGAGAACACGACCTTGTAATTAGTACTAGAAGGACAAGTGAAGGTGCTTTTGCATCATCTTTGGGGTAGCTATATGCATCTGGGCACCTATGTTTGAAGAACATTGACAGGGCGTCGACCCACAGGACCCTGAGTTGCAACAATACTGGTCAGTCTTGTATACAACGCATGTTGGAGAACAATCAGAACAATGCATAAATTTATTTAAAATAAATAATATAACAATACAAATACTAGTTGCATTATAAATTGTTTACAATGAAATAAAATAAAATAAATAAATCTACTAATTTGTATTCGAGATCGAGGCTTGCGAAATCACTATCTTAAATTGGTGGAATTCGTACGTTTTGATTTGTGGATAGAGGCTAGCGGATACGCTTTGTCCTATAGACAAAATTTGCCCCTACTCGGTGCTGTAGTTCTTTAGGCGCTTGACTATCAGGATTCAACTATCTAATATCAACACCGTAGCACAAGGGTGAAGAAGAATGAATTACTCTAAGAAAAATTAATGTGTTTGAAGAACTTGTTTTTCTCTTCAATATATAGAGAACAAAATGGTGTGTTAATTAGAACATCATTTCTTAATTCAAAAGACACATTTTTTCTCTTCAAGTGCAAAAGACACATTTTCTCTTCAATGTTAGTTATTTGCTATACAAACTCCAACAATACCCCACATTTGTATAGTAAATATACAAAGTTGTCTTCTGGAGAGAAACTTAGACATAATATGCATCAGGAGAGGTGTCTTTTGGACTTGAACCTTCCTTAGTGAATACTTATCGGATTTATCGGTGACGCAGTGTGTATAAGAGACAATGAACTATTCACTATGTTTAGTAAATCAAGACAATGAGCATCACACATATTATATCTTCACATTTTTCAAATCATACGGTTGTGTTCATTTTGGTCTTGAACAAATCCCGGAATCATGAGAGCTTTAGAGAACTCAACCATATCATTCTCATAAATGTGACCCTACATTTACTCCCATATAGGTGAAACTTAGATTATTAATACCCTATTGTATTTATCTTATCTCTCTAGAGATTAGTGTCATTAAGAATAACTAAATACTCACCCTGACCATTACAGGTAATATACATTTCTTATTATAGGAATGAGCAAGTGTGTACACTATATTCTTTGAGTTTCACCTAACTAGTTTGTCTTTTTGAACATAGGCCTTGAAATTTCATTTGGCTAGGTTAGGTTTTCGCCAAGTATACTCCTCATTGGATTGGCTTTAAGCCCATTTTTCTCGATAATTTTAATACTCGCTCTTTTGGTATACCCTTTGTAAGTTGATCCGCAATATTCTCTTTTGACCTCATATAGTCAATTGAAATGATTCAAGTTTTGAGTAATTGTTTTATAGTGTTATGTCGCCGCCTTATGTGCTTAGACTTGCCATTGTAAATGTTATTTTTCGCTCGCGCAATGGCTGTCATGCAGTGACAGGGAATACATATAGCAATCACAGGTTGAAGCCATAACGAAATATCTTCTAAAAAATTTCTCAGCCAATCTGTTTCTTCAGCAATTTGATCTAAGGCTATAAATTCATATTGCATTGTGGAACGTGCTATAAACGTTTATTTTTGTGATTTCCACGATACTGCTGCTCCACCAAGTGTAAATACATATCCACTTGTGGATTTCACAATTGTTCTTTTTCTGAATGTTGTACTTAGGCTTGAACTTGTTTCCATCCTCAACGACATTGGCTTTGGCGTCGAACTCAGAAGTGTTCATTCACTCACTCTTGCAGTTATATTCTTGAACCCTTAATTTGAGAACCAAATCCTCCATTGTCATATCAGTCGTCTTATGTTTGAGATGAATCTTGAAATCGTTCCAAGATGGAAGCAATTTCTCAATGACAACCACGACTGCAAATTGGTGTGGCAATTTCATCCCTCTGCAACAAGTTCTAGGATCATAATCTGGAGTTCCTCCACTTGGTTCACAACAATCTTTGAATCTATCATTTGGTAGTTTAAATTTTCCCAATGATAAACTTCTTTGAACCAACATCTTCAATTTTATATTTATTCTCCAGGGAATTCCAAAGTTTTTTTTGTTGTTTTGTATGATCTATACACATCATACAATGTATCATCGAGACTGTTTAAGATATAATTCCTGCATAAATACTCACTATGTTTCCATGCATCAATTGCATTAAACTGATATGTGGAAATATCATCTCCTTTAGTGACATAAACATCTTCCTTGACAATATGAGCAAGGTTCAAGGTTGTTAGATAGAACAACATCTTCTGTTGCTAGCGTTTGAAATCCATACCCTTGAACTTGTCTGGTTTCTCAACATTGGGTTTGACACCATTAATTGATTGTTCCATAATTCCATCTATAGATTGTTGGAAAACAATCAGAACAATGTATAAATTTATTTGAAATAAATAATATAACAATACAATATTATTTACATTATAAATTGATTACAACGAAATTAAATCAAATAAATAAATCTGCTAACTTGTATTGCAGATTGAGGCTTGTGAAATCACTATCTTGAATTGGTGAAATTTGTACGTCTTGATTTGTGGATAGAGCATAGAGGCTAGTGGATACGCTATGTCCTATAAACAGAATTCGCCCCTACTTGACGTTGTAGTTCTTAAGGTGTCTGACTACCAGGATTCAACTGTCTAATACCAACACTATAGCACAAGGGTGTTGGTTATGACGAATTTACCGAATGTAATCTCTCTCAAAAGTGAAGAAGAATGAATAACTCTAAAAAAAATTAATGTGTTTGAAGAACTTGTGTTTCTCTTCAATATATAGAGAACAAAAGTGTGTTGATAAGACACATCATTTCTTAATTCAAAAGACACATATTTTCCCTTCAATCTTGGTTATTTTCTATACAAACTCCAACATTGGGCCTTTAACTCAGTGGAGCATTGGCCTATGATATAAGCGGTACATTGGATGCCACGAGCGCACCCACTCACAGGGTTGAAGTCCATGGGCACGTTGAACCCATCAACAATTGATCGAGATGTCGATGAAGTCCTGGTTGGCAAACTGTTTCAAAGCGTATTCAATCAATTTGTTGGGTGGCTGACCATAGGATGTGCACTGGAGCACCCCACCACACCACAGTCTCCAGTTTGGCAGGTACCTCGACCGCTTGCATCAAAATTACAACCAGTACGAGCCCAAATGCGGGCTTTGGTCGTGCCTGGGTTTGCAGATATGGTCCATGATTGACTAGTAGTGAGTTGCATGCCACCACCTGGTACTGCTGCGGCCCAAACTGTGTATGGACATTGGTTTCAGATCTCAAATGTGGCTGCATGGCCTAAAGTAGCAGCGAGGGTGGAGAACAACACCAAAATGTACTACACTAAATTTGCATTTTTTGTAACAACTCCAAAACAGTAATACTTTTAAGCTATAACAATTCACAAAACAATTTTACACATTTTCAAAAATAAAGTGATATAATAATTGTATCACCATAAATAGTATGGTCCTACAAGTGATATTTTTCATGGTAATCCAATTTATTGTATCACTTTTTGTGTAACTATTTTTCATTTTTTGACTAAATTTAGTTTTGATTTGAAATTGTTTGGTAAGTTGTAACAGCTAAAAAATATTATTTTAAAAATTGTTACAAATATGCTAATTTGGTATAGTGATGCAACGAAGTTCTGAGCGATACCCATGGTTAAAAAGATGTTATGGTTTAATTGTGTATTCTTTTGTTGAAGCTAAACTGAGTATTTATAGGGTCGAGGAAACCTTTGTGATGAGAGTCATAAGTAATTCATCCATGCTTGAAAATTCAAATGATATTTTCCTGAGTTATGCCATGGGAATTGATTTTCACAGAGGCTGCTTTTGGCTTGGCTGATCAGTAGTCAAGTTATACATAATACATAATGACGTACAGGATCAGGATGTAGACATGTATGGTGGCCTATAATTTTGTTTATTTTCGACAAAAAAAAAAGGTCGTGCTTAAGGTTTCTACGGTTTAATTGTGCTTGCACAATATTCTTAGGCGACTTCCGCCTTTACTAAATTGTTTTTTTAGGATGTATCACGCGACTTCTCTTATCTAAAGCAGTAAAGCTCCGTTGACTGTTGATGTATCATGTGTTTAGCAAAAATGTTGCATTTGTGTGATGTGAACACATTCTTACAAGTCTTTTAGGATGAAATTTGCAATGTTGAATATATCATTGTATTAAATTGGTAGTTTTGTAACAACTCCAAAAATAATATCACTTTTGAAGTGTAACAATTCACTTAACAAATTTACACACTTTCACAAATAAAATTATACAATAATTGTATCACTATGAAGAATATGGTTATAAAAGTGATACAATTCATGGTGATCCAATTTATTTTATCATTTTTTTTGTGTTACTATTTTTCATTTTTTTGACTAAATTTAGTTTTGACTTTAAATTGTTTGGTGAATTGTATTTGTAACATCTCAAAAATGATATTTTTTAGAATTATTACAAAAGTGTCAATTTAGTGCAGTGTACTTTCAACTTATAAAGACAAGATTTAGCTTTTAGAACTTATGTCATCTGTGTCGATACACTCTTATCAGCTAAAATCATGTGCATCATTCATCTGTGCAGCGCCAGCAATTGTTAATTTCCATATAAACTTCGATGTGCCATGAGGGGCATATTCAATGAAAGAGGTTATATAAGCTTTGTGAAATGAAAAAAAATTCCACTTTGGTTTATGTTATAGGGTTTTTATTGTTTTTTTTTTTTTTTGGCCAAATCAAGATCCATACCAGACCCCTTTTTACGCTCTATTTCATATATGTTGTATATCCATAAGTTGTGGATCAATGTACAATTTAAGACTCCTCGAAACAACTACATGATTGTTCCTCTCTAGTTTCATCCACTTATGTAACAATATTCGATTGCTTCATCAGTAGAGAATTTTCTCCTTGCGGGCAAAACACAACCCTGTAATCTGTACCAGCAGGACAGGAGAAAGGCATGGTTTGATCGTCACCACAGGTAAAAGCATCTGGGCACCTATCCTTGAAGAACTTTGAGAAATCGGTAGGCCCACGGCTTGGAGAGTTGGCGTCACAACATTATTGTTACATCCGTCCTTTGCTTTTAACTGGTTCGGACATTCGCCTACAAGCTAGTCCCCAGGTCGCACCTGCCTCGACCACTTGCAGAACTAAGAAGAAATGAGGGTGTGTTTTGTTGCATGGAATACTCATATATTTTAGGTTAATATGAGGTCTATGAAGATTGCCATAGTCAATTGATTTTTAAAGGTTTTTTATGTGTGATTTATGTTTTTTATTTGAAAGGCAAACGTGTTGCTGGTGGGTATAAAACCCAAGACATGTGAGTTAAACCATCGCAGTATTAACCATTCAATCAGGCTACCATTGGCATGTGTAAATTATGTTGTGATCAGGTAATAAAAGGATCGGTATTATAAAGGAAGAACTGACTTGAGATGGAAGTTCACGCAATTAACCGATGGTGATAATGGTGCCAAATCGAAGTGATATTCATAGTATCCATGACCTTCGACAAGAATACAAAACCAGGTGATAACGAGTATGGGCCATGCATTTGATTGATTACAGACCTAAACATGCTGGTCGCAACCCAGACCAAGCTAGTTTGGACTAATTATGCAATTTAGCTGGCTCTGTCCAAGGACATCTGCTGGGTCTTTTTAGCAGCTCATGTTTATAATTGGGCCAATTTGTGTATTGAGTGAATAAAAGAGCCACAAAATGTTTTGGAACTTCTTAATGGCTTATATCCACCCAAACTTGGAGCTCAATGGATGGGAGACATGCAGTATTCAACTTGGCAAACTTTAGCACCCCTATATAGTTCATGGAAAAATGGGGTAACAAAATTAGTATTAGCATGTCATTCGATTCTTTCCGTGGGTCGTGTTGGGGCACTTCTTCATTTTACGAGTGAATAAGTTCATGATACGCATAAAGCATCACACAAACCATAGGAGATTTGTGTCACAAACTTGTTTTGTCAAGTTATAGGCATCTAGGCGGCATTTGCTTAGATTTTATTTGGTAAATTGCATACGTTACGTGCATAGTCTGTTATCTGGTGAATCGTTTTTCAGGGTAAAAAGGAAAACTTTGACGCGGAACCTGGAAAGTCTATATGAACTCTTGAAGAAAATTTCAAAACTAGATTCGACTAGTACGTTTATTGTGTCTTGGTCATATTTTGTCTTTTGAGATTGAGGTGATGTACTTGAGGGAGTGTTTCTTCCTCATAATGTCTTATCCATCTACATACATGTTCGAATTAGATTGGTGTTTCCCTTTAAATTGTTGACAAATTATTGCAGCCTAACCATTTTTTACACAAATTTTCACTCCCATATAGAAATTTCAGAAGACATTTATTTACAGATGAAACCCCACCTTAGTAAACACTCGAATTCATTCAACTCACTTGGAGAATCATAAAATGATTTAATATCAATCGTTCTATTTCACCATTAACTTGACAATTCATAGCTAATAGATCAGCAGTTTAAACTGTGATTTTGAACATTTGTTTAAGTGATTCACAGCCATAAAATATCAACTTATCTTGAATTTTGTATTGGCGAGACTAATCTAATTGTCAATATAGAGATTTATAGGATGTTACCCGCCCATGCAAAGTGGTAATATTTATACGTTTTGTATGATGCAAAACATTATCCAAACGCCACCCATGTGATCGAGCATAGGTTGTTCAACAATTCTATACTCTATGAACAGGTCATATAGGCGACCATAAGATTTTTAATTTATGTGAAAGCCAAACTAGATTATATGTGAACACAAACATGATCCTTAAAATTATGCATTTTTGTGGAGGCCAAATTTGATGAACTGCCCATTTGTACTCTGGGCTGGCTCAAGGAGAAAATTACTAGAACTTGAAATATATATTTGGACACAATTTGTAACTAGAATTATGCATCATTATTGAAGAAAATAGGACATCATTTAGTAACTAATACCCATCTTCCCTTTAAAAAAAAAAACAACTGCATGATTGTTCCTCCCTAATTTCATGCACAACCAGTCATAATCATCTGGTCTTTATTAGATTTCAGTCATAATGGACTGAAAATCCTTATTAACTATTTACTTGATGAGGAAATCAAGTGTGCTCTTCAAGGGCAGAAGACAACCCTGTAATTCGGTACCAGAAGGGCAAGTGAAAAGGCTGGTTGGATCATCTTGGGGATAACTATAGGCATCTGGGCACCTAGTCTTGAAGAACCTGGAAAAATCAGTTGGTTGACAAGGCCCTTGGGTGCAACAATACTCCTGAGTCTTGAACACAGTACATGGGTTGTTACATCCACCAGGGGCCTTGAGCTGATTGGGGCATTGGCCAACGATATCAGCAGTACATCGGATGACACGGGTACAGCCACTTACGGCGCTGAATTCCATAGGCACATTGAACCCATCGACATTTGAGATGTCAATGAAGTCCAGATTATTAGGCTGGTTCAAAGCAAATTCGGCTAAGGTGTTGGGTGCCTGACCAAAACCTGTGCATTGAAGCACCCCACCGCAGTCTCCAGTCTGGCAGGTTCCACGACCGTTTGCATCAAAGTTGCAACCGGTGCGAGCCCAAATGCGGGCCTGGGTTGTGCTGGCGCTACATTTATGTTCCATGTTTGGCCTGTGGCGAGTGGCATGCCACCTCCTGGTTTTGCTGCAGCCCATACAGTGTATGGACATTGGTTTCGGATCTCAAATGTGGCTGCATGGGCTAAAGCTGAGAGGGCAGAGAACAACAGGGAGAATGCGGAGAGCTTATTAGAGATACTCATGGTTAAAGGATGTTTGGGTGTGTTTGTGTATTGTATTGTGAGGTAAAGTGGGTATTTATAGAGTCAGGGAAGCTTTGGGATGGAGTTTTATGTAATTAATCATTTGTAGAAAATTCAAATTGTTGCGTCTTATTGCGGAAGCGGGTAGATACCAACAATTGCACACAAGTACCACAAGGATTCAATCAATTAAATAGAGCAACTAGCAATGAAAGTAATTAGAAAAACCAAGAACCTACCACAAGAGATACAAAGTTCACGTGGTTCGGCGAATTGTGCCTACGTCCACGGTGAGGTGATTCCACTATATTCAAGAACAAGGTACAAGAAGATGACAATTCTCACACTATCTCTCAACAAGAGATGAAACAGTTCCAGCAATTATCTTTCTCTATTCCCTGTGCTTTACAGTTTTTTCTACGTATAAAAAAAAACAGCTACAGTTCCTAGTATATATAGCGTCTTGTTTCCTGTTATACAACAATTCTTTCACAACAGTTTCCTGTTTCACAGTTGTTGTTTCTTGAATTTGTTTCCTGTTCAAAAACCAGTTTCGTGTTTCCTGAATTTGTGTCCTGTTCAAAAAAACAGTTTCCTGTTTCCTGAATTTGACTCCTGTTCAAAAACAGTTTCATGTTTCACAAAACAGTTATGTTTCCTGTTTCACAAAACAGTTATGTTTCCTGTTTCACAATTCTCCACTCGACATTTTTTAAAGGAAAAAATGAGCTGAACAAAGCAAAAGAATAAACTGATCAACATTCCACCATAACTTGTCACCTCACGAAACCGCCCTAAAGGGCAACACCCCAAAGGGCCCTCAATCAACATGAGTCAATGTGGAGTAAGTCCAAACAATGTTGGAACTTAACTTCAGGAACAACCTTTGTCACATATGGTTGTTTTTTGTGTGTACTTTCACCAAAGACACATCACCATCCTCAATTACATCTCGAACAAAGTGATATCAAACGTCAATATGCTTAGTCCTTGCGTGATGAACCTGATTTTTAGCCAAGTGGATGGCACTTTGACTGTCACAGAGAACCTCAACACTATCTTGTTCCACACCCAAATCATTTACAAGACTTGAAGCCACAATGCTTCTTTTACAGCTTCTGTCAATGCCATATACTCTGCCTCTGTAGTAGAGAGAACCACTATATCCTGAAGCATAGATCTCCAACTAACCGGAGCATCAAATATCTTAAATACGTAACCAGTAGTAGATCTTCGTCCTATCTAGAATCACCAGCATAATCAGAATCAACAAACCCACGAATCTGACATGAATCTCCACCGAAGTCCAAACCCACATCCAAGGTACCTTTACGTACCTAAGCACCCATTTCACTGCCTCCCAATGTTTCTTCCTATGGTTTTTCATATACCTGCTCACAACACTAACAGCCTGTGAAATGTCAGGGTGTGTACACACCATAGCATACATTAAACTGCCAACTGCACTAGCATAAAGAACATGCGACATGTATTCCTTTTCTTCCACTGTGACTGGAGATAACTTTCGAGAAAGTCTAAAATGTGAAGCCAAAGGAGTAATAACCGGCTTTGCGTTTTCCATGCCAAGCCGTGATATGACCTTCTCAAGGTACCTTTTTGTGAAAGAAATAATTTTTATTCACCCTTTCTCTTCTTATCTCCATACCAAGTATTTTCCTTGCAGCACCCATATCCTTCCTCTCAAACTCAGATGCAAGTTGAGACTTCAATTTATTTATCTCCACCATATTCTTACAGGCAATGAGCAGATCGTCAACATAGAGCAAAAGATAAATAAAATCGCCACTACGAAGTTTTTTCAAGTAAACACAACAATCATACTGACTTCATGTGAACCCATGTTTCAACATAAAAGTGTCAAACCGTTTGTACCACTGCCTAGGTGACTGCTTTAACCCATAAAGTGATCTCCTCAAACGACAAACATGGTCTTCTTTTTCAACAACCTTAAAACCTTCCGGCTGATGCATATAAATTTCCTCTCTAAGTCTCCATGCAAGAAAGTTGTTTTCACATCAAGTTGTTCAAGCTCAAGATCACCATGAGCTACCAAGCTCAACACACACGTATAGAAGTATGTTTTACCACAAACGAAAATATCTCATTGTAGTCAACGCCTTCCCTCTGAGCAAAACCTTTAGCTACTAATCTTGCCTTGAACTGAGTACCAGATTCTAGAGTAGCATGTTTCTTCTTAAACACCCACTTGCAGCCAATTGCTTTCCTTCAATTAGGCAACGACACTAGATCCCAAGTATGGTTCTTCTGGAGAGATTCCATCTCACCCTGCATAGCTACTAACCAACTCTGACTATCTGAATGACGAGCGGTCTGCTTGTAAGTAGTTTGGCTCATCATTTTCCACAGAGAGTGCATATGCAACCAAATCAACTGTATTCAACTGACCATAGTGCTTCAACGGTTCTTCAAAGCCAAAATTTTGAACTTGCTTAATCGATCGTTTTGACCTAGTTAAGGCCAAAGGTTGCTGTTGGGATTGATTATCTTCAACTGGTTGTTGTTCCTCATGGTCTTCAGGCTCATAATTCAGATCATGTGTGTCTGCTTCAACCACTTGTTCATCTGCTGCATCCACAGACGCTTCAACTTCCACTTTCTAAGTGTTACTAGATTCACCACCACTATCAACCAACTCCTTAGCTTTAGTACAAGCTAACAAGGAATTCTCAATCAAATGTAACATCTCGACTGATCACAATTTATTATCCTCTAAACACCATAGAAGATAACCCTTTACGCCTTTTGCATACCCCAAGAAAATGGCCTTCTTAGCCTTAGCATCAAGCTTATTTTCTTTCACATGGTAGTAGGCAATACAACCGAAAACTTTCAGTATACTGTAATCATCATGTTCACCTGACCACACCTCATAAGGTGTTTTGCAGTCTAATGTAGAATGTGGCGATCTAGCTCATAAGGTGTTTTGGAGCGCATACACCTAGCTCTTTCAACCATAGTACGGTTCAATATTCAGCAACTCCATTTTGTTGTGGCGTGTCTCTAACAATCCAATGTCGAACAATTCCTTCCTGATCACAAAACTGTTTGAAATTACCTTCAGTATACTCGGTACCATTATCAGACCTCAAAGCCTTCACCTTTCTTCCAGTTCTATTTTCAACCATTGTTTTTCACCTTTTAAATGTCTCAAATACTTCATTCTTAGACTTCAAAAAATATACGCATGTGTAACGGGAATAATCATCAATGAAGGAGACAAAATACCTGGAACCTCCCTTAGAGGCGACCTTCGCTGGCCCCCACACATCTGTATGCACATAGTCTAGAATACCTCTGCTCCTATGCTTGCTTATACTGAGTTTTACCCTGCATTGTTTTCCATATACACAATGCTCGCAAAACTCCATAGTTGGTTTCTGCATACCCTTCAGTAACCCTTTCTTGCTTAGTAGAGACAATATTTTTCTGTCACATGCCCAAGTCGCATGTGTCATAACCTAGTGTTTCCGATGAAGAAGTTCCACTGCCACATTTTCTGTTACCGTGTTACCCATCAAGGTGTACAAGTTACCTTGTTTGATCCCTTTCATGACAACCAAAGATCCACGGACAACCTTTAAAACTCCACCTACCGCTGTAAACTTACAACCATTGGAGTCTAAAACACCAAGCGAGATAATGTTCTTTTTCAAGGCTGGGACATGCCTCACATCAGTTAAGGTTCTCACAATACCATTATACATCTTAATCCTCATTGTTCAAATTCCAACTGTCTTGCAAGCGTAATCATTACCCATCAGAACAGTACCACTATCAATGTGCTCATAGGTAGTGAACCATTCCCTGTTTGGGCATTTATGGTAAGAACACCCAGAGTCAAGGATCCAACTCCCAGAGATTTCTGTGTTTTCACCCGCAACTAAATAACATTCTTCATCCTTTTTCGTACTGGATGCATAACTTGCTTCACTAGTATCACCCTTATCTTGTTTTTTCTTGCCATTCCAACGTTATCATGATTACTCTTACCTTGATTTGGACAATGTTTCCTAATATGCCCCTACTCTTTACATTTGTGACATTGTGGACCTCTAGACTTTGATCTAGATTTTCCACTCTTTGAAGATGATTTCACTTGAGACCTTCCTCTAGCAACCAACCCTTCAACTTGATCTTTCACACTACCACTTGATGAAGTTTTCTTCCGAATCTTATTGGACAATAATGCACCGGTAGTTTCATCAAATGTAAGTTCATCTTTCCCAAACAAAATTGTTTGTACAAGATTTTCATATGATTGCGGCAAGGAGTAAAGCAATATAATTGCTTGGTCTTCATCCTCAATCTTCACATCCACATCTCTCAAATTTGAGATAATCCGTGTAAACTTGGTGATATGATCACCAATTGGAGTGCCATCATCCATTGCTAATCTGTACAATTGGGTTTTCAAGTATAACCTGTTTGATAATGTCTTAGTCATAAACTGTGACTCAAACTTCAACCAAACATCAGCTTCCGTAGTCTTTTCATTAACTAAAAAAACTATGTCTCTATCCAGACACAAGCAAATAGCAGCACGAGCCTCCAAATCCAAATCTTCCCATTCATCATCTGACATGGTTTCAGCCTTTTTATCCTTCCTTAGTAATGCCTTGTTTAATTTCTAAGAAATAAGCAAATTCCTCATTGTATTCTCCAATATCCGAAATCGTTCTTACCATTAATTTCTCAATTTCATACTTCTCCACATGTGCCTTGCTCACCTTGGATGCCATTGCAAACAAAGTCTGTGACTTTCTAAACAAGAAGCTTCACTACGGTTTTTTTTTTCAAACAACTTGTGCACAAACAAACCCTAGCACTTTTGAATCTTCACAATCTTGAGTAGAACAATTCAAGATAAATTTCCCTTAATGCTCTGATACCAATTGTTGCGTCTTATTGCGAAAGCGGGTAGACACCAACAATTGCACACAAGTACCACAAAGATCCAATCAATTAAATAGAGCAACTAGCAATGAAAGTAATTAGAGAAAACCAAGAACCTACCACAAGAGATACAAAGTTTACGTGGTTCGGGCGAATTGTGCCCACGTCCACGGTGAGGAGATTCCACTATATTCAAGAACAAGGTACAAGAAGATGATAATTCTCACACAATCTCTCAACAAGAGATGAAACAATTCCAGCAATTATCTTTCTCTATTCCCTGTGCTTTACAGTTTTTTCTTCGCACAAAAAAACAGCTATAGTTCCTAGTATATATAGCGTCTTGTTTCTTGCTATACAACAATTCTTTCACAGTAGTTTCCTGTTTCATAGTTGTTGTTTCCTGTTCAAAAACAGTTTCCTGTTTCCTAAATTTGTTTCCTTTTCAAAACCAGTTTCCTGTTTCACAAAACAGTTCTGTTTCCTGTTTCACACAAATGATACATGATGACTTGACTGATTTCAACATCGCTGCCAAGAAAAAATGGTGAAAGAGATTTACGTGTATAGAGAGAGGTTTAGGTTTATAGAGAAAAATGAGCTATGGACTTGGATACAAACCTAGCTGCGTGCCTTTTTATAATCTATTAGTAAAAAAGGAATGTAAAATAAAATAATGACAATAAAGTAACCTGGCTCCACAGTTACATATTTGTAAAAAGGCAATAACTACCTCGTATCACTATATCCTCTTTCTCACATCACTATCGATTTTTTTTCTCTCCCCACACTCAAATCTCTTGCAAATCTCCTCTCTCTCCCTCGAAAACTCTCAAAATCCTCTTAAAATTAAAACTCTTAAACCCAACTCAATAAATATGCATAACTTAAACATAACAGATAAACCCAAACTCAACAAAAAAAAATGAAAAGTAGGGTAACTTTCAAACCAATTTAAACCCTAAATTGATACTGATTCTCAAGCTTATCAAAACATGAAATTTTATTACTCTGAGTTATCTAATAAACATAACTTGATCACTTGAAATATTTTCAAATGAGCAAGTTATGATCATTTTACTAAATTCGAGCAAATCTATCCAAAAAATGAAAATGAGATAGTGTTTCTGACTTTCGACCAACTTATGTGCTCGATTGACACTGATTCTGAAGTTTGTCAAAAATAAAAGTTGTAGTACTCTCAATTATCTAATAACGCAACTTGAATCACTTGAAAACATTTAAAATGACCAAATTATGATCATTTTAGTAAAGTCATGCAAATCTGTCCAAAAAATTAGCTATGGACTTGGATACAAACCTAGATGCGTGCCTTTAGATTACCCTGAATAGTCTACACCACGTTAGAAAGATTTGGTCTCTATTCCATAAGAGAACTCTCGTTATGTATATTCTATAGAAATTATGTAATTTGATATAGGCTATAGATTTGAGGTGAAAATTATGTATATTCTTGATAAGTGTGGAGTTCTATTACTTTTCTAGCAAGCTAAAGTCTTCCAAGTGATGATGCATATTTAGACTGTCCATCATAAAAGTAAAGTATCTGTATTCATTTCATGTGATAATTAAGTTTGACTAAGATAAGTGCAGAATTTATGGGAATTTTCTTAGCAATCCCTGATTTATGTATTTGTTCCACCGAGAAGACTATTCAATTCAAATTCAGTAACATTCAGGGTCACAAGGTATCATAATTTACAATGTTGAATTCTTTGATGAATCCATTTTCTCTTACTTGAGTTTGCATAGCTAAGAATATATATAAGTGTAAACATGGAGATTTATGGATGTATTTCTTGACAGTTTATTGAAAGCTTCATCGGTTGGTGTGATTTCACTAGACAAAATATGTATTTAAGCCAACTATGTGGTGTTTGTAATTGAAGCTCATTCACTTCAGACCTTACAAAAGTTTGGAATTTCTTCTTGCCTTCTTTTCTACAATTAAATCTGGAAAAGAAGCAATATTTTCTTTGTGATTAAAAAAAATAAAATTAGGTCATCAAAACTTAGAGGAAATGGAAAGAGGTGAATATTTTTAGCACCATGATATCCAAATGTTCATTGCTCATTATCCTTGCTCGTATATCAAATTGACAAGTAGAACGCATTACATATTCTATGTAGCTAAAGTCTTCCAAGTCAAGATGCATGGATGTATTAGTTTGAATGGCCACACCTTGATATTTTAGATTGTGAAACATAGCCTAAAATCAGCCACAAATTTACACCCCTTATCTTTCTGAAGAGCATTGAAGTGGAAACCTTAATGCAGAAGCTTAATCAATCAGCAATGCCTAGTAAGAAGTGTGGAACGACTTGACTTGGTAGACTTTGGGACATGCTAAGCAACAATATTTGATGACCAATTGATCAGTAGAACCACACATTTCATATTCTAGTTAGCTAGAGTCTTCCCTTATCTTTATTGAAAGAGATTGAGAGTAGAAACTGAATGGAAAAGCGCAATCAATCAGCAATGCAATGGCAAGTAGTGTAAGAACGACCTCGACTTAGTAGGCTTCGGGTCGTGCCAAGCAACAACATTTGACGAGCTGTCGATCAGTAAAACCACACATGCATTTCATGGGTTTCAATAATTTTTAGCCTAGACCAGCTTACTTAGGTTTGGAACGCAAAGTATTTGTATTAAAGCTCATTCACTTCCGACCAACAATAAGTTTGGGAATTTCTTCTGCCTTCTTTTCTACAATTAAATCTGGAAAATCAATATTTTCTTTGTGATTTTCATAGTGTGCAAGACAGACTTCTGCACATAGGACCAAGAGTACAAAGTATTTTGCTTCGGATAAAATGAACGATATTTTAGACAGTGAACCACAACCTAAAATCAGCCACAAGTTTACAACCTTATCTTTTTTTAAAGTGATTGAAGTGGAACCTCAACGCGGAAGCTTAATCAATCAGCAATGTGCTGGCGAGTAGTGTTGGAACGACTTGACTTGGTAGACTTCGGGACACGCTAAGCAACAATATTTGATGAAAGTTGAACTTAAAAAACCAAAATAAAACTAAATACTACTAACTGCTTTAGTTTTTATGTAACCCCCCCAGGGGGAAGGGGGTAAGTCTAATGAAGGGGGGATAAGTCTATGAACCACAAAAGGAAGGGGGTAAGTCTAATGAACCACAAAATCATTATACCATTGCCCACCCATCATTGCCCACCCATCCTTCTACATCTGTTGTCCAAACAAATCCATAACAATTGAGCATAAAAATTGAACAGAAACTCTGAACAACACTAAGAAAGACAATCGGTCAATCACTGCGGTAAACTCTGTTCAGTCACTATCTTAGATCACAGTATAGTACCATGCCTTGCATGTAGCCTTAATAGCTCCAATTTATTAGTTATGACAATCAGTCGGAATCTACAGAAATTGAATAACAATAGTAAAACGTGAATAATAATAATAATAATAATAATAATAATAATAATAATAATAATAATAATAATAATAATAATAATTAATAATATAATATAATAATAATAATAATAATAAGCTTTCAAAACTGTCAAGAAATCATCCATAAGTCTCCATGTATATATAGGCAAACTCAAGTCGAAAAAAATGGATTCATCAAAAAAACACAACGGTGTTAATTACTAGTTTAGTGACCCTGATTTCCCATAAGGTCAATAAAATCGGACTAGGCAAATTAATGAAGGTTATCCTTCACGTTAATATAAAGGTTTGAGCATCCTTAAAACTCGACTTGCTTTTCAAAAAAAAAAATTGCAAATGTAGGGGGCCAAATTAATGTAGTGTTAACCAACGTAGTCAAAGTCATCTAAAGTCACCGCTTAAAGCCAAAAAGCCCAAGCCCCAAGTCATGACATCTCCGCTTTGTCTTGGTCAAAGTTAGGCTATTACCTTGACGCCACAAAAAGCCACGATTTTAACTTTTTTTTTATTGAGTGTGCAAGCACCAAAGCCATTGCTTTCATTAAATAAAAGCATTTTTTGTTGCGTTTTATCTTTCTTATTTTTCTCATACTTTTTTTCTTTCGAATTTTTTAGAGCTTCACGGCTGAATCATAGAGCTTCAACAGATTCAGAGTTGGAGATCTTGTTCGAGGTACGAATCTTCTTACCTTCAATAAGCTTCACCCAAATTAAATTTCCACCGTCATGGCCCCTAAGAAGAAACCCACATCTAAACATCATAACATAGAAAGCAATATAAACACTTATATTGACTTGAGCTGACACCTCTAAATCTAGTAGAAAGCATAATGCATATATTAGAAGCTTATGTACAAGCAAACATGCATATATTTGTGCTTCCCTTTTTCCTAAAGCCAAACCATGGCAAATCGCTTCGCCTTCACTTCATGCTTTGACTACCTTGGTGTTAACACTTGACACTCATGCACCTTGCCTAGTTGAATGAAGTTACAAAATTTAAAGGGACAATTGCCCCATCTGGGCAGGGTTGTATGAGGCTCCGCCACTGGGTACAATCCAAGAGCAGTCACTACAAAAAAAGACAAATCAGCAACGGCTAAAAACCGTTGCTAATTGTCAAAAAACCGTTGCTAAAATGAATTAGCAACGATTCAACAACCGTCGCAATACCGTGGCTATTTTAAGCGTCTCTATTTGAATCAGCAACGGTAAACAATCCCGTAGCTAATTCGCAACGGCTAAAAACCGTCGCTAACTCGAAAAATTTCGTTGCTAAAGCTGTTGAAAATTTCGACTAAGCCTGTCGCAAATTGAAAAATAGCGACGATTTTTGCCGTGGCTATTTAGCGACGGCAAGGAAGCTGTCGTTAAATTGCAAATCTAATTGACAAACAGCCACGGTATTTTGCCGTGGCTATTTAGGGACAACTTTGTTGCAAATCATATTGACAAATGAAATTTACAATTTACAAATTACAAATACAAATGATAATTCATTTTTTATAATGAAATTAAGCTCTTAATGATTTGTCCATTCTGAAAATTAATAGAAACTACCAGAACTAAACTTAATTGATCAAAAACATTACAGGAGACTTAATTGATCAAAATTATAAACAAAAATACACAGAATCT
Source organism: Berberis thunbergii (assembly GCA_003290165.1). NCBI lineage: Eukaryota > Viridiplantae > Streptophyta > Magnoliopsida > Ranunculales > Berberidaceae > Berberis > Berberis thunbergii. Next base: position 235,270 of record QNQO01001637.1, read on the forward strand.
CTAGAATATCAGACAAAAATTACAAAGAATCAATTTCAAAAATGACAAAAAACCACACAAAAAAATTTTCGATCTATAGAATATATGATATTAGATCTATCTGATCTCGAGATCTGAGATTTTAGATCTTCTGAGATCTCTTGCAGCTAGGGAGGTGGCGGAGGAAAGGAGAGGAGAGGGAGGCGGCCGGGATCGTGTCTAGCGGAGGAGACGGACTTCGCTCTGTGGGTTTCTTCTCTGCGGGTTGAAGAGAAAATTTTTGGTTAAGTTGGTTGGTAGAGAAAATTTAAATTTATATAGAGATAAGTAATTGAAGGGGATTGGTTGTATTAGTTTTACGCGGATCGGTGATGTGATTTGGTTTAGTGCGTTGGATTGAGATAAAGTTTTTGGGTATTATTGACGGTTGAGATGAGGTTTCACGAGGATCGGTGATGTGGTTTTTTTTATTCAAAAAAATATTAGCGACGGTTTTGTGCCATAGCTAAATGTTTTTGTGTATAAATTTTTTTTTATTTCAAAAAATCAATTAGCGACGGTTTTGTGATGTCGCTAATAAAAAAATCTTTGTAAAACTTAGCGACGGTGTTTTGCCGTAGCTAAATGTTTTTGTGTATTATTTATTTTTTTCCAACAAACAATTAACGACAGTTTTTTGCCGTCGCTAATAAAAAAAATGTAAAACTTAGCGATGGTAATTTGCCGTAGCTAAATGTTTTTGTGTATTATTTTTTTTTTCAAAAAAACAATTAGCAACAGTGTTTTGCCGTCGCTAATAAAAAAATAATGTAAAACTTAGCGACGGTGTTTTGCCGTAGCTAAATGTTTTTGTGTGTGTTTTTTTTTTCAAAAAATCAATTAGCGACGGTTTTTTGCCGCTAATAAATAAATAATGTAAATTTTAGGGCGGTGTTTTGCCGTAGCTAAATGTTTTTGTGTGTTATTTTATTTTTCAAAAAATCAATTAGCGAAATAAAATAATAATGTAAAACTTAGCGACGATTTTTTGCGTAGCTAAATGCTTTTGTGTATACTTTTTTTTTTCAAAAATCAATTAGTGACGGTTGTTTGCCATAGCTAAATGTTTTTTGTATAATTTTTTATTTTAAAAAATCAATTAGCGACGATTTTTTGCCGTTGCTAATAAAAAAATAATGTAAAACTTAGCGACGATTTTTTGCCGTAACTAAATGTTTTTGTAGGAGTTCTTCGCAGGGGGTGAAGAGGGTTTCTTCGCGACGATCAGTCTGGGTTCTTCGCAGGAGTTCTTCACAGAGGGTTCTTCGCAGGTTCTTCACAGTCAGAGAGAGGGATTCAGCGAGAGAGTGAGAAAGGGGCTTAGCAGTGAGGGGTCCATCTGGATCACTCAGCTAGAGAGAGGGTTTCAGCATTCCAGCCTGATCTTCAGAGAGAAGGATTCTCAGTCAGAGGGATTCTCAACCTGATTTCAGAAAGGGCGTTTCAATCAGTTCTCAGCCTGATCTTCAGCGTGCTCAGCCTGATCTACAGCGTGCTCAGCCTAATCTTCATAGCATTTGTGGTGAGAGGTTTCTCAATGGATCAGAGCTTTTCGGCTAGGGGTAATGCCTGTCAGTTTGTTCAATCCTCTTTGTTGCTACGATGCTGCTTGTATGCCGGTAAAATTGTGTTTCTGCTTGTGAAATTGTATTTAATCTTGTGTGATATGGAGTTCAAAGATAGCAATCTTCGTTTGTTGAAAATTGATGGAAAAAATTTGGGATCCGAATGTCAAGAGGAGGTTTGTTGTTGTTTGAATCGAGTTTGAGGGTTAGAATCAAAGTCTTTGTTGAATTGCAGATGGGAGAATGAATTGGGCTTCAGCTTAATATAGTTGTGAAATCAGGCTCTAACACCTTTTCAGCTAGTTCGAAGATCAATAACTGATGGATTATGGTGGTGAAAGAGACCAATAAAGGAAGAATCTTCCTTTCTATTATGATTGGTTGTGGTTTCATATCTAAAACTCTAAAGGTGTCAGCTGATGTGGAAGGGACAAGTTGGAAACAACTCACCCAAATTATGAAGAAGGTGATTTTAAATAAGGTGCCTCAGCCTTAACTAACGCCCTAAGATAAGGCTACGAAAAGATGAAATTAAAGACCAAAACAATTAATTGGCGATAAGTCATTTTTTTTAGTCAGTCTAAATGGCTCCTCCCCATTCCCTCGATAGTTAAGAATTATCCCTTTATTATTTTTCAGCATTGTTAGGATAATCTTGCCTATCAATGTTTCAAAGCAAAAGGGAAACTTGTCAGACAACCGTGCGGCGTCTTCACATCTAATTTGCTTTGATGGGTATAAATATCTTGCTTTTAGTTGTGCAATTATGTGATATGGGACTAAATTCTCTGACTTCCCTTGAATACGAACAATTCATTAAATTAACGCATATGGGTCGTGCGATTTTTAGCGATTTTTTTGCTCTGAGGTGTTTCTGGAGGGTATTTTGGGAATTTTTGTTATTTTTTTCATCTTTTCTAATCCAGCCGTTCATTGATCCAGGGAATCAATCTGGTTCCTTGATTTCTGGTTCGGATTGGCAAACCCTAGCCGCTGTTTCGGCTACTTGCCGGTTTCCTGCCGCTTGGGACTCCGATACAGATCGATTCTCGATTGGTTCAGACAGTGCAACGACCGGGATCGGATCGGTGTTTTGGGCATTGCTCTCACCGCAAGTGCAGCTTTTGAACCTGTGTCCGATTCGTGTCGTATCGATCTGTTACGATCTACGGCCTGTTACGAACCGGGGTTTGTTCACGCCGCCGTTCCGATCTGTTACGACCTGTTACGATCTTGGGTTTGATTCAAGCCGCTGTTCCGATCTTGCATCTGTTACGACATTGAATATTGCTTTCCATCCCTGGTTTTGATTCCATAATTTGCTGGATGAGATGATCACGCAAGCCGCCAGTCCCACACCCACTGGTCCGGGTCATGGGGGAACCACGATGGTAATTCTAAGCCTTCTTTTGCCCAGATTTTGGGGAAAATTTTGGTGGATGACATTGTCGAAACTCAGGTTGAAGGAACAAGATTCCGTAAGGAGGGGGCTCCAGCTATTGGACTCACGCATCAGATGAGGATCGTGGGGAAGCTTTCATGGAAAAACATGTCATTGTCCTCAAATTCTCTAGTTACCGCCCGACTTTGACAGATATTCGCGATTCAATTCACAGGACTTGGGGAATTTTGGGAGACTTCTCACTGGGTTTATTGAATCAAAGACATGTGATAGTTCGACTCCAATCGGAGGTAGAAGCCAAGAAAGTTCTGTCGCGGGATTCATTTCTGATTCGAGGAGTTCGTTTCAAAGCTTTTCGCTGGCATGATGGTTTCAGTTTGAAGGAGGACCCAATCTCGGTTCCCCTATGGGTAGAGTTACCTAACCTTCCTTTGCATTTATTTCATCCCCCTATTTTAAAGGCTATTGTCAATTCTTTTGGTGGATATTTGCGGATGGATGACCATACCCGTTGCCTCACTCGGCCGGGTTTTGCCCGTGTATGTGTGGAGATGTCTCTAGCTGAACCACTACCAAATAGAGTTTGGATTGATAGGGCTAACAACAGGGGTTTCTGGCAGAAAATTGAATATCCAGGTTTCAAGTATTGCGATTTTTGTTCTTTGATAGGACATCAAGAGACCTTTTGCAGGAAAAAATTGGGTCTCAAGGCCAAGGTGGGAGATCCCGACTCTGGTAAAATAGAGAAGATGGCTAGGCCGCCAGTTGAGAACCAAACTTTTAAACAAAAATATGTACCCATTCTCAAACAGGATAAACTTGCTCGGCCAACGGTCGGCCAAGCGGAGCTAAGAATAGTAGGGGGAAGAGTTGGTGGAGGATGTTGGGGAGACAAGGCCGGCGGACAAGATTCCGGTTACTATGAATTTGTCAAATAAATTTGCTTTGCTCAATGAGAACATGGCTGGGGATGAGAGCGACTCAATGCTTCATGCTGGTGGTGGAAAGGTTAAAGAAACTACAGAAGAATGCCTACTAGAGGCGGGGTACAATATCTCGGAGATTGCTAATGTTTTGGGTCTCCCCGCTCAACAAATCAATCCTCGGTCGACTCACAATCCGGGGCCAAAGGTGGCCAAATTAATGTCGTATGTCCATGATGACATTACACTCAAGCAGTTGGGGAACCC
>QNQO01001638.1:0-239835 GCA_003290165.1 Berberis thunbergii
TTTAAATTTAGTTTTGCGTCCTGAAACAAAATAGACGAGAGATGATCAAGAAAATTTTGATTATCTTCCTCCTCCCTCCTCTTCATCCCCTTCTTTCTCCTCTATCTCGCTGCCTCGCCACCACCTCCCCCTTCATCCTCCCTCATCTTTCTCGTTCCTCCTTCATTCTCCTTTGACAAGTTTAAGACCAAATTGTGTTCTTTCATTCATTCATCAGCAATATAAATACTGTAGTCAAAATACAATAGGAAACCACCATACATTAGGAAACCTCCCAAACCAAGGAAACAAATCACTAGCCATCAGAAAGTTTTCTAACCCCATAAAACTTCTAACCCTATAAAACTTGAAACACAATATGCTAAAATATATTTCCTAACAATAGGATGTATTTCCTAATACTGGAAGATATTTTCCTAACAATAGGATGTATTTCCTAATACCCCCCCCTCAAGTTGGAGCATGAGGGTTAAGAATGCCCAACTTGCCAAGGAGATAATCGAACTGCGATTTGCCCAAGGCCTTTGTGAAAATGTCTGCCAACTGATCAGTCGTCGGCACATACGAAGGAGCAATAAGACCATCCTAAATAGCATCACGAACGAAGTGACAATCAACTTCAATATGCTTCGTACGTTCATGGAAGACGGGGTTCTGCACAATGTATATGGCAGACTGACTCACAAAAGAGGGGAACGACCTTGGGATGAAGTACCCCTAAACTCAATAATAAACCTTTCAACCATTTCAACTCACACGTTATGGCGGCCATAGAGCGATATTCCGCCTCAGCCGAAGAACGAGAAACCGTATGTTGCTTCTTAGTTTTCCAAGCAATCGGAGAATGGCCCAGAAACACTAACCACCCCATCAGGGACCTCCGAGTAATAGGGCAAGTGGCCCAATCAGAATCACACCAACCTTGCAAAGTTAAGTCACTATTCGAGCGCAGGAGAATACCGTAACCCGGAGTATCTTTCAAATAGCGGACAACGCGCAATGCAGCATCCCAATGCTCCTGTCGCGGTTGCTGCATAAACTGAGATAACACATGAACCGAATACGTCAAATCAGGACGTGTGACCGCTAGGGGTGGGCACGGTCCGGATCGGTTCCAAATTTGGAGGAACCTAACTCGAACCGTTTAAAAATAACGGATCCGGTCCGGTCCGGATCCCCTCATTTTGAACATTGGAACCGAACCTAACTCGAACCGTTTGGAACGGTCCGGTTCCTACGGTTCCAAACGGTTCCAATGTTCAAAATGAGAGAAATCTTACAAACCGTTTGGAACCTAACTCAATAGTTCGTTGCCAATGCACTATCATGTATCAAGTCAAACATTAATGCAGCCATTGTCTCTGCTAAGATTCATATCTGTGCCTAAACTCGAATTGTTTGTTAATCCCACAGATAAACTGCTTCTGACAAAGGATTGTTCGGAGTTTTAGCTTATGCAAGAATAAAATTTCTACTTTGGTTTCAAATGATTCTACAACTGAATGCAGGACAAGCTAGTACAGTTCCCTCGGCTCAGCCTTTGTGCGCAATTCCAGACCTTGAAAGAGTTCATAGAAATTAATGCATTCATAAACTTATGTTGATCTTCATAAATTAATGCAAAATCATTGATGATGCTTTACTAAAGAGTTATCGTCCAACTACAATAAACAGAGAAGAGCCCAAGCATACATGGCTTCATTTCATACAAGGTAACTGCAAATGTCATACTGAAACATAATATTTATGTATAAAAGAATGGCTTCTATTTACACGCATACATGGCCCAAGCATACATGGCTTCTATTTACACGCCTTCTACATTTGAGGTTCTTGGATGTTCTTCTTGCAGTTGTTTAGAAAATTGAGATTTCTTCTCCTTCAATGAGGTCATTGAATTGTTCAATATCCTCGGATCCACATTCTGCATAAAAGAATATAAGACAGCACAATCACTTTAGTGGTAGTGATTTTATGCTTCATTGTTTTTTGGCAAACATTATTTGGAAAATGCGATACTAGGGAATGACAGAATGAAACCAGTGAAAATAGTAGCGACACTAGTATGCGCAGTAAGAGAACAATTAGACTTATTTGGAAAATTCATGCGATACTAGTAGCACATGTTTGATTTGGCATAGGTAGAAGAACTCTTACTGTGCATCTCCTTGGGTGAAACCAGTGAAAATTCTGCTCGAGGGAATATCTGCTCCTGGAAACAGGAATTCTGTGTTAGCTAATACGCTCATATTCCCTCGAGCGTTTTAGCGAAATCTCCTGTCCTCAACCTAATCCGCACACCGAAAAGTCGAAAATCGTCCAGATTCAGTAAGTCACTCTTTATAACAGATCTAAGACGCAACAAACACAGATCACCTGGATTCAAACTCCATAGACCTCATCTACAAAACATTCACACACAAAAACCAAGTTAAATCCCTATACATAACCAATTCACAAAACCTAAAAATTCACACTAGTAATTCATCTAACAGCTCAGAAGCTCGATCTTAACCTTTTTTCTTGAAATAAAACTGAACATAAACAGAGAAATCAATCCTTCATCAAAGATTCAAGAAAAATCAAGAAATAGGGAGAGTTTGAAATGTTTGATGAATTGAGTAAAAGTGAACTAAGCTAGAGAAAAGAACTCACAGAAGAACACACAGAAGAACACACAGAACAGCCATCTGTTTAGGAGCAGCAAGAAAACAAAAACTAGATCGAAACCCTAATAAAAAAAATTGGCGAAATAGAAGAAGTTCAATCAAACCATGGTGTGTTGTGCGTGTAGAGATTCTAAGAAAGAAAGAAAGAAGAGAGGAGAGATGGAATAGTTATGTACCTTATGGTTATGGCCGAACGAGTACAAAGCAAAGGTATCGAAATGAGACTGAGAGAATGAAAGATATCCAGGTAGGTGAGATGAGGCGAAGAGAGGAGAGAATATATTGCTAGTTGCTACTTCTACTTGCTAGTTGGCTGCTAGGGTTGAGAAACTTTTAGTCTGTTACTATATTTAGTTCCATAATTAGGATGTTATAACTAAATTGATTTGAAACGGGTTGAAACGGGTCCAACCCGGACCGTTCGGTTTTGAAAATTAGGAACCGGGACCGGACCGTTTTAAAACGGAACCGGACCGATCCGAACCGTTTCTAAAAACATATAATTTAAATCCGGACCGTTTAGAGAAAAACGGTCCGGTTCGAGTTGGATCCGCGGATCGTCGACCCGTTTGCCCACCCCTAGTGACCGCCAAATAGACCAAACGCCTCACCAGACGCCTATAAGACTCAGGATCCGAGAGAAGAGAACCCGTGGCACGCGCCAGTTGATGGTTTTGTTCGATCGGAGACATAGAAGGCTTCGAACCCAAGAGACCCACCTCCGAAATAATATCAAGTGCATATTTACGTTGACAAAGAAACAACCCTGCAGAGCTGCGGGCAACCTCAATACCAAGGAAGTATTTAAGGACCCCGAGGTCCTTCATATAAAAACAGGAGCCAAGGTAGTTTTTAAACAGAGCCAAAGCAGCAGAATCATTCCCAAAGAGTATTAAATCATCAACATACACGAGCACATTAATTTGAACCGGCCCCTTCTTATAAGTAAAAAGGGAATAATCAGAATAAGACTGTAAAAAACCATACCCTTTTAAAGTTGACACGAGCTTAGCAAACCAACATCGAGGAGCCTGTTTCAATCCATATAGATATTTACGCAACCGACACACCAAACCAGGTTCATCAGAGGTAAAACCAGGAGGGAGTTTCATATAGACCTCCTCATCTAGATCCCCGTGCAGAAAAGCATTGTGTACATCCATCTGATGCAACTCCCAATTTTTAGAAGCCGCAATTGCAAGGAATGCGCGAACAGTCGTCATCTTTGCCACTGGAGCGAATGTCTCGCCATAATCTATCCCTTCGGTCTGATGATTACCGAAAACAACCAAACGAGCCTTCAATCTCTCAATACTAGCATCAGATTTGTACTTTATCTTATACAACCATTGACTACCAAGAGCCTTCTTCCCTGAAGGCAACTTTTTCATAGTCCACGTCCCATTGTCTTCCAAGGCCCGCATCTCCGCTTGCATAGCGGCGCGCCACCCTGCATCTTTTACAACCTCCTTAAAAGACTGTGGCTCTCTTTCAGCTGTAATAGCTGCAATAAAATTTCGGTGTTTCACAGAAAAACTGTCACAACTAACATAATATGCTATAGGATAAGGTGTACCTGAGGGAGGTGAAGATGTAGAAGCAGGTGAAGCGGAGGATGGACTATTTTTCTTCACCGTAGTGTGTGTAACAAAGTCACGTAGCTTAACCGAAGAATACTTTTCTCGAAAGCCACGACCTAAATGCTCACTTGGCGGAGCATCTCCCGACACTGCCCCCCTGAATCATTCGTAGGAGAAGGCGTAGGCAACACCTGTGGCTGCGGTGCAGGGAGCACGGCCTGCAACGGCGTGGCGGTGGGCTGTGGTATGGCTCGCGGCTGCTGGGTTGGAGCAGGCCTGGGTGTGGACGGGGTGGCGGCCTGTGGCGGCGACTGCAGCTGTGTGGTGGCCTGCGGCTGCTGGTCTGGAGCACCCCTGGGTGTGGGAGGGCGTACTTGCTGCACCTCCTCAGCATTTTCTAAAAAATTCGGAAAATCCACAGCCACCCCTTCATGCAGATCACCATGAATGTCATTGCAAGCAGCAAAATTAGGAGCCTCAACATCAAGATATGGGAAGACATTCTCATAAAACTTGACATCCCTTGACACAAAAAAATCTTGTTTTTCCAAATCAAACAAATACCAACCCTTCTTGCCAAACGGATATCCCACAAAGACACATTTACGACTCCTACTGGCAAACTTATCACCCTTTGCCTTCTGATTATGAGCGAAGCACAGAGAACCGAAAACACGCAATTCACCAAAGGAAGGCGGACTACCAAACAAGACTTCATATGGAGTTTTATTGCCAAGAATACTAGAAGGCGTCCGATTGATTATATGAGCAGCGGCAAGGGCACAATGCCCCCAAAAATAAAGCGGTAGACCACCCTGAAATCGTAGGGCACGAGCAACATTCAAAATGTATTTATGTTTCCTTTCTGCCTGGCCATTTTGTTGAGGAGTCCCCACACAAGAAGTTTGAAACAGAATGCCATTGACCAAAAAATAATCCTTTAGGCAATTAAATTCAGTACCATTATCACTACGAACAATCTTCAATTTATGAGAAAATTGTCTATCAATCATAGCTATAAAGGACAGAAACATTTTAAAAACTTCCGTTTTATCAACTAACAGATAGATCCACACAGCGTGGGAGAAGTCATCCACTAGTGTCAAAAAATAGCGAGCCCCACAAGACGATGGTGTATCATATGGCCCCCATAAATCACAATGGACTAACTCGAAAATGTGAGTAGAGTGATTGTCACTTAATGGAAAACTATCCCTAGAATGTTTAGCACGATGACAAACTTCACATGCTTTATTTAAGTTACCACTAGAATTGCTAAAAAAGGAAGCAACTTCACCACTTTCTCAGAAGGATGCCCCAATTTGCGATGCCATAGCTCCAAAGAAGTTGAAGGAGCGACTGAAACTGCTTTCACCTTTGTCTCCTCCCGTAAGTAGTAAGTCCATCCCTTTTGTCACCCGTTCCAATCACCTCCCGCGTGTGTCGGTCCTGGATAGCACACAAGTCGGAGTTAGTTATGAATTCACAATTTATATCATCACTCAATTGTGAAGCCGAAATTAAATTACAATTTAATTTTGGAACATAAAGAACATGGTTAAGAATAATTTTGTCAGTAAGCTTGACAATTCCTTCCTTCAAGGCAACAACGTTTTGACCATCTGGGAGGCCAACAGAAAAGGGAGTCACAGTTCTTAGATCCGACAAATATGACAAATCTCCCGTAACATGATTGGAGCACCCTGTGTCAATAATCCACTTACCATTCAACCGATTAGTACCTGATCCGATGTGAAGATTGAGAATCTGCCATTGTTGGTACCTATTGTTGGTAACATGGGCGTTTGTTGGAATTCTCTAATGCCCATGATAGCTCCTAGCTTATTGCTTGGTTTTAACCTTGCTCTGATACCATGACAAGTTTAAGGCCAAATTGTGTTCTTTCATTCATTCATCAGCAATATAAATACTGTAGTCAAAATACAATAGGAAACCACCATACACTAGGAAACCTCCCAAACCAAGGAAACAAATCACTAGCCATCGGAAAGTTTCCTAACCCCATAAAACTTCTAACCCTATAAAACTTGAAACACAATATGCTAAAATATATTTTCCTAACAATAGGATGTATTTCCTAATACTGGAAGATATTTTCCTAACAATAGGATGTATTTCCTAATATCCTTTCTCCTCCTTCCTCCACTTCTTCCTGTATGACACAGTTACTTTGTTATTCTTATTATCTCTGTATCATATGCTCAGAGACCTCCCATAATAAAAATATTTGATAGAACAATCTCTGCCATCGTTCCCAAAACTCAAGTGTATGAAGCTGGTAGGATGCAGTATGTATAGCATGTATTCGGTGACAATGCCACTGCTAAAGAATTCACCAAAAAATGAATCTCTTGTCCTTCATTTTTCTGAATGGGTAAATCATCCACCACTTTATTAGTTACTAAAAAATTTCTTTTAACTTGCATTTAAATTGGGATTTATTTGCCTTGGTGTAGGAATCATCATCATGGGTGCATTGGAAAGAAGTGTTGCTGTTCCATGTTACATCACCTTAAGTCAGTAATCAAGTGGAATTTCTCTTGAAAATGTTGCTAGGAAATAGTGCTACTGTAAAGAAGTTTGTTGTTAATGGTGAAGCACGTGAGGATTGTTTTGAAAAACTGCTATCAAAATTCGGAGAGAACAACTAACATATCCATGATTCTCTTTGAATTTCAAGATGATGCTTCATCAATCAACAATTATAGGTTATCGATTTCTTTTGTCTTCAATGAGGCATGTGTGTCTTAGACAAATATCAGTGAGATGAACTATTTGAGAATATGTATCTCATCATGGTTGATGTTGGAATCATTTGAAAGGGTTTGAAATGCATTTGAGTTTTTATCGTCATGGTAAAAGTTTTATGTGTAAATAAGCTGACGCTGAAGACTTGAATGTTGATCTAGAAACCTTGAATGTTATACTAGAAATATAAGCTTGCAACTTTGTTCGAACCAGCATTTTATCCAAAAGATGGAGAAACCTCTAGCGTTCATCTCCCGCTCTGTGTTTGGATTCCAACCAGCTGTCTCCTGGTGCCAAACACCGGATTTATAATTATAAAGTTAAAAAAATTATAGATTCGGTGTTATCACTGCATGATGGAACCAACATTTGCAAAGTCAGTACTTTGGCCGAGAGTTTATCAGCATAAATGCCCTCAATCTTAAGACTTTGATCATATGTGACAGCTTCTATCATAGACTAAAGATTTTTGCACTGAATCTTAGGAAGTGCAAATTAAATGGATTTAAACCAAGTTTTTTCAGTTTCATCAATTTCCTTCTCTTGTGGAAGCAAGCACCGAGTTATCTCCATATTATTGCAGTTCAGATCATGTAATAGCCATTCTTAAAGGAGTTCAGAATGCACAAAGCCTTGAATTATCTCTTCTCAAGGCATTTGCTTTACATACTTCGTTAATGTTTATACATTGGATTGTCTAATCATTTGTACCAGCTTTTGGTTTGGTTTTCTTACGTGTTGCCAAGTTTTCCTAAGCTGAGTATACAAATGATGAAACTTAAAGTCTAAAGTTTACTATCATAGATATCTTCTAATTTTATCTCCATGTGATATCACAGAGAGATATCGTAAAGTTTAGCTTGCTGGTAGAGTCTTTGCCATTGTTCGCAAAACTCAACTATATGAAACTGGTAAAATCGATGCAGTATGAATAGGCTGTATTCAATGATTGTCCCATTGCTAAAGAATTCGCCAAATATCAAATCTATGCTTCCAGTGTGAGTTCCATAAATAATGAGTCACCACCAAACTTTTTTCTGATTGCAACTTCTTGTGCTATACTCCTTGAGTAGCTATTACTCCTCTGAAACTTTGACTTCCCTTAAGAAATTAGTACCACTGTTGTTGAGGCCCTTCATTCGTCCATTTCATCTCCTCCAGGACTGGGCAAGCTCAAAAATGATATGTACAAAACCGACTTGGTTTCCTTTTGTGTTCAACCAGTTCATGCATGTGCTTGAATCAGATTGAAGCATATTAAAAGTTTAGTCATTGTTACCGTTGATCTATTTGTCTGGGTAGAAAGTTGGAACAACTACTATTAACATCTTCACTGCTATTGATTATCTTAGCAATTATATTACAATGGTTATAATCAAAGTCCACACTGAGAAAGTTCGCATACAATTTTCTCTAGGAAACATCATATATTGAATCTAGCTAATAGGAAATTATTTTAGAAACACTGACCTCATCCTCCAGTATGTTGAATGTAATGAACCGGACCCAGTCCGCTTCATCTACTTTGGAGAATTTATTTAAGACTAGGTGCAATTGAACTGGGTATAATCAGTAAAAGAGGGAAATTCATTGAGCTTCTTGCAAGTTTATATTGTTTGTTTCTTATTAGAACTTCGTAAAAATTTTGAATTTGTTGTCCGATGTGTAATCAGCAAAGCCCCACACTGTCAGACATTTCCGGGTGAACAAGGACTACATGCAGTAGTTAGTGAATCAGTGCTTTTGGTTCAACTGACATGCAATGGAGGAGGTTCTATCGCTTTTTAGATAGAATTGGTAGCTCAGCAAACTTGACTACTGATCAAAATACCAAGCATTCAAGTTCATATATAACAGAATACTTTATTTTCTGCAGTTCTATTCTTGGAGAATATGATGGACTGTGAATACAAGGGCGCATAATTTATCAATATAAAGGCCCTAAACCTGAAGAACTTGATCATATATGACGTACAGTTTCTATTATCGACTAAAAATTTTCACACTGAATCTAATGAAGTGCAAATTAAATAAATTTAGAGCGAGCTCTTATCAGTTCTGGTTTCCTTCTACTGTTAAGCAAGTATTGAGTTATCTGAATATGAGTCAAGTTCAGATGATGTAACAAACATTCTTACAGCAATTTAGACTTCAGAATGCACAAAGCCTTAAATATCTCTTCTCGAGGTATCTGCTTTACATATTCACTCTTCATTTAGTATTTTTCTTTGTTTATTACAAAAAATAGACTTCGAGTACTATCACTTATATCAGCTTTTAGTATGGTTTGGTTTGATTACTTTTGTCTAATGCAACGTTTAAATCAGGACCACAACTTTTTCCTTAGCATCCCTTCTGTTAGGGTTCTTATTTCAATGGTCTTACAACTCGAAAACTGGTACAAATGATGAGACCTGAAGCCTAATTTACTTTGTTACTCTAATTATTATCTCTGTATCATGTCCACAGAGACCTCTTGTAAAAAAAAGTTTGCTAGAAGAGTCGCTACCATCGTTGCAAAACTCAAGTATGTGAAGCTGGCTGGGTGCAGTATGTATTAACATGTCCCATTGCTAAAGCATTCACAAAATATCAAATCTTGTGTCCTTAAATTTTCTAAATGGGCTCAAACTTTACTTAGTTACTAACATTGCTTTTCAAAGTGAGATTTATTTTGCCTTTGTGCAAGAACCATCATCAAGGGTGATTTGGAAAGAAGTTAAGTGCTGCTTTTCTATGACTCAGTTGAGATCCAATGCTTCAGTGGATATAGGTATCACGTGAAATTTCTCTTGCAAATATTGCTAGGAAAGTGTTGCTCTAAAGAAGTTTGTCGTTAACGGTAAAGCACATGTAGCTTGTTTCAAAAAGCTGCTCACAAAATTATTAAAGAACAACTGACATTCACAAGCCTCTTAGGGTGTGTTTGGTTGGATGGAATCCTATGTTATAGAAATCTATGAGATGACCCCTACATTTTAAGCTAAAGTGATGTATCATTCCATATTCACTATTTGATTTTGTGATCAATGGTGGGAATAAAAGTCCCATTAACATGAGAATCACACTCATTGGTCCCCCAGGGAGATGTGGAGTGATTCTTCAAATTAGCCTAAAATATAGGGGTCTCTCATTGATTCTTATGACATAGGATTTCATGCAACCATACACATCCTTAGAATTTCAAGATGATGTTTGATCAATCATCAACTACAGGTTATTAATGAATTTGAGTGTTCCAGTGAGGCTTGTGTCTTCGATTCAAATCAGTGCAATGAACTGATATTAGATCATAGTTGATGTTTGAAAGAGTAATATATGTTTGGAATGCACTTGAATTGTGAAGTTTCACACTTGTAAATTGTTACAGCTAAGAGTTTTACAGAAGAATTGACATTGAAGGCTTGTATTGAACATTGATACTAGAAAGAAAGCCTGAGTGACTCATTTCCTATGCACCCATTTAGTTGCTAACAAGAGTTGCTACAAATTTCTCAATGTTCTTATCCGAGCTTCCACCTTTACACACTGCATCCTTAGCTAACTCCTTCCACTTCAACGCATTCTTCTTCATCAGTTCACTTTTTTCTCCTTCCAAAATCTCCCTTATGCACTTCTCGATTTCTTCTCTTCCCACTATTCCCTTCTTCTCATCATCCATCTTACCAGCTCTAATTCCAACTCTCCAAACATCTTCCACAAACTTTGCATTGGTAGTTTGATCAGTCCACTGTGGCATTGCCACCATTGGCACACCTAAACTCAATGCTTCCAACGTAGAGTTCCATCCGCAATGAGTCATGAAACACCCCACTGATTGATGAGCTAACACCTCTAACTGAGGACACCATGTCACCACCAGGCCTCTATCTGATTTCAACTTCTCGAACTCTTTAGGGATTCTATGTTCCTCTGAAGGTCTGACCACCCATAAGAAGTTAGCCCCACTATTTTTTAGTCCCCAAGCTAGTTCCTCCATTTGATCTTCTCCTAGGCTGGCCAAGCTCCCAAAAGATACGTACACAACCGACTTGGTATCCTTCGTGTTTAGCCAATTCATGCAGGTGCTTGAATCAGGTTGAAGGAGATTATAACCGTAGTCGTCGTTATGTTTGATATGACTGTCTTGGTTAAGTGATGGAACGGTTGGACCAACCGTTAACATCTTCGCTGGCCATCTGTTTGCCATCCAAGTGATTATCTGTAGTAATTGAAACAGTTAAGACGAAATCTACACTGAAAATAGGCAATAAGAATACAATTTTTATACACTTGCCTCATCTTCCAAGATGTCAAATGTATTGAACAAAATCCAGTCTGCTTCATCTACGTTGGAGAATTGATTTAAGGCATGGCTCAAATAAACTGGGTATAATTCAATATCATCAACAAAAGATGGCAATTCGTGCCTTCTCAACAGAGGCAGACCAGGCAAGGACACAGTAATCCCTTCTACAGGAACACTTAGTAGACCACGTTGAACGCTGTAATACACCTCTCCAACCGCACAAGATTGTGTGAAATACGATGCTCCAATTAGGCCAAGTTGTTTAGCAACATCAAGACCCCATGTTAAATGAGAATCATAAATTATACACTTAACCGGGTATTCCGAAGAGTCGTGTGTTTGAATGAGCTTTGATAGGTTTTTTGAACCAATATCTCTAAACCGCTCTACATAGGCCTCGACAGTTCCAGCTTCTGCTATACCGCCCTGGTCGCAACCATCTGAGAATGTTTGAATTAGGACAGGATTTGTATCTGGTGGTGGTATAGATTTAGTGATGAAGATGGTGGTGGCTAGAGTGACTTTTAGGCCTTTGGAAGCTAAGAGTTTGGCGAATTGAAGCAATGGGTTGATATGGCCTTGGACAGGAAAAGGGAGCACTAGAACATGGGCTCCCATTTCTTTCTAATCTCTACATCTAGAGTATCGAGTGTTGTAAATAAATAGAAAATGAATGATAAGAAGACAAGTGTTTGTTAAGTTGTTTTTTGGTATGGCAAAGATAATATTAAAAACATGGACACCTTCCATGCTCCACTTGCCAAGTTGCCATTATCATAAATATCATAAATCTTCTCTCACAAAATATCTTCGCCTTTAATAGATGCATGTCTAAGAATTTTTTTAGGATTTTCATGAATAGATTCAAGTTAACGTACTTTTTAAGCCTTGAATTTCTAAACATAACTAAAACTAAATAAGAAAAGTAAAGTTGTTGAGAAAAAATAACAGCAAAAATAATTCAACACAGATTATCCATCTATGTTTTTCATTATAATGGAAGTTTTGTCAGTCTTTTTTAACGATTTAAAAAACAAAAATGTTAGGAAATTTGGTTTTTGCAATCATGTTTTGTAATCAGGATGACATGTACATGATCCGAAAAGAATGATGAAATCTCCAAAGATTTTAAATGTATCTTGAGGTTGTAAAAAACTCCTCTAACGATGCCACATCATTCTAGTTGCAAAACAAATTTACAAAACATGGTTTCCTAGCCTCACTCTTTTAAAATTAGGCATTGGGGTTAAGGACTTATTTTAAAAGCATAACCTTGTCCCACTTCATCCACGTTGGAGAATTTATTTAAGACTAGGTGCAATTAAACTGTGTATAATCAGTAAAAGAGGGCATTTCATTGAGCTTCTTGCAAGTTTATATTGTTTCTCTTATTGGCACAAGATCTCTACAAAAACCAAATTCGAAAGAAACGAGAACCACAAACCCATCACAAAATCGGCAAAAAACCTCAACCTGAATACAAAGCTTGCACCATATCCAAGGCCCAGTCTGCATCTAGACTGAGATCAATCCTTATCAAATTACCGATATTTCTGAAAGATGAACGAACTTCGTCCTCATCGTTGCTAAGCTCTGATTCAATAGGACGCTACCCTAAACCACTGAGATCACTGCCAGTATTAGCCCTTGAACACTCACCTGAAATGATTCCTATGGGCTGGTTTGAGGCGGCTTCTGTAGAATCTTATGAAATGCAAATGAAATGAATTTAGAGTTCGCTCTTATCAGGTGCAATTTCCTTCTACTGTTGAAGCTAGTATTGAGTTATCTGGATATGAGTCAAGTTTAGATGATGCAACAAGCATTCTTAATTCAGACTTCAGAATGCACAAAGCCTTAAATATCTCTTATTGAGGTATCTGCATAAAATATTCAATCATCATTTGGTATTTTTCTACCAAATCACAACTTGGAGACCAAGAAAACACTTGACAAATCACAACTTGGAGACCCATAAAACACGTGACATTGGTGGGGGGTCTCATCGAAATTAAAGAAATGATGAACGATAAATTGGGGTTTTTTTATGATCAACATTCATAATAAAGTGGGTTGTCAGGAAAGTAAAGAAAGGAGGAACTATAGTGTGTGGAACTAGGGTAAATAGTGCAATATGTGCATGTAAATAGTGGATGTGAAGATTACATAGAGGGGGAAAGAAGGGGTAGGGTAGTTGCAAAAAAAAGGAAAGAAGAAAGCGGGGAGGAAGAAGGGGGTGAGGGTGATTGCAAAACAGAGAGGGAGGAATAAGGGGGGCGGTGGTGGTTGTGAAACAGAGAGAGGGGAAGGCGAGGGGAGGAGGAAGAAAGGGGCCGACGGCAGGTGAGGAAGACGGGGATATGATGGACATTGTTTAATTTTGGGCAAGACAAAATTGAAAACTGAAAATTGAAAACCAAGTTGATAATATGCACCTTTTACTATTTGAAAAGGCTGGTTTTAATTGTATATAAATGTGGAGGGCAAAATGGAAAATCAAAAAATTAGATATAATGGCGTTTTTATAATTTATAAATAATTGGATAACTGAAAATAAAATACATTAAGAGCTTAGGTATAATTAATACATGGGGTGGCTTTGATGAAAATCAAAAAATTAGATGTGAGCAAGGATTGTGATTTCGTTTTTCGAGTTAATTTTGGTTTTCTGATTTTAAGAAATATTTCGGTGTGTAAAGAAAAAACATAAATATTTCGAGGATAAATGAAATATATAATGAATTTCGAGGTATATTAATGTAACGACCCTGCTTTAACACATTATAATATTTATTTATTTATTTATTTTATTTAGTTTTGACTTTATTAAATTTGAGGTGACGTCAAATAATAAGGGGGTGTCACTAACCTTGAGCAAAACCCTAACAGGTACAGATTTTGTCTTTAGTGGGATTAAATAGGGGTTTAGGTTTTGATTCTCTTGCGGCTTAAAAAAAAAAAAAAAAGAGAGAGAGAGAGAGAGAGCAAGAAGGGAGAAAGAAAGAATGAGAAAAACAAAAGGAAAAGAAAGGGGAGAAGAAAGAAATAAAACAATGAGTTTTTTTTCTCTTTTTCTTTTCTTTTCATGACTTTGTCAGATTCACTCTTATGTCATTCTTATGTCAGATTCACACATTGTAAAGAAAAAAAGTTGTATACATTCTTATATCATATTCACATAATAAATTAGTCCCTGAGTCCCACTGCAGACCCAATTTCATTAGCAAATCAGTTTATGAGCCATAGAAAATCAGTTTATGTCTCATGCATGTATTTGCAATAGTTGATTAGAAAATCAGTTTATGACTCATAGAGTCAAAGGGTTTGGGTTCCACTGCAGAATTGCACGTATGTATTTGCAATGGTGTTATTTTGATTTACAATGGTGTTATTTTGATTTGCAATGAATGTATTTGCAATGGTGTTATTTGCAGAATCAAATCCATGAAGCATGCATGTATTCTGCAGAATCAAATCCATTATGCATGTATATATATTTTGATTTGAACTTATTTTGGGGTTATTTGAAGGATGTTCCAGGCTTTTCTGATTTGTGTATTGTGGTTAACTGTGTATCTTGGTGTCAATTGGATGCTTTAATGTATGTTCCAGAACAATGAGAGAATATTCTTATGAAACTGCTTATATTTTGGCAATGTGTCAAATGTTATGTTTCCCCACAAGAATGGGTGGATTGTGTATGGATGACAAAATGTCATTGTTGAAGAATTCTGAAATATCAAAAAAATAAATGATATTGGTAAACTTGGATTTCTGAAAATATAAACCACCTGGAATTTTATCACTTAGAACTACCACACCTATTTTGTTTATTATTTTCCCTCTCCTACTAGAGAAATTAAGGGGGGTGTATTGTATATGGATTCTTATGGAATTGATAAATAATTTGAAAAGTCCACGGACTTTTTAAATTGTCCACAGACTCTTTAAATTGTCCACGGACTTCTGCTGATTTCTTAAATCCATAGACTTTTGCTACAGACTTTCTAGAGATTTATGAAAATCCACGAACTTTGTATGAATGACTTTTACAGATTTCTAATTATTTGCAAGATAAAAAAGAAGTTGGTAAATAGTGATGAAACAAAAAAAAAGTCCATAAAATAGAGATACATGTGCTAAAAAAAACTAGAAAAAGAAAAGGTCGTTAATTAGCATCTTTAAAATAAGAAGTAAACGTCCATAAAATTGTATTATGATCATTCTACTCCTTCATGATCATGGTCACTTTCTTCATTATCATTGTTAGCAACGTTGACGTTTGCTTGAGCTGCTGCCCACATTTGATTAGCAATACTCATTCTCCATTGATTAACATTTTCTCTTTTCTGCTCTTGGGTTTGAATATCATCCCATTCAAAATTATCTTCATCATTCTCTACCGGATCATTTTCTGGTTCAGGAGGAAATTCATCTAGTCATGATCCAAACACATGGAAGTCAAACATAGTTACATAAATCTAGTCATACGTACGCAACCAACTATAGCAAAATATCATATATATAGCATATATGATTCAATTAACCATTAAAAACATACATGAGAAGATAACTGGCGTAAAAAACATATACGCAAGGGATTGTAAGCCATAATATCCAACCAAATATACTAGTAGACCCAATGCTAGCTTGTGTTCAAAGGTGTTCATGTTGTCATGTGGAGTTTTGATCTTTTTATTTCAAGTGACTTGGAAGTTAATAAAATTGCATATATTCTTGCTTCAGGATTTAGCTAACAGATAATGCTTAATGGGTGTTCAGCAGACTAAAGTTATTCCACTTCTCTGTTTGGTTTTTATTACATTCACTGGTAAAGTATTTGACGACTTCACTGTGCCTGACAATGACGACTTTAGCAACCTAAGCTACCGTTGGCCTAATTTGATGAGATGTTTTGAGCTTCAAAACATTATTTTTCATTACAGAGGTATAATTATTTAATGAGTGAGCTAGAATATTTGGTAACTTCATACCTTATCCTATGTAGATTTTATAAATCCATAGTTTATGTTATAAGCCATGAGTATCGTCAATTAAACAAAGAGATTGTTGCTTGTTTAATGTATTCAACATCGTATAAGGAAAAGTGAAGTACTCAATAGTTTTCGATTTCCAGGGATCTAAAGGGGCTATCATATATAACACAACGATTTATAAACCCTAATTAATCCAAACCCTAACTCAAAATCATCAACGATACAACTATGAACACTTTTATGCAAAGATAGAAAAAGAATCGAGAAAACAAGAGGATGGGAACCAACCTCTTCGCGGCTGGCACAAGGAAGAACTTTGAGAGATTTTTTTTCACGTTGAAATCTTTGATACGGAGGCTGACAAATTATTGAACTTTGTTATTTATACCTAACACTACAAAGTCCATGAGAATCCATGATTTTCCAAATCCATAAATATGAATGATATTTTGAATATCCTAAAACTTTTGTGAACTTTCTGAAATCCATATTGAATACCCCTAGACTTTGTGGATTTCAGAAAGACTTTTTAAAATCCTGATTGAATACCCCTAGACTTTTGTGGACTTTTTAAAATCCAAATTGAATACACTTGAATTTTCAGAATCCATGGAATTTATTAAATTACCCACAAAATTCAGATACAATACACCCCCCCTAAATGACTAGCGAATCGTCTTGCGGAGTTGGGGCGCCCATTTCTTACTAGAGAAACTAAAATAACCTTCGGGTTAGTCTTGCGGAAATGAGGTGAATTGTTATGCCTAAGATAGGCTTTGATATTTATCCGTAAAAAATGTGACGTGAGTTTATGCGCATTGATAGCCCAAGGGTGGCTTTTGGTACTCATATAGTTAGGAGTATCCGCGATACATGCCTGCATGTGATGTCCCCACTTGGGCATGGATGACGGAGTAGTCCTCCTTTATATGAGAGAGGCATACGGGCATGTATGTTCGGCACGGAGGTGGTGCGAATGTGGTATCGTCTAAGTGATCATTCTGTTAAAAAGATGAATCAAATTCAAATAAAAATGAATAAACTACGTTTATATTGTTTCTAATCATTTTTCATGCAGAATGGCAAGTCCACTAATAGTTCTGTAGGTCAGACTTGCCATAGTCAACTTCTACCGGGTAAGTGATATTCACATAATTATTACATAATATACCCCTTAATTTATATATGTTAGTGTTTGATTATTATATTTTATCGTAATTATTTCGTTTTCATGTCTTTGTAGGAATTTGTGCGTGAACGATGAAATCGTATTAAGGCGACAATTTAAGGAATGATAATTGATTGATTCTAGCGGTGGTACAAAGTAGATGGTCACATATCTAAACCCTTAAACCCAAAACCAAACCCATAACTTAAACCCAAAACCTAAACCCAATGCCAATCCCAAACCAACCCAAAGAATATTCTCCCAATTATCCCTTGATTCACTCCATGAATCATCCATTTATCTCATCTCTATTCATTTTGTTCATTCTCTATAAATACAAGTGAAAATGGTGAGAAAGGGGGGGAAGAGAAGGGAAAAGAAAAATTACAGAAAATCAAACCCTCTTCCTCACACAGTGATTCTCATCACCATTACCACCTCCCACCGCCACTACCCACCACGAAACAAGGGTGTGACTACCTTGGCTCGCTTCACCTCGCCACCACCGAGCTTCGCCACCGCCACGAAATAGGGGCGTCACAACCCTGTTTCGCGCCAAACCTTCATTTCGCCACCGAGCACCACACAGACTGTCACTTCGCCACCGTCCCTGTCCAACAACCAAGCACCGAGCATCGCGAGCCACCATCATCGTTGCAAAACAGAGCCACCATCATCAACGTGACTATGTTCCGCCTCGCGACAAAGCCAGACAGACCATCCAAGCCGCCATCACCGCCCTCTCTTCGTCTCGGCCCTCTTCCCTATCTCCCTCTCTCACGGTCACCATCACAAGTGGCGCACAACCACCGCTGCGACAGGAACAGAAACAGGGTCGCGCATCTCTCTATCTGTTTTTGTGTGTTCTCAGTGCACCTCTCTCTCTGTTTTTTCCATCTCTCTCTGTCTTTTGCAGGTTATGGAGCAGGTTGGAGAACGAGGATGCTCGCGAGGAGCAGAAACAAAGCACCGCAAGCGGCGCTGCTCCCTGGAGACGAAGCGCAGAGGCGTTGTTCTTCTGGCGGGAGATTGAGTCAAAATTCAGTTCTGGTTATTCACACCCCCAAATTCTCTTTGAGCAGCCACAGAGCATTTTGGAACATTTTCTCAGGATTTGTGTTCAGACCACCTGTTGATCTGCTGAGTACCACCACATCGAGTTTGCGACAAACCAAAAGGGTTGCATAATGCATTTTAATTTATTTTACAAACTTAAATGCTTAATTGTTAATTACAATTTATTTCAGAAATTTGATAAATTGCTTTCACCTTTCATGTTCGATTAAAAATTGATATGTTTGGTAGTTAGATTCATATTTTATCGATATTCAAAGCATGTGTTAAAAATTATTAAGCTTGAACTTTGATTAAGTGTGCCCTAAAAAGACACTTAATGTTTGGTAAGAGTTTATTTGCTTGAAATAAATTGTTAATGTTTGTCAGAAACTTAATATGATTATAATTGGATTTTAATGATCATATCTTCGGTGTAAGCAAGGGATCCTCATCCCTAAAGCTTCTCGTTTATAATTTCAGTAATTTAGATTTAAATATTTTTGCTAACTCATTGGTGAGTCTAAGCCCACAAAATCCATCTTTTCATTTTATTTTATTTTTCTTATTTTTAATTTATTTTTAGTTTAGTTTTAAAAATATTGTAACCCCATTTTCTCCAAATTAGTTTATTTAAATTATTAAATTCAATTGCATCCATCTTCCTCATGGGATCGACCCGTACTTGCCGTTGTCTACTAGTTAGACACCGTGCACTTGCGGTTATTACAAGTGAGTTTATTAGCTTATTAATAAACGTGACCTTTTTGAATTCTCTTGTTCCTTTCAGTCCATAAGTAGTACACCGTAGCGTTAAACGTGACCTTTTTGATTTGGGAACTGACCTTGTTTCCTCTGAACTGTTGGACACACCACTTTACTTCTTCATCCCATCCTGAGATCTGTCTGGAGTAGCTAAGGTAATGCAGCATGTTTTTCCACACAAACTGCGAGTGATTGCATTCAAAGAAGAGGTGCTTATCTGTTGGACCACTCCCCATTTCCTCAATTTACTTAAAGTTTTCAGTGCTTTATGATCCAGTAGCCAGGTTACAAAACTGTGCTTCGGGATGTTTCCCTTGAACCATATTATTGGTGACCAGTCAGCTCGACTACGACGCTTCCTTATGGCTTCATAGGTGGGTTTCAATTGAAATTGACCATCATTACTAGCAGTCCACATGACTTCATCCTAGTATCGATCATCAAGCTCAACATCTTTTAAGCAGCTTCCTACCTCAGCAATGCTTCCATGTACACTTGGTGGTACAATCCAGCTATTATTTCTTATTATAGCCGAGACTTTTGCATCCTTATGCAAGGTTGAGTCATATAATAATTCTGGAGGGAATATACAAATAAGTATGATTAGATTAGATTAGATTATATAATGGATTGATATGAAATTGTTGCGCCTTATTGCGGAAGCGGGCAGACACCAACAATTGCACACAAGTACCACAAGGATCCAATCAATTAAATAGAGCAACTAGCAAAGAAAGAGATTAGAGAAAATTAAGAACATACCACAAGAGACACAAGGTTTACGTGGTTCAGCAAATTGCCTACGTCCACGGTGAGGTGATTCCACTATATTCAAGAACAAGGTACAAGAAGATGACAATTTTCACACAATCTCTCAACAAGAGATGAAACAATTCAAGGAATTATCTTCACACAATCTCTCAACAAGAGATGAAACAATTTCAGCAATTGTCTTTCTCTATTCCTTGTGCTTCACAGTTTTTCTACATGGAATCATCTTAACAAAACACCTACAGTTCCTAGTATATATATAGGAACAACAGTTTCTTGTATCGCAGCAGTTTCCTGTTCTCTAGAATTTATTTCCTGTTCAAAAAACAGTTTCCAGAAGTCCAAACAGTTTTTCCTATTTCAAACAGGAGTCCAAACAGTTTCCTGTTTCAAACACGTTTCCTATTTCACAAAACAGTTATGTGTCCTATTTCTGTTTGTGAAACAGTTTCCTGTTTCACAAAACATGTTGTTTCCTGTTTCACAATTCTCCACCTCGGCAAATTTTTTATAAGGAAAAAAAATGAGCCGAAACAAGGCATAAGAATAAACTGATCAACACTCCATCATAGCTTTGTCACCTCACGAAACCGCCCCAAAGGGCCCTCAATCAACATGAGTCAATGTGGAGTAAGTCCAAACAATGTTGGAACTTAACTTCAGGAACAACCTTTGTCAACATATCAACAGGGTTGTCTTTTGTGTGTACTTTCACCAAAGACACATCGTCATTTTCAATTTCATACTTCTCCATATGTACCTTGCTCACCTTGGATGTCATTGCAAACAAAACCTGTGACTTTCTAGACAAGAAGTTTCACTACGGTTTTTCTTCAAACAACTTGTGCACAAACAAACCCTAACACTTTTGAATCTTCACAATCTTGAGTAGAACAATTCAAGATCAATTTCCCTTAGTGCTCTGATACCAATTGTTGCACCTTTTTTTACGTGTCCTATTCTTGTTTGTGAAACAGTTTCCTGTTTCACAAAACATGTTGTTTTCTGTTTCACAAAACATGTTGTTTCCTGTTTCACAATATTTTTAGATGGAGAAATGTTACCTCTTTCTTGACGGGTTCTTCAATCTCAGACAAAAATCAACTCAATGTGGCAGGGAGCGAAAATTCTAGGGGTCGAGGGAGGGAGCGAGGAATGGGTAAAAGCCACCCATTCGCCTCGAGATGAGCACCATCACTCATCTCAAATTTGATGCGCTCATCTCGAGGCAAATGGGTGGTTACCACCCCTCCCTCGCCCCTTTCTCTCGCTCCCTCCCTCGACCCCTAGCAGAGCTCGGCAGGGAGATGACATATAATGCCAGAGAATAAGTTGCCAGAATTAATTGATGCGCGATTCAAGAGCTTAACATTTTCAATGGACACTAGACCATTAGTCAATTGTTTTTGTGGAATAGGAGGAAATGTAGCCACCAAATATAAAGTGCATCCACCAAATTTTATTCAGAAGAATTGTGACATTGAAGGCTTGTATTGAATGTTGATACTTGGAAGAAAAAGAAAAAAAATAGCCTGATTGCTAGTATAAATGAGAGTGGACTCGTTTCCTAGGCACCCATTTAGTTGCCACCAACGAGAGTTGCTACAAGTTTTTCAATGTTCTTATCCGAGCTTCCACCTTTACACACTGCCTTCTTAGCTAACTCCTTCCACTTCAAGGCATTCTTCTTCATCAGTTCACTTTTCTCTCCTTCCAAAATCTCCCTTATGCACTTCTCGATTTCTTTTCTTCTCACTATTCCCTTCTTCTCATCATCCATCTTAGCAGCTCTAACTCCAACTCTCCAAACATCTTCCACAAACTTTGCATTGGTAGTTTGATCAGTCCATTGTGGCATTGCCACCATTGGCACACCTAAACACAATGCTTCCAATGTAGAGTTCCATCCGCAATGAGTCATGAAACAGCCCACTGATTCATGAGCTAACACCTCTAACTGAGGACACCATGTCACCACCAGGCCTCTATCTGATTTCAACTTCTCGAACTCTTTAGGGAGCCTATGTTCCTCTGAAGGTCTGACCACCCATAAGAAGTTAGTCCCACTGTTTTTGAGTCCCCAAGCTAGTTCCTCCATTTGATCTTCTCCTAGGCTGGCCAAGCTCCAAAAAGATACGTACACAACCGACTTGGTATCCTTCGTGTTCAGCCAATTCATGCAGGTGCTTGAATCAGGTTGAAGGAGATTAAAACCGTAGTCGTTGTTATGTTTGATGTGATTGTCTTGGTTAAGTGATGGAACGGTTGGACCAACCGTTAACATCTTCGCTGGCCATCTCTTTGCCATCCAAGTGATTATCTGTAGTAATTGAAACAGTTAAGACGAAATCTACACTATGAAAATAGGCTTAGAATTGACAATAAGAAAACAATTTTTATACACTTGCCTCATCCTCCAAGGTGTCAAATGTATTGAACAGGATCCAGTCTGCTTCATCTACGTTGGAGAATTGATTTAAGACTAGGCCCAATTCAACTGGGTATAATTCAGTATCATCAATAAAAGATGGCAATTCATGCCTTCTCAACAGAGGCAAACCAGGCAAGGACACAGTAGTCCCTTCTACAGGAATACTTAGTAGTCCACGTTGAACACTGTAATACACCGCCCCAACTGCACAAGGCTGTGTAAAATACGATACTGCAATTAGGCCAAGTTGTTTAGCAACCTCAAGACCCCATGTTATATGAGAATCATAAACTATACACTTAACCGGGTGTTCCGAAGAGTCATATGTTTGAATGAGCTTTGATAGGTTTTTTGAACCAATATCTCTAAACCGCTCTACGTAGGACTCGAGAGTTCCAGCTTCTGCTATACCGCCCTTGTCGCAACCATCTGAGAATGGTTGAATTAGCACAGGAGCTGTATCTGGTTGGTGTATAGATTTAGTGATGAAGAGGGTGGTGGCTAGAGTGACTTTTAGGCCTTTGGAAGCTAAGAGTTTGGCGAATTGAAGCAATGGGTTGATATGGCCTTGGGCAGGAAAAGGGAGCACTACAACATGGGCTCCCATTTCTTTCTAATCTCTACATCTAGATTATGGTTGTTGTGGATATTTATATAGAATATGAATGATAAGAAGACAAGTGTTTGTTAAAAGATTATGAATTGAATTTTGACCATCGACATCACTGCATACTTGAAGACCAAGGCTTTTATTTTTCTACCAAATCACAACTTGGAGACCAAGAAAACACGACCCAATTTGGGTTTTTTAATGATCAGGAAAGTAAAGAAAGGAGTAATTATAGTGTGTGAAACTTGTGATTTAACTGTATGAACTCCGACGACAACTTTAGGAAAACTTTTGAACAAACTTCTTGCAACCATCGCACACATGAAATTGATTATCAAACCTCTGGAATTAGCCAATCTGACAAATGTGTATCAGATCTGGAGGCTTCATCTAAACCAAACACATTATACGGGCCTCAACCAGTTTGAAATTAATTAACACACAAGTTTACTCCTTATCAGGAAAAGGAAGCCTGAGTGACTCATTTCCTATGCACCCATTTATTTGCTAACAAGAGTTGCTACAAATTTCTCAATGTTCTTATCCGAGCTTCCACCTTTACACACTGCATCCTTAGCTAACTCCTTCCACTTCAACGCATTCTTCTTCATCAGTTCACTTTTTTCTCCTTCCAAAATCTCCCTTATGCACTTCTCGATTTCTTCTCTTCCCACTATTCCCTTCTTCTCATCATCCATCTTACCAGCTCTAATTCCAACTCTCCAAACATCTTCCACAAACTTTGCATTGGTAGTTTGATCAGTCCATTGTGGCATTGCCACCATTGGCACACCTAAACTTAATGCTTCCAGCGTAGAGTTCCATCCGCAATGAGTCATGAAACACCCCACTGATTGATGAGCTAACACCTCTAACTGAGGACACCATGTCACTACCAGGCCTCTATCTGATTTCAACTTCTCCAATTCTTTAGGGAGCCTATGTTCCTCTGAAGGTCTGATCACCCATAAGAAGTTAGTCCCACTGTTTTTGAGTCCCCAAGCTAGTTCCTCCATTTGATCTTCTCCTAGGCTGGCCAAGCTCCCAAAAGATACGTACACAACCGACTTGGTATCCTTCGTGTTCAGCCAATTCATGCAGGTGCTTGAATCAGGTTGAAGGAGATTAAAACCGTAGTCGTTGTTATGTTTGATGTGATTGTCTTGGTTAAGTGATGGAACGGTTGGACCAACCGTTAACATCTTCGCTGGCCATCTCTTTGCCATCCAAGTGATTATCTGTAGTAATTGAAACAGTTAAGAGGAAATCTACACTGAAAATAGGCAATAAGAATACAATTTTGGTACACTTGCCTCATCTTCCAAGATGTCAAATGTATTGAACAGGATCCAGTCTGCTTCATCTACGTTGGAGAATTGATTTAAGACTGCGTGCAAGAAAGCTGGGTATGATTCAATATCATCAATAAAAGATGGCAATTCATGCCTTCTCAACAGAGGCAAACAAGGCAAGGACACAGTAGTCGCTTCTACAGGAACACTTAGTAGACCACGTTGAACGCTGTAATACACTGCCCCAACCGCACAAGATTGTGTGAAATACGATGCTCTGATTAGGCCAAGTTGTTTAGCAACATCAAGACCCCAAGTTACATGAGAATCATAAACTATACATTTAACCGGGTATTCCGAAGAGTCGTGTGTTTGAATGAGCTTTAATAGGTTTTTTGAACCAATATCTCTAAACCGCTCTACGTAGGCCTCGACAGTTCCAGCTTCTGCTATACCGCCCTCATCGCAACCATCTGAGAATGGTTGAATTAGGACGGGAGCTGTATCTGGTTGGTGTATAGATTTAGTGATGAAGAGGGTGGTGGCTAGAGTGACTTTTAGACCTTTGGAAGCTAAGAGTTTGGCGAATTGAAGCAATGGGTTGATATGGCCTTGGGCAGGAAAAGGGAGCACTACAACATGGCCTCCCATTTCTTATCTAATCTCTACGTCTAGAGTATCGAATGTTGTAAATAAATAGAATATGAATGATAAGAAGACAAGTGTACCATTGACGTCACTGCATACGTCAAGGCTTCTACTTCTCTACCAAATCACAATTGGAGACAAAGAAAACATGACAAACACAATTGGAGACAAAGAAAACACGACAAATCACAACTTGGAGACAGGAAAGTAAAGAAAGTAGGATTTATAGAGGAAATTTCAGTTAACTGTATTAACACAGACTAACTTTTTTAAGAATGAAACTGATTAAAGTTGAAATGTTTGCCAAATCATTAAACTAAAGTTTTTGCGGTTTGCCAGCTGTTTTCACAACCTCTGCAATCTATGGTAGTACTCAACTCTGTACGTGCATCTCCAATCATCCTCTTAAAATAAAAAATAAAAAAAACTATTTTAGAAATTTCATTGGAAAAACCCTCTCTCCAATCATCCCCAATAATAATTTTTCCTTCAACTTTGAAAAAATTACCTACCCCTAAATCTCATATAATAATAAAAAAATTTATAATATTTAAAAAATTATAATTATATTATCTTTTATTTTATTCAATTTATTTTTAAATAAATAAAAGTGGTAATAAATAATATTATATATTTAAGTTGAAATTAATAATGGTATATATTTAATAATATCATAATAATAAAATTGAAATTAATAACATTATAATTATATTAAGTTGAAATTAATAATAGTATAATTGAAATTAAATTGGTATAAAAAAGTTAAAGATATATTAAAATAATAATGAGAAAGTTAAAATAGGAAATGTAATTGGAGTGATGAAAAAATAGAGAAAACCCTATATTTAGCATTTGATTAAAATGGAGATGCTCTTATACCATTGGTCAAAATGGGGATGCTCTTATACCATTGGAGATGCTCTTATTCGTGTTATATTCATCCCCATTGAATATGCTCTTATACCATTAAAGATGCTCTTATATTCATTCCCCGCCGATGCTATTATCTCCATCTCGCATAGAGATTTATTTTCGCTCTAATCCATCACCTCTACCTTGCATGAAGATTCACTTTCGCTTTGCTCCGGTCTAGTCCATCTAAGCAGCTAGATTCAATACCAGAAGGCTTATCAACAATAGAGCAAATATGCTCTCAATAATCGGACAAAAACTCACAAAATCCTAATTGATGAGTCCTCAATAGTGAATGTCGCTGAACTTCAATTGGTTGACTATTATACGTTTTATTCTCACCATGATACTCATGGATTAGTCCAGTCTATTACTCTAGGCAGCAGTAGGTTTTAATGTTCTGTGTCCAAACTGACAAATGCGTATCAGATCTGAAGGTTTCATCTAAACCAAACACATTACAAGGGCCTCTATCAGGTTTCATGACAAGTTTTCCCGAGCCTGACTCAATAGAACAGTAATGGATGAAACAGGAATAGTCATACTGCTAACTCTCATATGTAATGAACAAACATAAAAACAATGCCAGAAATATAATTAAGTAGCTGTACGAACCGTACCATGAATGAAAAAACATAATTGTACAACACCACAAATAGTGACAAAGAAACATGGAACAAAAGCTAACAAGCTCAATTATACCAAACATGGAAAAATCTCTTTAAAAGCATCAAATAATATTGTGAACAATCTCTCAAAATTATCTCAGAAAACTTTTCTAGACAACAAGCAAAAGTTATTCACCAAGAGACTGAAATCTAAGGTAGACTAATTGAGCTAAAACACTTCCTGCAGAAACCGGCTAATACATAAAGTGTCCTAAGACGAAGCACCACTTCTGAGTGACTGAGCCTTTGTCTTCCTTCTAGGAGCCAACTGGGTTTCCGCCTGCACAATCAATTAAAGATTATAAATTAATTTGCAACAGAGACATAAATTTCATATTGGATCAAGAATGATATATATTTTTGATGGAGAAATGTTACCTCTTTCTTAACGGGTTCTTCCTTCTCAGACAAAATCAACTCAATATGGCAGGGAGATGACATATAAGCTGCCAGAGAATAAGTTGCCAGAATTATTTGATACACAATTCAAGGGCTTACCAATTCAACCAACACAAGAACACTAGACCACTAGTCAATTATATTGTTGGTACAGGCGGAACTGTATCCACCAAATGCTTTTACGATCCTACTGACAGTACGGTGCAAATGGTGGTTCTTGACAATAAGGTTAAGGCAATTGCAGTAAAGCAATGGTTTATTGGATACTTACGGTTAATTCTTCCATGAGCTCGGTAAGTTCTACGCCTCTGCTTCTGTGCTTGGTTCACTTGGATGTGTGAAATATAAAGTGCATCCACATCCAAACCTTTCACCTGTAAAATAATTTACAAACAACTTCATATTTTTGAAAGGAAGTAACAGAACATAACAAGTCCAAAATGGTTATGGAAATATACATCAGCATTGCTCTCAGCATTCTTCAGTAAATCAAGAATGAATTTGGCAGATTTAACTGGCCAGCGCCCTTGTCCATTTGAATGACGGTTTTTGGCTTGAGCAGTACGACCAACACCTCTACAAAAGCGACGGAAAGGAATTGCTTGCTTGTGTGCCAGCACATCCTCCAAGTATCTTTTTGCCTTAACCAAAGGCATTTTCCTGAGTGAGAACGCGGTCTCCCTTGTGTTCTGTTAAAAGAAAAAGCCAACGATTCAGTATACAAGGATAAAAGTTAAACCTTATAGCTTCTTAAAGAAAATAAAAGAGAAAATACCATGCCAAATGAAAAATTAGTCTAAGTTCAGTTTATTGGACACAATGATCCATGGAGTGTAACGTGAAACCTCATTAGTGTGCATTGAAATCATAACCAACTACTGAAACTCAATGATTATACATAATCAATATAATTGGAAATCACACGCAATTGACATTTGACAAAATAAAACAAATGGCAAAACCACATACAGCAACTGATTACAAACCGGGAAACAAAAATATTTTGCTATATTACATCATTGATTGAATCCCTTATCCTAGGCCTAGCCTAAAGGAATTCACCCATTAATGACGCTATATTGCTTTCTATGATGTTTACGGGAGACGTACTTATGTAGAAACAAGCACCTGCTTTTATACCTCAGGATGTGTAAGGTTTTCTTATGTGCCATTATTTACAGGCAAAATAACCCTGTTTTTACTTTTGGGGTTTAGTATGTATTGACAAATACTCAGCTACATAACACAATGTATATGAAAACATAACTCTCTAGTAAATATGAGTACCATTCCGATTCATAAAATAAGAATGACTGAAAATGATGTACATTGATTTAGAGTGTACAAAAATATTCGGGCTAACAATAAGGTTACCTAAATTATATACCAACATAAACTGAACCACTTGTTACAAATAAAACAAGAGATTCACTCAAATACAATGAATTTATCTCCATGAATTTTACAAGAGATCTGTTGATAGAGACAACAGACCCCTGCTTTTTTTTCCTTCAGGTTACACTTGCAACCTTCCTACAAACTTTTGCATAAAAATACCCAATTGCCAGCTCTAGCTAGATGCATCCCCTTCTTGGTATAGCTAGTAACAAAAGGGTTAAAGAGCCTTAAAAAAATTAAAGTAATTCAGATATTGATCCCCATCGCTATTCTGTAGTAGTAGCACAACTGTTTATTATGTACCATCATAAATTGAACCACTAGTTACTAATAAAACTAGAGATTCACCCAAATACGATGAACTGATCTCCCTGAAACTTAAAGAGATCTGTTCATATATTCAACAGACCCCTGCTTTTTTCCTTTAGGTTTTAATCCTAGAGATTCAATGTTACAAGTTACAACTTTTCTATACATTACTACAAACTCAGAAACAAACTTGCACAGCTTTAACATAAACCAATAATTCATAAGCTCTTTTTGCTATAGCAAGACATCAAAAGGTTCATGGTCCTTCGACAAACTTGAACAACTCGGACAATAATCCCCAATGACTGTTTAAAACCTCAAATACATGAGACCCGTGACTTCTCTAAATACCATCACCCTCCTCCTATCCTGTAATGGCACAAGTGGTAGACTACCTGTGATATAATTAATTGTAACATAATAAAATGAACACTTGCTACTAATAAAACTAGAGATTCACCCAAATAAACTGATCTCCCTGAAAAATATGAGAGATCTTTTCATAGAGACAACAGGCCCCTGATTTTTCCTTCGGGTTTTACTCGTTCTCCCGTTTCAATGCTACAACCAATCTTATACAATTTTGCACTACAATACAGACAATTGCCACTCCACTCGAATATAGGACACTGACCTCAACACAACAAGATTTCCAAACTACACACTTAGAACCAATAACACATTTGCCCTTCTTGGTTTAGGTAGAGATGCCGAGGTCCTTCAACAACATTTGAACCTCTGAAAAAAAATCCCAACAAAATACCATCCCCAACTATTATAAAATAACTACTTTTACAGCTGTGAATTATGTACCATCATAATTTGAACCACTCGTCACTGACAAAACAAGAGATTCACCCAAATACGATGAATTGATCTCCCTGAAATTTACGAGAGATCTGTTCTTTAAAGGCAACAGAACCCTGCTTTTTTATTCAGGTTTAACTTTTCAGTTCTTCCCCATCACTATATACACACAGATTTAACTTATCCCCTTTTGCCCCATCACTAAATACACACTTACAACCAGCACATAATTCACAGATTTTCATTCGGGTTTTAGTCGTTCTCCCGTTTCAACGCTACAACCAATCTTATACAATTTTGCACTACAACACAAACAATTGCCACTCCACTGGAATATAGTACCCTGACCTCAACACAACAAAATTTCCAAACTACACACTTAGGACCAATAACACATTTGCCCTTCTTGGTTTAGGTAGAGATATCGAGGTCCTTCAACAACATTTGAACCTCTGAAAAAAAATCCCAACAAAATATCATCCCCCAACGAATATAAAATAACTACTTTTACAGCTGTGAATTATGTACCATCATAATTTGAACCACTCGTCACTGACAAAACAAGAGATTCACCCAAATACAATGAATTGATCTCCCTGAAATTTACGAGAGATCTGTTCTTTAAAGGCAACAGAACCCTGCTTTTTTATTCAGGTTTAACTTTTCAGTTCTTCCCCATCACTATATACACACAGATTTTACTTATCCCTTTTTGCCCCATCACTTAATACACACTTACAACCAGCACATAATTCACAGATTTTCATTCGGGTTTTAGTCGTTCTCCCGTTTCAACGCTACAACCAATCTTATACAATTTTGCACTACAACACAAACAATTGCCACTCCACTGGAATATAGGACCCTGACCTCAACACAACAAAATTTCCAAACTACACACTTAGGACCAATAACACATTTGCCCTTCTTGGTTTAGGTAGAGATATCGAGGTCCTTCAACAACATTTGAACCTCTGAAAAAAAATCCCAACAAAATACCATCCCCCAACTATTATAAAATACTACTTTTACAGCTGTGAATTATGTACCATCATAATTTGAACCACTCGTCACTGACAAAACAAGAGATTCACCCAAATACGATGAATTGATCTCCCTGAAATTTACGAGAGATCTGTTCTTTAAAGGCAACAGAACCCTGCTTTTTTATTCAGGTTTAACTTTTCCGCTCTTCCCCATCACTATATACACACAGATTTAATTTATCCCCTTTGCCCCATCACTGAATACACACTTACAACCAGCACACAAACATCAATTTATTCATGGTTTAGCATAAGATGAATCAATTAAATTAGCTATTTGAACCAAAACCCCAAATGAATGTTTTAAACCATTTCATTAATTTAGGTTTAAGGGATAGTATCAAATAATAAACAGTAAGATATAGATCTATAAACGAACCTTGAAGTGAACACGGAGATCAGACCCCTTGGCCTTGCAAGCTGAAACATCAAAAAAGGAAACAGAGATGAGTTAAACTTGTTAAAGCAAAGTAAACCCTAAGATTGAAATCTATAAGAGATGACTATGGCTTACATTTGGTGGAATTGTCGGGTTCTCTCGAATACTTCACCTGTAAGATTGATAAAAACAGAGATTGTGAAGGTTTGATTAGTGAACGAACGAAAAGAAAGAACAAGATTAATTGAGTTAAAGAGAGTGAGAGATTTACGAACCATTGCTGCTCCTCTCCTCTCCTCTCCTCTCGCCTCTGCTACTTTGCTGCCGCTCAACCACACTAAAGGGATCGGAAGAAGAAAGACATTTTAAAGGACTGAAACAAACCCTAGGGTTTTGGGTACTGGGCTTGGGCTTGGGCTTTGAGGGTTGTTATTAGCACCAACATTTTTCCATTTGTTCATACACCTTCTCGTGCACGGTCGCACACGAAAAGTCGGATTTTTCTATGTTCATCTAATTTCGTTATTTATTTATTTATTTATTTTTACTATAAACTTTGCTCAGTGGTTTTGCTTTCTTCGTGTTGATCTATTGAATACGAAAAAAAGATGATAGGATTGTGATCTTGGAGAAGTGGCCGAAGGCTAGAGTTTGATTTGGACGAAATTACAAAATGAAACCTGAGTCCCAGTAGGGGTTGGTTAGATAGATCGAGAGATGGTGAAGAATATGGATTAGAGGAGTTTGTCTTATTAGCGAGGAAACGGGTGAGGGAGGGGGTGCAACCCTCCATCTCCATCTCACCTGTTTCCTCGTCAATAAGAATTAGCGGGATTAGAGATTGGGAAGTGAAGGAGAATAATTGGAGCAATAATCTAATCATTGTGAAATGAATTAGAGGAGTATCGATATGTAGGGAGCGAGAAGAGGACACAATAATAACATTTTGGTATTGCTTAACATTATTAACCTCCCCCTGCTTCTCTTTTTGACTAATACCGTGATGATTTTGTCTTTTGGGCAACTGGGGATTTTGATTCTTCATTGCTTTGCAATTTCCCAATTTCGCGTAACATCTTGAGTTCTAAATAATCAAAATGAGCTCCGTTGTTATATCGAAACATTGGGGTTAAGGACTAGTTTGGACTTTTACTACTCGGTTAGGACCAAGTAACGTGAATCCTCGAAATTTCATGAAATATTTTCTATTTTCATATATAAAACATTTTTTTAGGACCAAGTAACGTGAATCCTCGAAATTTCATGAAATATTTTCTATTTTCATATATAAAACATTTTTTGAAAATTGAAAAGAAAAACTATTAGGGGAATTTCAATCTCAGTATATTACTTTCCACCACTTCACTCTCATACCCCTTCTCCCTCCCTAACAACAATCTTCTAAACCTTAACCCTAATTTCCCTCTCAAATTCCCAAATCACAAACCCCTCCTCATAAATTGTGCAGTCACAAAGAACTCGAGAAAACCCATTCATTCTCCACCACACGAGGCCACCACCTCAATCTTGTCCCCCTTCTATCTCTCTCATGATCTCCTAAACCCTAACCATAATATTATTAACTTAGCAAGTACAATCGAAATTTATATTTTTTTATGCACAAAATGAAATATTTGATGAAATGTTTCTTAAAATCAAGTGACCAAAATTATCTCAGAAAATGAAATCATAATCATTGTTTTTTACCCACTTGAGTTTTATTTAGATGAAAAGACCGTATCTAAACTAAAAAATTATTATTTAATTTGTTTGAGCTCAAAATTTTAGGAAAAATGATGAACTAACGCTACAAACAACGTGTTAAACTTTTAGCCCACATGCATGTTTAGGCCCACACCATTGCCCCTTCATGTAGGTGTAACAATCTGATTCACATGGTATAATATTATTCGCTTTAGGTTTAAGTAGTATCACGGGGATTCAACCTCGCACATATATAACATATCCCCTTCTATCAAATAGATGATGTGAGACTATAACGCCAAGGTAGTTTATCAGCCTCTGAGCCCGCCCGCACATAGTAAGCATGTCAGCCTCAGAGTCTACTCATACATGAAACTGTCATCCTCAGAGCATGCCCACAAATACATTTTTAATATTGTCAATGTTTTTCATTACATCGAAACCTTTTTAAGGGTTTTCAAAAGGGGCCTTAGGCTTAAACCACTTATTTGGGCTTCATTACTGGATTAAGACCCGTGTTAGTTTTGTTTAGTTAAATGAACCATATACAAGTTATTTAATTCATTTGAGCTCAAAATTTTAGGAAAGTTACAGATAATTATTATAAAAAAATGTGTTAAAAGTTTAAATCTAGTTTGCGACCTTTCCTCAATTTGCGATCTTTCCTCAATTATTCGTGTTTAGGTCCATACCATTGTCCCTCCCTCTAGGGCTTTGTTGTTTTTCTTCTGTTATTTTCATCTCGTGTGTGCGTTATGAGTGAGTGAGAGAGGAATGGCGAACCCCGTCGCAAATCAGAGGCAACAAAAATTGTTTCCTTGCGTGAACTACAAGGGTGACGGTAGGATCCCAAAGGCTAGTGAGTCATGGCTAACACAGCAGTGAAAACCCAAATTGGTCTTTGTGGCCCAATTTTTATTTTTAAAATAAGAAAAAAATTCAATTGCGACCAAATATGTGGTTAATCTAAAATGTGGATACCGTAAGTTTCATGACGATCATAATTTTATGACTTACATACATGTGGAGGAAAATTAGAATGACGCTACAATACAAGGGGGTATAAATGATTCTTCTGTACAAAATCCCTCTACATTTTGACTCAAACTAACCAAAAAATGAGCACTAACTTAAATTTCAAATTAACTTTCTTATACACTAAATCATCTCAAAACGTTTCTTACATTTTTCGCATTCGCAACTTGAGAATGTTACAAACAAGAAAACGTTGCTTGACAATAATGGTTACATTTGTTGTGACAAATTAAGTCATCCTTTAGTTATGATTTTTCAAGTATACTAGTAGCACTAATGTGGAAAAAATATTGTAAGATCATTATCGCTAAGATAATTTATAAACCATTGTTATGGTTGTTTTTGTATAAATCTTATGAAGTATGGGAGGAAACTAAAGAATATCACTAAAGAATATAAAAAATTTGAGACTAAATGTCCATTCTCAATTAGTACCACCACAATAAATTACCAATGAACGATAGTTATGCTCCTCATCTAGTCTTGCTCCAACTTATTCTATTGTCGCTCGAACAGTAAGATATACGAAGAAGACACATTTTAAAGCATTGAGATCCTAATAAGGCGTCGAGAATGGTAAGGCTCTTAACATTTGCAAATAAGAGTCTTTCTAAACCCAGACAGCTGAGTGGTTTGAAGCTTTGAATATCCTTCCAATGAGGATGTGAAATCTTGCTATTGTAAGAACTGAATTGCCTGCGCTTGAAAGATAGGCCAGGGAATCCTAAATCTTTTGTCTGGAAATCGATATATTCCTCGGAATCCTTTCTACATGGCTAAAAAGAAGAAAACCAGCTTCTTTGAAGATGGCTAAGACAAAACAAATGTGTTGAAAAAAAATAAAGGGATGATTTTTATTAGTTGAGACTTGAGATAACCCTTTTTCTAATTACACCACTAATCATATTTTTATTGCTAAATCCAATTTTGCAACCTCTTTTTGCGTAGTCAGTCATGAGTACTTCTAAGTTCTACTGACTTGTAATCCTAACAGGTGCACTGTTGGGAGCATTTTACTGTTCTTGCTGGTTCATTAGCTCTTGAATTCTTATTTTTATCAACCACTCATGACTCAGGAATCAGGATCATAGGAACAGCT
This sequence comes from Berberis thunbergii, assembly GCA_003290165.1. Classification (NCBI taxonomy): domain Eukaryota; kingdom Viridiplantae; phylum Streptophyta; class Magnoliopsida; order Ranunculales; family Berberidaceae; genus Berberis; species Berberis thunbergii. The sequence goes on from QNQO01001638.1 coordinate 34,798, forward strand.
TGCCCATTGATGAAAGGTTCTCCGTAGTATCTTTTAACATCCACGTTACCGCCAAGACTCATCCAGCGTGCCGTGGGCAATTCTTGTAATATGTGACAATTCCTCCGAAACAATGGCTCCAAAGCCAAAGTAGCATCTGGTTAACACCACGTTAATCTTCAGTCATTCTTCCTCCTCATTGCAAAATACATAATGAATGACATCATCTCTGGTCCAGATCTTGTCGTCCAGAGGAGGATCCATAGCAACAAGCCAGTACTTGCATCCTCTGAACCCCATCATCATCATCATCCACATGAATATATATATATAGGAATAGGGTGTTCTTTTTTAAGCCATGTTTTTGTGATTTTATTTTCGATAATAGCCCAAATCACACCTCAAACTAAATTAAATATTTCCCTCTTTTTCAGCTTATGAATGTAGAACCAAATGTGTGCCATGCTAAGCATGGAAGCACGATACTAATATATAAGGTTGAAATCTTATGTTGAAACTTGGTCTGTCAAGTTAGGAGACTATTGGTTAGAGCACTAATGATCAATGACTATATTGTTAAAAAAAAAATGGAGAAAAAGGCAAAAGCCGCTGTCTAAAATCCATAAAATTGTATATATATATATTGGTAATATAAAAGTGAACAACAGGGACTACAAGAAGTAATCACTTCCATCATAACTCTCACTTAAGCTTCAAGTGAGAGCAAATCAAAGAATTAAGCAATATTTCAAACAACATCAAGCTATTTTTCCCTTGTTTGAGATTCAACTACATGCAGAGGTAGGCTAATACAACATTGATCTGATATGTGGTATGTAACTATGTATAGCTTCTATTGGATTCTCCGATTGACCTAGTTCCGCCATCGTTGGCAAAGGCTGGGTTCCGGGGCATAATCCCCTATCAGTTCCCCAACTCGATGTAGGGTGTTCAACCAATCGGACAGTACTACTTATCGTATAATAAGATTGTAAGAAGAGTTGTATGTCTCATCAGCATATTCATATCCAAGACTGTCGGCACAGGTCTGGAACCATTGAATGTCGGAACTTGGAACTTGGAATCCCACCAAGACATTTGCACCTGCTTCACCCTGTTGAGAAAACAAGATGAATTGGGGTTAGCAATATGAGAAAACTTGCAAAAAAACATCAAAGTGGAAGAAATGTGATCGACTTATTAATCAATGTAATATAACTTTGTCAAGCAAGCTGAATCTACATACCTGTGTCCAGTAATGGAATAAGCTGATGTTCCATCTTGGACTGAAGGTATCCAAGAATTTCATCAGAGCACCTGGCCTGTTTGGGAAAATAAATCGATAAAGACGCTCACTCTGAACATCTGTGCGGCCACTACCCATCTGGAGAGAATTGAATCCAAAGCACAATAATATTAGTTCACAATGGTCGGATGCAGAAAAATTCAATATGTTTTGAACAGGCAGCATCAACAAAAAATCAATATGCCAGTTAGAATCGCCATTTACTGGTTCTAACCAGCAGGGTTCGCAATCTTCAGACGTTTCTACCTGTGCAAAAACTTTTTATCAAAGCTAGTTTTATCTATTGATTCGCAACTCTCATTCGATTCTTTATCTAGCCCATGCAGATCATGGATCACTAAATTATATTCCCAGCAGAACAACCTTGTGATTCCTACCAGCAAGAGTGGACTTAGTTTGACTCGTCTAATAGAAATGATTACCAGATGCCGAAGGTGATCTTTAACCAAGTCATTTGCTGTAAGATCATCTGTTCTGAGTTGGGAAGATTCCAAGCGATTTACCATTGCTGTGAGCTCGGAAACAGTGTGAAGACCAACACTGCAAAACAGATAGGAACTCCATGTAAACATATTAAAGAAATTTTAACTCAGAAGCGAATAGAATAAATTTGCATTTTCTTCACCTTAGACTTACCTATATAGAACAAGAGCCTCTTTTTCTCTACAATCGTATCTGTATTTGAACTCCGTAATATTTATTGGACCAATCTGATAAGAAAGACTAGTTAGTAAGCTTGGTACCAAGATGAATGAAGATATTTCAAATCGAAGAAGGCCAATGAAGACTGTATACCAGCTCAGCAAACCGTTTAAAGCTCCCCGACGCCTCTGGCATGTGAGTGGCAAGAACTGCCTCTTTTTGCCTACCAACATTAGCAAGTTCAGTCACCATCCTCAATCTATCAAAGTTCATGTTTGCCCCACTGGTTATTGCTACAACACTTTCATCTTTGAGGCCGTAGTACTTGCAATACGCTTCTGCTCCAGCAAGGGCAAGGGCCCCTGCCGGTTCTAAAATGCTCCTTTTCTCCTCAAACATGTCCTGTACCGGCATATATTAAACAGCAAGCAATGAAATTCCTAAATTGTATTGTTATTGGTCGATTGATTAATACAATAGTACTGGAGTGATAATTTTTACATCCTACCTTAATAAATTAAGTTGTTCATGGCAACCATAGTTTAATAGAGATTTTCACCTTTATTGACGCACAAATAGCATCTCGATTGACAAGAACTACTCCATCTAACAATTCTCTACACAAGCGAAAAGGTTCTTCTCCAACAACTTTCACAGCCACACCATCTGCAAAGCCTCCCACATGCTCGAGCATGACTCTTTCTCCATGATGCAAGGATAATGCCATTGCATTTGCATCACTAGGCTCCACACCGATGATCTTTACCTGCATATATACAAACACGCCCTTTTCGTTCAAAATTGTCTTAAATATATAAAGAGGTAATAGAAACTTGTAGAGTTCAATACAACACCTAAGATATGGTGCAGCTCACAAACCTGGGGATAAATTTGCTTCACATAAGTGGCAACTCCAGCTATCAATCCACCACCACCTACAGGTACAAAGATTGCATGTAATGGCTTTTTCGTCTGGCGCATAATCTCCATCCCAACTGTTCCTTGTCCAACTATTACATCTGGATGATCAAAAGGCGGTACAAATGTGCGACCTTCCTCTTCACCGCGTCTTTTCGCATATCCTTGTGCTTCATCATAGGAATCACCCACAAGTACAACAGTTGCACCTAACCTCTCCACAGATTTCCACTAAAAAAATAACAAGGAAATGCATAAATACTAATTATTTTCATGAATTATAATACGTGAATTATTCAGTGTTAAATTGTCAACTTCTTTAAAAGTTTAATCTAATAGAGAGGACATATCTAACATATATCAAAGTCGGGAGATGAAGTGGAGTTCTAGTCCGCAATGGCTGGAAATTACCTCAACAATTGTGAATTGCTAACTACGAAACTGACCTTGATTTCAGGTGTTGTAACAGGCATAACAATCACAGCATCACAACCTAGTCGTTTAGCGGCCAATGCAACACCTTGGGCATGGTTTCCGGCGGACGAACAAATCACACCTTGGTCCAATTGGTACTGCGAAAGCTTCGCCATCATGTTATAAGCTCCTCTCAGCTTAAATGAGAAAACCTGCACATAGTAATAACATAATTTTGTAACAAACCCATTTGAGATTCAGAAAAAAAAAACAATGTGAAAATTATTCAAAATTTACTGAAATAGACAAAATTCACAAACCGCAAATGTGAAAACAGTAAAGTTTACCAAAAATAAAAAAGTGAACTTTACTCATTTGCTCAATAATATTGATGATCGAAGAAAAGAAGCTTACAGGTTGAAGATCTTCTCTTTTGAGCCAAATGTCGACACCGAGCCTTTCTGAAAGCTTAGTGGCATGTTGCAATGGAGACTCAATAGCGACGTCGTAGACGGTCGAAGACAATATGTTTGTCAAGTAAGCTGTAGCACTTAGCCCATTGTGTTCCTCAGCAGCTGGAGCAGTAGAAGAAGACCTGTCCGGCATAGCTCCAAGAAACCCGCTTTCGTACTGTAAAGACTCTGGCATGACCTTCTTCAATGGTAGTGTTGGTGATGGTGACGGCACCACCTTCACTGGTTTTTCGCGGGAATCAACGGTCTTGGGTTTCTGGGTTATCTCCATTATAGCTGAGATTGAGACCCTTTTCTCCCTTTGGAGTCTTGGAATGGTGGTGGTGGTGGTGGTTGTGCAAAGGAAGTTTGAGCATTTCGCACGTGTGAAGGGTCTCAGTGGCACGTGTGTGATGGTGAAGTTGAGAGCCTCCATTGTTGTTGCAGAAAACAGAGCAAGAAAGATATAGTTGAAACAGAGAGACAGAGAGAGAGCTGTGAAGAAGACTTGTTTGGACTACTATGGGGTCCTGAAGCACAAGGAGATTTTACTCGTTGGTGTCAATTAGGTGGTCTGTGGACTTTTGTTGCTCTCCATGGCGCTTTCGGACTAATAGGTTTCATGTTACGTCAATTTGAACTTGCTCGATCTGTTCAATTGCGACCTTATAATGCAATCGCATTCTCTGGCCCAATTGCTGTTTTTGTTTCTGTATTCCTAATTTATCCATTAGGCCAATCGGGTTGGTTCTTTGCACCTAGTTTTGGTGTAGCAGCTATATTTCGATTCATCCTCTTCTTCCAAGGATTTCATAATTGGACGTGGGTAACTTGTTTAGGGTGATTGCAGATCTGCGATGCAGAATAAGGTTTGGTAGATCTGAGTCTTCCTTGTCTCTTCTTCTTCATCGTTCTTTCGAAGGGCGATGCAGATCTGAGGAGGGCGTCGCAGATCTGAGGCGGGCGATGCTCATTTGCGTGTTTGTGTCTTCATCGGTCTTAAGAGAGTAAGATCTGAGGAGGGCATCGCAGATATGAGGAGGGCGTCGCAGATCTGGCAGGGAGCAGTTCTGATCTTCTAGGAGGGAACCACCATCCATCGAATGTATCTGGTCGAGGCGATGTATGAGATGCTCTGAGGCGATTTTGGAGGGCAGTTTGGTTATTTTTCTTATTTTTTGTATCTTTTAATCCCAGCCGTTCCATGTTCCAGGGAGTCCATCTGGTCCATTGATTACTGCGCCGTTTTGGGCAAACCCTAGCCAGTGCCGTTTCGGCTCCCAGACGGTATCCAGCCGTTTCGGCTCCTTGCCGGTATATCGCTGCTCGGGTGATCTCTCGACACGGCGCGACCTTGTGTTGGTCCAGGCAGCGACATTGGAGAACAGATCGGTTCTCTTTACACCGAAATCGATCTGTTACGAACTAGTCTGATTCGATCCGGTGGCTGATTCTGGCCGTGCCGGTCTGTTACACCCACGGTTTGTTTCATGCTGCCGTTCCGGTAACTGATACGATTTTCACTGATCCGCTACAGTCCCAGTTTGTTTATCGGTTTTTGGCTGCACAATTTTTTCTAGATGTGATGACGGCACCTGCCGTCAGCCCCACACCAACTGGTCCCGGTCATGGGGGAATCCCGGCCGAAAACCCAAAGCCTTCTTTTGCCCAGATACTGGGTAAGATTTTGATTGATGACATTGCCGAAACTCAGGTCGAAGGCACCCGCTTCCGTAAGGAGGGGGCTCCAGCTATTGGAATCACGGCATCCGATGAGGTCCGTGGGGAAGCTTTTATGGAAAAACATGTCATTGTTCTCAAATTCTCTAGCTACCGACCGACTTTGACAGATATTCGCGACTCCATCCACAGAACTTGGGGCATTTTGGGAGATTTCTCTTTGGGTTTGTTGAATCAAAGACATGTGCTAGTACGACTTCAGTCGGAGGTAGAGGCAAAGAAAGTTCTGTCGCGGGACTCATTCTTGATTCGAGGAGTTCGATTTAAAGCATTCCGCTGGCATGATGGATTCAGCTTGAAGGAGGATCCAATTTCGGTACCACTATGGGTAGAGTTACCTAACCTTCCTTTACATTTATTTCATCCTCCTATTTTAAAGGCTATTGTGAACTCTTTTGGCGGTTATTTGCGGATGGATGACCATACTCGTTGTCTCACTCGACCGGGTTTTGCCCGTGTATGTGTGGAGATGTCTTTAGCGGAGAGATTACCAAATCGAGTTTGGATCGATAGGGCCAATAACAGAGGCTTCTGGCAACAAATTGAATATCCGGGTTTCAAATATTGCGACTATTGTTCTTTGATAGGCCATCAAGAGGCTTTTTGCAGGAAAAAATTTGGTCTCAAGGCAAGTGGGGGAGTTCCTGACTCAGGTAAAGCTGAGAAGTTGGTCAAGCCGCCTGTTGAACACAAATCTTTTAAACAACAATATGTCCCCGTGCTCAAACACGCTAATCTTGACCGTCCTGCGGTTGGCCCGAGTGGCGCTAAGAACAGTCAGGGGGAAGAATTGGTTGAAGACACTGGGGAAACGAGGCCGGTGGCCCATGTTCCGGTCAAGATAGAGTTGTCAAATAAATTTGTTTCGCTTATGGATAACATTGCTAATGATGAGAATGAGCAGATGGTTCATGTGGGTGTGAGTGGATCAAAAAATAGTAAAGGCAAGGAGATTCCGGAGGGAGTCGTGGAGACCAAGACGGGGGCAACTGATCCAGGAAAGGTGGTTTTGTCAAACACCTTTGAGGCTCTAATGGAGAATACTGAGGAAGAAGAAGATGCTCCAGCGGATTTTCAAACAACGGGTCAGAAATTAGAGCATGATCAAACCGGGGTCAAATCCGAATCTACGGAGGAATGCCTATTAGAGGCGGGGTATACAACTTCAGAGATTGATCAGGTTCTTGGACACCACCCAAAGCTGACTCCAAATGATAAGGATGTCAATCCGGAATCAAAGAGTACCCTTTCTAATCACGCGGCGGCGTCGCAAACTGTTAGTGAAATTCAGGTTGGGCAGCTTGTTTCAGGTGTGAAAAAGGTGTCCGGGCACTCGGTGATGTCTCCGTCAGGTGTGCTAATGCACAAAGCCGAGGAAACGCAGTCTCAAACCGCACAGAATGGGCTGTCTCAGCCAGCCAACAACACCGAAACAGGGGAGCATGTGCTCTGTTTCGGTCCAGCAGAGGTGGTTCCAGGAACTGTCGCAGCTGGAGCTCTTTCTCCCGTCCGCGAATCAGGTCACTTTCCTCGAACTGGTTCGATTAAGAAGCCGTCTAGTGCTGATGTCACACAGGAAATACAGGCTGACTTACAAGTACCAACTACTGCGATCCAGACAGCAGGCGCTGAAACAGATCAGCAGGCAGAGTTTGGGTTGTTGGATGATTGTAGGGATGCAGGTTACTCGCCCAAAGGGATTGAAACAGCGATTCAGGCTGCGGATTCAGACGCTGAAGTAGCAGCGGAGCCAGGTCTGTCTACCCCCATATCTAACTCCGAGGAAAACCAAATGCAAGTAGTGGAGGTACTTCGCGCGATCGCTGGTTACGGAGGACTGGGGAAGATCCCACAACGCTCATGGCTTGCCTAACACCCCAAAACGTTAAGGCTGTGCAGTCAGCAATTGCACGAATAGGCATGGAGGCAGTGGTTGCTGAATTTCAAACTTCACTTGAAAAGGAAGCAGCAAAGGCGAGGCAAAACACTAGTGAAAAAGAACGGGAGGTTACCACAATACAGACTCCCACGGTAGATGTTCCTCGAAGGTCTTCTCGAAGCAAGAAGTCAAATCCTAAATTCAGGTAACTCCTGATGATAATACAAGTAGAATGCAAATGTTTATTAGAACCTTGTATGGATGCTAGATTAGTGCTAGCATTCAATGGTTTTTATATCAGGATTCATTGTGGTTCGTATCCTTACGACGACTTCTCGTACATCCTGGGGCCCACATTAGGTATAAACCACGTCATGAGCGTGATTAAATGTTTGATTGGTACTTATGAGGAAGACAAGTTATGGCAGGTCTATCATGCAACTTATTTAGTAGCAGAACACTTTGCAGGGTTACTCCCCAACTTGGAGACGGTGATTCTAGAACTAATTAGGTTCTTAGGTGTAGATTTTAAGCAAATTTTTTGTCCTGTGGATGATGTAACGAGTGAATGTAAGAGTGATTGTAACTCATTTCTAAGGTTCGGGGATCCTAAATAACCCCGCTCGTTTTTATTAAAAAAAAAAAAAAAAAAAAAAAAAAAACGGTCCGTGCACGTGCCATGCACGTGTTAGTTTACGATACCAAATTGCCGAAAAACGAACGTTTAAGCACAAATAGGAGAAATGATTCTTGATAGGGTTGACTTCTAATTGCTCAATAGATGACTAATTAAATCATACTTTTTATTGATAAATCCAAAATCAAGCATACAGATTGTGTTTGCTTCTGTAATATATATTTTTTTTGCTTAGTCATTCAAGTTTACTAGTTGTTCTTCAAAGACTTCTTTGAGGGAACAAAATGATTCCAAGTTGTGGTAAGGGACCGGGAAAACCTTGTTTTGAACCCCCATTAATTTGCTCCATTACCTGGATATCACTATTGACATGGTATCGTAATCTTGTTTAATACATCATTTTTTTTTTGAAAGGCAGTTTAATACGTCATTGTCGATAAGTGACTAATTTTGGGCTAGAGATTCGGGTTTTCCAACCAAAATGATGTGACATCATCAGACGATTTTTTTCAACCTCGAGATACACAAACACTTTGAAGATTTTATCATTATTTTAATATCACACCATGTCATTCTGGTTGCAAAACTTGATTTCAAAAACCTGATTTCCTAGTATTTTCTTATAGTCTTTTGTTAGAATATGTTGAGTATAAGCCCTACATATCTTAACATCTTTGATTCTCATATTCAATCTTGTTTTAGGCAACAGTCTATTCTTTGGCTGTTGATTTGGGATTTTTTTTTCTATTTTATTTATTTATTATTAATTAAATAAAGAGAAAGGGTCTTTTTTCGGCTTGGCAAAATTATATAACCATATTTTGAGTAGGGGTGGGCATCCCATCCCGCAATCCCGATCTCGTCTCGTCCCGATTTTTTTGGGTCTTAATGGGATTGAATAATTTCATCACGATCCCGTCCCGTCCCGATCTAGAATGGGATGGGATGAGATGAAGATTTTCAATCCCGCCAATCCCGTCCCGTCCCGAGCTAATTTTTTAATATTTATTATCAATATTTTTGTTTATTTATTTATTTTTATTCATATAAACTTACAGATTACTGACAAAAACTCATGGTGTTTGCAGTGGTAACAAAAATGTTACTTCAAGAAATAAATATTCATTAAGCAAGAGAAAGATAACAGACTGTTGTTTGGATTCCCAATAAAAGTGGTTCCAATTATTTAACTTACAAATATTGATAATATACAGGTGAAGATGAAAAATAAAAATTAACTGAGTAATACATATTTAGAAGGGAACATTCAGGGGCGGAGCCAATAGTTTGAGATGCCCCGGGTTGTTTAAATATTTTTTATAATTACATTATATGTATTGATGGTAAACCATTATGAATATGTTAGAGCATTACCAATAGGTCTATATTTCTTCCCTAACAAAAGATGAAATGTCATTTTGTCAAGGAACCATGAATTTTGTTTCCCACAGTAATGAAATTGTAAAATCAGTTGGAGGCCATCACAGCGACACAATACTTTTAGTGGGTCCCATTTATCATGTCATTTTCTAAAAGTCTGCTCACTCGACTTCATTGTTAAGGGATTTAGTGGCTACCCTTATATTTGCATGTCACATCTATATCTAATTATAAGAAAATTATTTCACACTCTTATATGATGATAATCTTCGCAGCAGTCACAGGCAGCACAAGGCTAATCTGAAGTTCTGAACCTATTTAGCAGAGTTGATGCCGAATAATACCCAACTACTAAGAACTTTTGAAAACTAGCTAAGATAATTTTGATAAAAGGGCACAACCGATAAAGAATTGTGCAGCTATGCGCTAAGACTTACTGGAGTATGTTAAAATTCAAAGGGGGATGACCTTAAATTGCAAATAAGAGCTTGGCTTCTTTCAGCCAAGTATTTATCCATTGAACACTTCAAGTACGCACGACTGCGTTAGTGGCAGTAGAGAAAATGCAAGATGCTACTATAAAGTGCATGTGCGCAATAGTTATTTTGCTTAAATGTAGCTTTAGGATATTGTAAACAGTTTTGCATTTCAGCAGTTCAGCAGTTATGCTTTAATTCTGCAATTTAGCAGTTTTGCATTTCAGTTTATTGTGAAATTTGCTTGTTAACCAATACTGAAGAAGAAGTTCAGCAGTTTTTTCTTTAATTCTGCAAGTGAAGAAGATTGGCACGCTGATCCCGTCCCGTCCCGAACCCGTTTGGGATGGGACGAGGTCGGGATGAGGTTTTTCCCATCTCGTCCTGTCCCGATCCCGTATGAACGGGATGAGTATATCTCGTCTCATCCCGTCCCGTGCCCACCCCTAGTTTGAACAATAAACTACCCCCCTAATCATTGAACTGCCCTACATTGATTTTCAAACAAATATGTTAGAACATCTCCAATAGGTTAGAGCATCTTTGGTATTTGGGGAATTCTAAATGAGCGAGGGGAGCGAGGTGGAGGGAGGGGAACCATTCCCTCCACTCGAGATGCGTGTAAGAAATTCAATGCACGCATCCCGAGGGGAGGGAATGGTTCCCCTCCCTCCACCTCACTCCCCTCGCTGGTTTCCTCGCCATCTAGCCTTACTCTTGGTATTTTAACTATTATTAATTTTAAATTAATATAATTATATTAATTAGTTTCTATTATATTATTATAATATTATTAAATATATTATTATTAATTTCAACTTAAATATATAATATTATTATTTTCAATTATATTATTATTTAGATACGTTTTTCAACTTAATTTAAATTTGACTAATTAAAAATTTTGGGAGTTAAAAAAATAGTATTAATAATTAATTTTTTAATTACTATTTAAATATATCTTCCATTTTTTATATCATTATTTAGATAATTAATTTTTAATTATACTATTATTTTGAATTAGTATTAATAATTTTATCATTATTTAAATTAATAATTATTTTTTAATTACTTTTTTTAATTATACTTTCATCACTTAGCTACTGCCAGTCTGCCACAAAGTAATTTGCGTGGGAAGATTAGACCTAAACTGTGATCATTATAGTGAAGACACTGGATACTGGATACCACCAAAATGTAAGAAATCTACCTTAAATATTCAACAATTCTGGTTAATGTTTTGTATTTCAATAGCAACTCACAAAACGACTCAAACCCTTATCTCGCAACTCTCACATAGATATGGAAGAGCAGAGAAGACTCTGTATGGCAACTCCTGCCAGTTTAGCCAACCATCTCATGATGGGGTGACATGTTTCACTTGCTGCAAGATTCACAACAAAGCTCATGGGAATCAAGTGCATTTTAACTTAGAGGCAATTGTGTTGTATCTATTATGAGACATTTTACCAAAATCAACGTAGTTGAACAGATATGCAATAATCGAAGTGGAGCTGAGAATGTAATTATGCTCAAATCCGAACCCAAGGTTATATAATTAAGCACCACTAAACTTTTGGTACCCAAACTGCAATCCTTTTGTTTTTCAAACTTAGGTGATCAAATCACCATGACCCCAAAAGCCAAAATCATCCAAACTTACAAGCAAGCTCAAAAGCCAAATTTGGTGTTTGATTGAACTTTGAAGGTGCATTTCATGCTCCATTGGATGACCCAAACTCAAATGGGTTTTGGAGTTTCAACGCAAACATTGCTAGAAAAAGGGCGTACACTTGATTCATTTAGGCAGAGATAGACACTCTAAAAAGTCTTTTAAGGGGTCAAGATAGCCTTGATTGTCCAGCCAAAATGAGTTTGACTGGCCTTTTTTAGCATCCAACATGTATATTAGTACAAAAATGGTTATTCCGAAACATATATATATATATATATATATATATTTTTTTTTTTTTTATCAATTCTTAAAGTTTTGTTGAATTGCTCATTGGAATACACCGACCCTCTACCCAAATGAGACTAACAAAAAAAATGGCACATCTTATGGATTTTTTTTTGGCAATCAATCTATCTGTATATTTGAAATTAACCTTTTTATTCACTAAATTATCTCAAATAATTTTTCTTTACATTTTTTCACATTCACAACTTGAGAGAATGCTACAAATTAGAACACATAACTTGACAAGAAACTTGAATAAGCAGTTATATCTATCCAATCTGGGAAGAGGCTTATCAATTTTCTGGAGTCATCAACCATATATTGATCCAACACAGCAACATCCACCTGCAACGCTTCAGAACTATTTGCCTGCATTTTACACATTCAAACTTCAAGTAACTGATAACAACAAATAATAAAAATAGTAAAAATAAAGCCATCCTCCAGCAGAATAATCTGCAGCGCAGGCTTAGGAAACTCCTACTATGACGCTATTGATGTACTTATGGTTCTGATATACATAATGAATAGATAAACCCACAGAAAATTAGTGATTTCAAAATGTCAAAGTCAGTGAATGGTGTCTTGGTAGATTTTTCCATACATGAGAAAAGAGTGACCAAAGTTTTTTTTTTTTTTTTTTTACCCCTCTAAACCACAATTCACTCACTTTCCAATATTAGGTGATGACTGTATTCTCAGATATAATTGAGTGTAATCAAACATTTATAGCTAAACAACCACTACCATATACAAAGCCAAGACCCTTGGAGTAACTACCTCTCTTTTTGACAATTTGGACCACGAGACATTTTGATTTTGATTTAAAAAAGGGTATTAAAAGCTTTCCAGCGCATTCAAAATTTGAAAGTGGGTAGCTATATAAATTGTATATAAGGTTAAGAATTCTAGTCCTAGACCATGTACATGCACATTTGCACATGTGAGCACACTGAGAGTATATAAGGTGAAGAATTCTAGATCGTCCACTTTCCTCATTCACTTCAAGATCAAAATTGAGTGATTGATGTTTTCGAAATGATAACTCAATGTGGAGGTGATTAATATAGAGAAGAGATCATCCATAACAAAGAACTTAGTGGACTGAAATTTTTTTAAACAGTTCAAGGCTTAGTAGAAACTTTAACCACTGATCGGATGATGTAACAATAACTAAGAAATGGATGGTGCTTTACCTCTAACCAGAAGGTCCAGTTCTCATGACTACTTCCACTGAGTCGACAGATGTATGATGGTGGACCACCCTCTACTCTGTCAGGAGCTGTCAAAAAATATCACAACAAAAATTAGGCTACACGGAAACTGGAGAATAAATAGCAAAACCAAAGCTCAAGCATAATTGAACCATTTAAGACTACCTGGGAGCTGATTGTCGGCAAAGGACCAACTTGACAGAGGTCCAGTGATGTTAAGCACTGCAACCCAGACCTCCTCCAAGGAGCTGAAATTGACAATTAAAATAGAATAGGTAAGCAAGATCCATAATTATGCACAAAATCTCATATTTTCATTTTTGGTGTACGACACTAACATCTATCAATATGTATAGTGCATGTGTAGTGCAACACAGAGATGTCCCTAAAAGATGCTACTGTCTCACCCTAAAGAAAGTTCCAAGTACACTTTTCTAGGTCCCATAGAATTTGGAAGTGATTTATGACTTATCAAGTGAGGAAAACTTTTGTAGTGCTTCAACATATCATAGCTGCTTGGAGGGAACTTTGAGCTTCGAGGAAACAAGAAAGATACTGGAAAAAGAACCTGCATTAGAAATCATTAGAAATTCAATGTTATAGACATTCTACCATGCAATATATGTTTCTCTAAAATCCTAACTGTCTGTCTTCCATGTGAATAATATTTCTGAAATGAGAAGTGGTGATTCATATGAGGTGCAAATACTCTCAGCACATGAAGTATTAAAAGCAAGTTAACTGAGCAATAGTTGCAAAGGGTATATATATATAGGGGTGTCCTTGGTAAAGTAGGCCATATCTCCATCCAGCTATCTATAATTAGCAAGATATGTGTTTTCTATTCAATACATACCATCCAAGTGCCTGGATCGGATTGATTGACATGTTCAAGAGATAAATCTGGACCGATCTGCAATTCCCTAGCTGCTTCAGGAGCGTGCTTGAAAATAAATTGTAAGGAATTGGAATCAACTACAGAGACATCATAGCTAGATTCCTTAATCTGAAATGCATCTGCAATTCCAAAAGATGAAACTTTCAGAACATGACCAAACAGAGAATGCAATAAAAATGCAACCTACAGCACATGCAGAGAGTTACCCCTGATAATTATATGCATCTAATTCATGAGTAATACAGATGGTTAATTCTGAAAACCCTAAATAACATAGACCATGATCCATAGTGGTGGTAAATTTTTTACTTTGATATCAGATGAACAACCATGAAGCATCACAAGCAATTTTACTTTAGCACTGGCACATGACAGGCTTATATAGCAAACGGAAACTGACCAATTCAGAGTTTCAACTGTTATATTCTCAAGCACTAAGTACCTGAAGTCACAAAAGTATGCTGAAATACAAGTCTTTTGGGAGCACTGGTGCTATAAGGGAAAAACTGGGATGACAATGCCAATGCCAATACAGTTAGGTGTAGCAAGAGTTGTATGATGGATGATCTGCCGAGCCAATGACCCAGAACAGGAAGCAATGGACCAACACAAAATCCAGTCACAACTCCAACTGCTGCTGCTACTACAATGTCCTGGACGAAATAACCTGCAAGCAATTGACAAAATATCTTACGAAAATAGCAATTCCCCATCCTTCTAATTATTATAGCAGGATTCCCAATTTCACATCATTTGCAGTCTCCAGTGAAGGAGACGGGCAACCCACCAAACATGTTCTATTTTCAACCTCCATGCTGAAGAGTGAGGAGAGTTGATTTCAATTTTGTGGATCAGGTCAGTATAATCAATATCAAAGTGACTGTGCATCAGAGTTCAGCTATTTAGGCATTGAATCAGTCTAGATCACTGGCAAGCTAGCCTGGAAACCTTTTCATCAAGAAAATTGCAAATTGGGTCAAAAAGCTCAACTCCCAACTCTGTTTGGGTGAGTTAGTCAAGAGAACGCCTGACCATCACTTTAGAGAACTGCTTGACCATCACTTTCAAATCAATTCTCTTTAGAAAGTACCTCAGTGGACATCTTATTTAGAGAAATGAGACAACTGGAAAGAATTCAATCTGAAGTTGTAAAAAAGCTAAAAGTAATTAGCAAGGCTAGTAGCTTAGTAAGACTCACCATAGGGAGGTGGAAGAGAACCTATCATACCCATCTTCTCAATCAAGAATTGAACAAGTAATCCACCAAAGTAGACCGAGTATGTAATGCTTGGTATCAGAAGTATCAAGTAACAAACTATTGACCTGCATAATTGACAGCTCATTAATTAGATTTAGGCCTCAATTTCAGCCAATTGTTTTAATAACAAAAGAATGTATAACAAAAGAATGTACTTATTATTGGCATCTAAAAAGGCAACAGTTAATAACCAACTAAGCCACTTAATGAGAAGGATGATGAATCACATTTAGAGCTAAGTTGAAAAGGGAAACAACCGGATCCATGAAATTCAAAATAAATACATATTATTTTAGTCTCTAAGTAAATGTATATGCCAAAGATCAAAGAATGTAAGTGAAGGGTTCTAGCATTACGTGAGTGAATTATGACCAAAGAATTTGTTCAATAGGCAGAAGCAAATCCTTGCAGGAACCATAGAAATCAGCAGAACGAAAGTAAAGAAACCTCCACTAAGTCCAGCTAGAAGATAGGCCTGCGATATGGACGACACATTTCAACTTTCAATGAAGTGAATATTACAATTGGCCCTTAGAAGGTGAACTAAAAAGTAGTTTATCTTCACATTCAAGAGAAAATACGAAATTTACTGTCTGGTATCAGATTACACACCACGGTAATGACTGCATATAATCCAAAAGTTCCCCAAAATCTCGCTTCATCAGACAATGCCTGCAAGGTCCATAAATCAGCATACTATCTTGAAAATCTAATTCATCAGGAGCAAATACCAATATTAGCCAAATCAATAATCAACAAACAACATAGAAGAACTAAAGAACCGAATAGTCACACAAGCAAATCTTCTGAAGCAAACGTCACATCATTCGGTTTAAAGAGAAAGATTAAGAACTGTTACATATAAGATTGAACATGAGAAACGATAGAAGGATCTAAACAGACAACTATTTCCAAAGAGCTTTTTCATCTCTATTTCCCATAAGTAGTTTGTCAGACGACTGTCGGATTTCTGTTCAAAGCCCCCTACAGGAAGACACTTTAATGAACGTGTAACTTTTAAAGTAACATGTTGCACTTCATGGAAAGTAAAGTATGCAGGGATTATGAGTGATCTATAATGGGAGCAGGTTTAAGCCAAAGTTTTCACCAAAATTTTCTTGTTTACTCATATAAATGACAATTTTAGCAACATCTATTGTCAAAGGTGTATAGCTGAGCCAAACTTGAGCTGCTCGCTGTGTTTGACCAATTGCAAAGTAGCCTTGGTGCACAAAGGTGATTGCATGCCCAAAGGAAACTTAAGTGAGCAGCCCAGGGACCTAGGTTGCAATAGTCACTAATTACTTGAAGAAAATCCAACAGTGTACATTAAAATAACAAGAAGTCACAGAATGCTCTTAATTTAACTTGATGCAAATACTCTAGCATAATGTACTGTAAACAATGCAGCCCAGAGTAATTAAATAGTTATAGCAATAATGACACTCAAAGGTTTGGAAGAAGACGGTGGATACACGGCAAGGATGAAAGGTTTTACATAATTTGAAATCTATGAATGGAATCCTCAAGAGAGAAGGGAAACCCTACCCATAGCCTCCTTGGAATCAACAGACCAACAAGTGAGCAAGGCACGAACATCAAAAAAAGCCAAATATGGATGAGCATACCTGGATAGCATGCCAACAAGATGGTAGTAATTCATTGTTTAAAATGGAAAACAACTCGACTAATATGAAGCAACGAAATACATGGAGCCTGAGAAATTTAGAGTCTAAACACTTTGCAAAATATTTTGATTGCAAAACAAGGAAAGATAATATAATTTGCCATGGGAAAATTACAAAAGGAAAAAAGAAATAGGAGTGAGAAACAATTCTCTATCTTGAGGTTGAAAATGACTTCTTTGGAAAATATTTACTCAGCCCCCCCACCCCCCAAACAAAGAAAATATTTTCCACAATTTTGTTAAAAACCAAGAGGATAGTGATAATCACAAAATGTATGTTCTTCATTCTCTCTTCCTATTTCCTTCCTCTCTTTTGGCAAATTTTCTTGAGAAATTTTTCCTTGGAATCAAAGACAATCTTAGATTTTCCTTTTCTAGTTGTACGAGAATAAGACTTCTGAAAAATGCACCAACTAGATATAATATACAGTAGCCTCTTTTTTCCTTTCTCTCTATGTCCCCCCACCCATACCCCAATTAATCTTGCATAAGTAGGTCAAGTTAACCAATAGATTACAGTAACAAGGAGATAACTAAAGAAATGTCCCAAGAAAACGTTAACCAGATAGAGTACCTACAGTCTAATTGACAGAAAATCTTGGGTTATTAAGAAATGACCCTAATGGCTTCAGTAGTGACAGGAGGATGGAGTTAGATTGATGAAGCGTGAGAAGGGGGAAAGTTGATCATCAAGGTTCGTCAACACAAGAGTGAGAGTACAAGAAAATAAAAATAAAAATAAAAAAATAAAGGAGAGAGAGTTGAAGATTAAGGATATGTTCATTTAGTGTGAAAAGTTTTCATTCGAGGGTGTGAGAAAGAGGGAGAACATGATTAATAAAATAAATAAATTAATAGATAATAGAGAAAGAGGAAGTGGACAGAAGGTGAAGAAGAAGGAGAGAGGAAATGAGGATCAACTTGACATCTTACATCTTTCTACATTTCTCAGTTAGAGATGAAAGTTGCCGTGTTCGAAAGGTATGAGAGAGAAATAAAAACGACAAAAGAAAAGGAGAAACTCTTCATGTGTGTATTGTGTATGATTTACCGGGGGGGAGAGATTGATTTCACATACCATTGTCTAGATTGAATAAAACAACTAATGCTCAGTAAATTACAGTTTTACTGAGAACATGATTTCAACTGATTTAATCACCAGCAAACAGAGATAAAAAGTCTTTTTCAGTACCTTTCTTTTGCTTCTTTTCTTCTTTTCACAAATTTTGTTCTTCAAAAGGAAATATTGTGCATTAGACTATAGCACTGAAATATTGTTAAATCTAGTTTTTGGTTTCTGCATTAACTTCATCCCATTGGAGTCTCACATAGCAGTTCATAAATTGGGAGATACATTGCTAATTATCTCACTATTGAAAAAGAACAACTTGTAGAACACTAGAAGGATATCCACTCTTGATTTTATCTTTGAGAAAATAAGGTAATTCAATCATACCATACTTGGTAGATAAGCCTCACAGGCCAAAGAGAAGATTGAATTGGAACTACAAATTAACAATTGGATATTGGACAAAGTGGAATAACTAGATAATATCTTACCAGTTCATTGCAGATTTAGAGAGTAACAATCTCAAGATTGCAAAAAACGATCGGGATTACAATTCCAAAAATAACTCCAATAGTGTGGAAAAGCATTCCTGTAATGAGTACATGCAACAATGGTAAACCGCAATATCATTGAATAAACCATTCAGATGTAGAACTAAAATACACAACGATATATGCAAAGCAACTAAATGCTATCGTAACAAATTCAAAGTGAAAAGGGACCAGCATACCCTTCATATTATCATAGTAGCTTCGGATGCTAGATCTCAGACCAACTTTTGGATAATGCAAAAAGAAGGGGACAAAAAGGAAAATGAAAAAGGGAAGGCTATGAAGTACAAGAGCTTCTCGTCTTGAGTAAAATATCTACACAAAAGTGAATAAGAGATGATAAATAACTTTTATAATTAGAGTTTTAGGGTGTGTTTGGTTGCATGGAATCATATGCCATGGAAATCCATAAGGGGAACACCTAAATCTAAGTTAATTTGAGGTTCACTTACCAATCCACCATTAGACTTTGTGATCAATGGTGAGAATGAAAGTCCCATGAACATGGAAATCACATGCTTTAGGGGGACCAAGGAGTGTGATTCCCATGTTCGTGGGACTTCCATTCCCGATCACAAAATATAATGTTGGATTGGTGAGTGAACCTCAAATTAGCTTAGATTTAGGGGTTACCCTCATGGATTCTCATGGCATAGAATTCCATGCAACCAAACACACCCTTTATGTTATCCAACTATCAATTTGACATGAGCAAGCATGGAAAACTAACAGAAAATGTGTATGGCATGAAATTTGATATCTGAAATAAGAGCTCATCATGAAGCATACCATGAACCATGATAAGTAATCAAAGAAAATAGCTCTATCATGTTTTGTTTCATTCAATTCAACTGCAGTAGATAATCCTTCATTTTGCAGCCTAGGAGAATTTGTGAAGGCATTAATTAAGCTGAAAAGATTCTCTCCCCGTGCTTGGATGCTTCCTGGTCTGAAAAATGGAAACATGCATGTATCAGAGAGTATCAATGACAATGTTATTATATCTTTTAAGTATAAATGCATGTACCAAAATAATAATTGTGATGCATACAATAGTCTTTCCACAGTATCATAAGAGGTATGATAGAAATAACCACCAAGGGTAAAGATGATATCTAGCCCTGGAATGTTTCCATCGTCTTCTGCAAATATTCTATAATCTGTATCTCCAGGAACTACAGGGAAGATATCCTGCATATATTGAAATTGCATCACTTCCAGTCTCATCCATAATTTAGAATGAAACCTGTAATAGAACATGTAATGAAAGTATCTAAGAAATGAAGGCAAACATAAAGAACCACATGTCAGATTAAAGAAACATTAATGCGAGTGCCGAATGAAACTTGATAACCTTTTGTCAGATTTAAACTGAAACTTTCTTTGCAGATGTAACCAAATAAAAATAGTAGATTCTAATCAGACTTGGAAATATATTTATTGTAGCGAGAACAAACAAGGTGGACTATTAGATCTAATGTCCATATGAACCATAACAGTAGAGTTCAAATCTTGAACATTCTCAAATCAACGATTCAAGGACCTAAATCTTCCATCAAATTCTCTTTCAGAGGTACTGCACTGAGATGACAGATGCCATAGCAAATGAATCTGTTGCAGCTCTGGGCAGGACAGCCAATCTAGATAACTTGAATGACAAGTACAACGAAATAGACTTGTGGATAAATTGGAAAGATGATCAAGGAGAAAACAGGTATTGAAGCACACACCTATATAGATCAATCAATGTGTACTTTTCAATTTACTCTCTTATTTATTTTATCTTTTTAAAAGGTAAAACTTTTCATTACCAAAGATAGAGAATCACAATAAGTCAATGACAAGATCTAGAGGAAACACAAAAAAGAAGACTCAAATGTTGGCTTCTCAAGACAGAACTGACAGTCTCCAAAGCGATGACTAGACTTTGAAAAACCAAGTGATTAGAGTCTGGAGAAGAAGAGAACAATGCAATATCCATTATTCCACCTACATGCATCATTTATGATGGTAGAAGTTTACATAAACATGAGTTCCTGCAGAATACGACCATAACATATTTTCCTATATAATTACCCCCAAAAACCCTAAACTGAGATGCAAAAGGCAAGGTTTTTAAATCTGAAAGCGTGACACGGGGAGTTGCAATAAACAAACGCACGAGGTTTAAGCCTCAACCCTAAGGCATTTAGAAGTGCTTATTTAAGTTAAAATAAGAAAAGTGATAGATAACTCATAATTCCATAAACAAAGTGGTATATTACATCTTCTATCAATTTAATACAATAAATTAACCACACCATCGAAACCACTAAACAAAGTTTTATACATCGTCGATGAAGCATAAGCCTTTGATGCGATGTAAATCTTTGATGTGTTGCGACTGAGTCTTGCCTCTCGCTTTGAGGCATAAGCCCCGAACATTTTTTCAAAACATTGGCAAAGGGAGCTCAACCAACCACCCCCCCCCGCAGCCTCAAAAAAAGGGGGAGAGAGAGAAATACCATGCTCAGTGTACTCATTTGTAAAAAGATCTAGATGTGTGTGATTCTGAAGCAGGCCATGGAGCTTGCATTTGTGAGAAGTTTTACTGTGTGCAAGTCCCAACGATAGTGAGCAGTGAGGTAATCAGTTGCCCTACACCAGCTTCCCTCTTAATTTCTGCTCCGATTTAGAAATTTGCAACCACTCCAATTCCGAAGAAAAAAAATAGATTAAGTGCGGTTCAGGATTTGATTTAAAGTTGATTTCATATATAACTTTGTTTCTGATGGAGGGATGTAAATTATGAATATTCATAATCATCAAGTGAAAAGCCTGTAATGCGCAATCACTGTCGGTGATATCTGACAGCAGGAAGTTGTCCAACAGAGGCAAAGGTTACGAGTAATGGCGAACACACGAGGACCTATTTACTAATGTGCATTAACGAATGGGAATATGTATGAGAAATCCTATTTGCTATTAATGGACAGCTTCCTTTTGCAATAATTTGGGAGACTTCAGTGTGAGAAGTAAACAACAGACACAATTCCGTAGGAAGGGAAAAGTGCAACTCATATCATCGGCCTAATCTTCTCACTGTGTAGATTATCGGTTGAGTGCAGGACATGCCCTTTTATGTTACAGTTAGATGGGGTTCCTCAGTGATGAGGGAGGAGGTTCATGCTGCTTCAAAGTTGGAATATACTTTTATAATGATTTTTTTGTTCTTTTGGGGGGGGAGGGGGGGGGGGGGGGGGGGGGGGGTTGGTAAAGCCAAAAAATACATTCAAAGTTGATAACTTGTAAGTAATCTACAGTGATAACTTTTAAAGTTGGTAAAGCCAAAAAAAACATATCTGAGAACATTTTGAGTAATCTACAGTGATAACGTTTAAGAAAGTGCAACGACAAGTAAAAAAAGGAAACCTGAGCTGCACTATGTGCCATGGGATGTATAGCTGACTGAGCATAAACATGAGAGGGCCAAGACCCAGGTCCAGATTGGCAAACTAAATCTGCCAAATGAAAAATATAAATCAGGAAAGAATAATGCAGAATAATAATGAAAATGTACGTGAAGCGTAAAACAAATTTAAGTTCGTGTGTTTGTAAATACAGATAATAAACCTTCAAGCTACTAAATTCAACATGGTGACACAAGCATCAAATGTGGCAGATGATTGTGACATACATTTAGGACATCAGTGTCCATCATGTGAATGGCATCCAATTGTCCACATAAATATTGTGAAATTACCATCAAAACAGAACCTATCTGCAGCATGTAATGGGCACCATGTGGGGAAGAGGACATGGAGGTCTTCAATTAGTTCTGGCATGACACTTTCTCTGTTTTGTATCATCAGTATAGAGGGTCTATTGTCTTTGAATCAGGATTACCACGTCCTAGGGTTTATTTATGACAAAACGCACATTCAAACTCATCAGGAAAATTTAAGTTAACCTTACCATGTCCACCAGTTCCAGATGCTTCGATGTTAATAAAAGCTCCAATTGTATTGCGCCATTTATGTGTCTTGATAAAACCATGTGCGCCCTGAAATATTGAAGAAAAAAATTCTAATAAAAGGAAGAAAAAGTAATAATCCATTAAAAGAATTGCAAGGTGTTCACTCGTACTCCAAGATTTAATTATGCTTCCGAAGATATAATGGCCAAATAAATACCCATTTCAAAGGTTATTCCTCAAGAACTTTATGCCTTATTTTAAGAGGCGGATAAAAAATGTATGTGTGCCCTATATGTGTTGTGTTTGTATGCAAGGCAAGTACCAGCTTATCATTGACTAAAGTTTTGGAAGATGATATGATTAATATTAGGTTTTTTTTAGTTTGACACTCATTAGTTTATAGTTATTGGAGTTTGACAGTCGTTTTGAAAACTAATTGAGTTTAACACTCATTTTCTGACAGAACCGTTAAGTCCACGTCATTGACTGATCAAAATTAATTTTCGAACCATTTTACCCTTACCAAAGTCAAGGCTAATTTTTTTTTTTTTTGGTGTTTATGATTTATTAGGGGGCTAGACACTTGTTCTCTCTTTATGTCTGGATTCTGTTAAAACAAAGAATTAGTGTACAGGAAACCCTAAAAGATAGGTGCAGAGATTGATTGTGGAGAAACCCAAAAAAGCATAATGGCATTGTTGTTTCTAATTAGTTCCATAATCTACAACTCCCTCATCTCATTCTGTCTATCTCTTCTTTTCCCTTTACAATATATCTACTTCTACCTCCTCACACGATCCAATTCAAATTCGAAGCAAGAAGATGAAGCATCATCAGCGCTTCTACCGTACCAAGGAACAATCTGGCACGAGACGCAGGTGGCCGATCCATCACTCATTAAAATACCAAGTCCGCTATGCTCTTATAGACCTGGACCGAGGACCAAACACTCTCCCTTCTTCCTTCTTCCTTCTTCTCTAATCATCTCTCTTCTCATCAAGTTCGCCAAATCACCTCCACTTCTAGCCCGTGTATCAACCCTTTCTTAAATACTTTCTCAGTTGTACCCTTCTCACAACATTTTTTTTTAATTTCAGTGGCTTCTTGTTTCGGTGCTGCTACTGTTGCCGGATCTGCTATTGTTGGCGAGAGAGATTTGTCATTGAGAGAGAGAGCTGGGGTGATCAGTGACTAGAAGGTGAGACAGGAGGAAAGATTACGGTGAGCGGGAGGAAGGAGGAGGGGAGGCCGATGGTGGGAGAGAAGAATGAGAGGGGCACGGGAGAAGGATGGGTTGGGAAACAGGTTTTGACCAAGGTAAGGGAAAAATAGTCTGAAAATTATTTTTGATCAGTCAATGACGTGAATTTAATGATTTCGCCAAAAAATGAGTGTCATACTCGATTAGTTTTCAAAACGAATGCCAAACTCTAATAGCTATAAACTACTAAGTGTTAAACTAAAAAAAACCCTTAATATTAGAAAATGGGACTATCTTTGTAGTAAAATCGATAAAGAGGTTAAACCCACACGTCTTGGGTTCTATACCCACCGGCGACACGCTTGCCTTTCAAAAACAAAATCGATAAAGAGACAAAAAGAGGAAGCGAAATTACAGGTGCATAGGTGGGCTCTCGAAAGTAGGTGGATAAGTCTTGAAAAGGTCGACAAGCTCCCCGAAGTCCTTTTGGGAGTCTGGGATAAACCCTTACCAGCAGCGATAGAGCGGTGAAGGAGGACATAAGCTTGGAGAGAGAGGACTGAGAAAGATCGCACGCTGAGCAAAAGTTGAGAAAAAATTGATCGTCCCCTTCCTCTTCTTCTACCCTCCTATTTATAGCGATCGAAGAGGGAGGACGTTGGTGTCATAGTTATGGAGAACATGACGAGAGAATTTGGGTATGCATCATTGTGGGTAGTTGACAGTAATGGGTGACATGACAAATGTCATGATCTCGCATTCTCACGTTCGTGTGCGATAATCTCTAACGATCTCAAACCTAATGCGCAAATGGTGCTTGGAAGAAAGGGGCATGCATGCAGGGGTATTTTGGCATTAAGTAGCTTTATCTCTTTCTTGACCTTCAAGCCCAAGTCCTCAAATATTCCCTTCACGTGACAAAGTGCTAGTCCTAAGATATAGAATATGGCTTATCATTGATTTTCGTCATCTACACGAGGTTGGGCTGCCATGTCCAACTTTCACAAGTATTAAGATATGCTATGAAAATGATATGTTATTTCTAATTTCCTAGCAACTCTTAAAAGCTTTGTTATTTATTGCAAGCAAGAAGTGAGCACATGAAAAAAAAAAATTGGAAGGGAGGGTTTTTATTGGATTCCCATAACAGTTAAACGCCTCCAGCAGGGTTCGAGCCCTGGACTTGTAATACCCACCAAAAGTTTACCAACTAAGCTAGTACATAGACTGTTGTTCAAAGAGTAGCCAATGTCTCAGTTTTTTCTATAATAGTAAGCTTTGAAATTTTAATGCTTCCAAGACCATAAATTTCCACTAGAGGGTTTGAGACAGTATTTGTCTATTGACACATTTTCCAATTAAGATCAATCAGGCACCGACAAGGTTCTCTAAAAATGTGAGATGTAATACACTAATACATAGGGAGATCCACATTCACTCTCTATCTTCATTATTTTTCTGGAAGCCTTGAGTAGGTTGATTACTAAAGCTCAATAGTTGAACTTCCTCTCCTTGTTCTTCGAGGTCAGTTAGTCTCATGATTTCTCATATGCAATCCTCTAAAGCACAGACACAGGGAAAAGTTTAAAGTGCCTTTGTCGGACACTAACACTCCTTGGACACGTGTTGAACACTTGGTCAAAGTATCCGAAATGTTTGACCAAGTTGGGCACTCCCCAGACTTTAGGTGGACACTAATTGGACATTCTTGTTTGAAAGATTTTGTTTTTTATTCAAAAAAAATGTGCAAATAAGCAAGTTGCACCCCAAAATTTTAAAAGACTTCAGATTGGTAGACTATGCAATCAAAAGAATGAAACATTGTGTTGTGAAGAATTAAACGTTAATGTAAATATAGTATCTTACACCATGAGTTATAAATTTGAATTATGTGAATTATTTGAATGTTTTGGATTTAACCTTTATAGCATCATTTTAATATGGTTTTGGACCATTGTTCATTCTACTTAAACTCTTCCATACATTTTGAAAAAATTATATATATATATGTATCAATATTATGGTAATTATTTGCTTGAAATGGGAAGGAAAGGGTTACTGTCTAGGGTGTCTTTCTTCTTGAAGAAGCTAGTGTGGAACCAATTTGAACCTGGTGATAGTTTGGGGATTGAGGTGTGGAGTGTATTGAGTTGGAAACTCTAAACCAAGCAATTGGGAGAGGAGTGTATTGCCCAAGCAATTGGGAGTCACTTCTTGATTAGATTTGGAGTTTAGTAAGTGTTCCAAATGTCGGTTGTGGGTGCTTTGTTAATGTCATACCTTCTCCAAAGGGAGGAAGAAGATTCTATGGATTCGCCTCGATGCACCCCTGCTAGGAGAAAGGTCCTGTTTTAAGAATCTCTGATCAATTGGGATGTATGTTTCATGATCTCTTCTTATTGGTCTTGTGGTTTGTATGTTTCATTACTTTTTATATGAATGAAGTTTTGACAAAAAAAAGAAAAAAAAAATTAACATGGTGGTTTGGGGAAAATGTATCATATGATGATGATTCTTAAAGAAGTGGGCTGTCAAAAGAGAATCAAAAGTTAAAAATGGACATATTTCAGAGTTACTGAGATGAAAAGCAAGTTTTTGATTTGCAAACATTAAATTATTCATACCAAGAGAAATAGTTCTTCAGCCCCATTGAAAAGAAATATAACAGGCTGTGGGGGGATCCACTTAGAATCAACTGTGAGTCTTGCTAATTCAAGCATTGACGCTACAAAAGATACAACAGTTGATATAATCAAAAAGTCGTTCCATAAATGCATAACAAAGTAAAGGAAATATGATTTATACAACCAAATTAAATAAAGAAAAACCTACCAACACATGATCCACAATCTGCAGCACCAGGAGAGCCAAGTGGACTGTCAAAATGTCCATTCACTAAAAGTGCTGTATCCATCTCTTTTGAATCTGCTGATGAAATCCTGTAATGTAATAAAGACCTTAAAAAAAAGCAAAGTCCTAAAAATCTAACAAGTTGAAAGACGTGAACGCTGATGCTTTCAAGAACGTATAAAAATTCTTGATGATGCAATACTGAGAAACAGGAAGCCAAACAACTTTTCTATTTTTAGTATTCTTTATTATCAAAGTACAGATGAACCAGTGACACACCAAAGTATAGATACAACAACATTTTTGTTCTTTTTCATTCTTTGCGGGGTCAATCAATATGGTAAAAGTAAAGCAACACTTAGTTGTGCCTTTGGAGATTACTTTTATGATAATCAGCAGAAACTATTAATAATAGTGGACGTGCACATGCATACACATTTCTTGAATATGAATTCAGTATTATACAGAAAATAAAAACAACTAGAGTATATTAGTTTTCATCCTTTATCAGTCAATTGCTAGATCAAGGAACTACATTAAAGATCATGAAGCATGATATTTCAAATAGTTATTTACCCTTTGCCCCCAAAAATTTACCAATAATTCTATTTGGGTGCCGAAGTTAGCAGTAGATGTGGACTGTTTATGTCAACTGTGTTGACTGGTCAAACCAACTTTATGGACAAAGTTACTTTTAACAAAAAGAATAACCCAACTTTTGGGGGCAAAAAGTAAGTGAAGGTTTGAAAATTAGAAGTATTTTTGGTCTAAAGGTTTGGTTGACTAATAAATGCGGTTGACCTAAGCACACCTAACCAACAAAATTTCGTTTTTTTTCGAAATTACGAAAATAAAAATAGCGAAAGAAATAATTACATTTTTTTGAAAAATTTGGAGGTTTTTTGTAAATTTCAGAATTTTTTTGTTTTTTTGTAAAAATACAAAAAACCAACTAACAAAAATAACATTTTTTTAGGTTTTTTGAAGAAAAAAAAATTTCGGGGTTTTTCGTAAATTTCGAGGGTTTTTTTTTTCTAGTTATCATTTCTTCTGATTATTTATTGATTTTCTAGTTATCATTTCTTCTACTTATATATTTATTGAAACCACTCCCTGATTTTCTAATTATATATTTGATTTCATGTTGTTTCATTTTTTGGTATTTAGGCTTCATTTAATGTTTTTAATAGATTTATTTATTTGCATCTTTTTTTTGTTCACATATTTCATATACCCTCGAACTTCATTATATATTCATGCATCTTCAAAATTTTTAAGTTTTTTTTACACAAACCAGAATATTTATCGAAATTTTTCTTAAAATTAGGACCACCAAAATTAACTCGAAAAATGAAATCACAATCCTTGCACCCAATAATCCACATTTGAAATGGGGGCTAATTAGGGGACAAAGATAAGTGTTTACCAATTTTTCGAAATAGTACAGTGTCATCCAGACTCATAAAATGCAGTCTAGCCTGCCACCCTCGATTATATCTTTATCTTTCCGTCCTCTCAAACTATATATTTAGTCTGTCTATACCTGTCAACCTTCACCTACCAAACCAACCTATTTTCAAGTTTTTTTTTCCATCCCAGGAATAGAAAGAGGAATTTTGGTCTTTTAATTGTAAATGTTGTGTGTTTCTAGTAAGGTGGTAAACTGAAGGTATTCCCTATATTATAATTTTTAATTTGACATTCTCATTTACCTGAAAAACATTTATTATAAAACTAAAGAAACGTGTATACAACATTCTCTTGATTACAATTAATTATCAAGCTACTTCTCGAAAAGAACAAGGTGTGGCCACACCATAAAGAGTGAAGTTCGCCCTTAACATAGATCATTTGGGAGTACAGGTGAACTAAACCAAAGTATCCTTCATAAATATAAGGATTCTTTCTTCATTAATAAAAATTCAGGCAAATCTAGTTAACATGTGTTCAAATAGGACTACTCAAATCACTATGAAGAATTCCAGAGAAGGCTATCATTTAATATTTTATTGGGTATTTTACAGCGGAGAAAAGGGACAAACATACAATCTACACTATAATCAGTTTGTGTCTTCAATAATGATAATTCGTGTGGCGCAGAAATATAAATGTGAAAACAATCATTATAAAGATACTAAAACAGAGATGTGCATACATGTATGGAGATTAAGACCAGCAAAATACCTCATAACTATGTTGGTATGATTTCTGTAAGCAAGAGATATACTATGATCCAAAAACATCATATTGAATGAGCCACTAACAAGTGTCTCCTCAATCTCTATTCTGCAAAACAAATCCTCAAACATTCAGACTACTAACCAATACCATCCCACTGAAAAAGCCGTATATAAAATGCATATGAAACTCAGACACAACCATAAAAACAGAGAATCAAAATTACAATCTCCTGCATTGCCATTACCACACAACCACAAACTAAATTGAACTAACAAAATATGGAAGTTTATAAAACAGAGTAAACAAACAACCTGTAATCCGAACCAGCTCTCTTTGCGAGCATTTCCAGTTCCCTTTTAATGTACTTCGCAGCTTCATTCAATCCAGGACGCCCTTCCTGCAAATTAATTTTTTTTTTCAAATTTCAACAATAATCAAGAATCCAAGAAACTTTTAAGTCCACTTACTTGCCGACCATCGATTTCTTTGGTCAAAAACTCAATATGTTTGATTGCTCTCGCTTCGGAGAACCGATCGAGAGGAGCGTCGATTGCGAGAGGTCTGATATGCTTCATGTTACAGATCCTGTACACTAACATCGACATGATACCGTACAACAAGCAGAGCGAAATCAAGCATTTGAAGCCCGAAACATCGCCCGAACTAAACCTAAACTTCATCTCTACTACTACTACTAATCAATCTCTCCAAAGTTCTTCAATAGGCTTGTAGAGTTCGAAATTAGGGCACGAGTGAAGAACTTGAACTCGAGATCGAGAGCTCGAGCTGACCGAGATGGTGAGTGGGGAAGTGTGGAGAGATAAGTGGGCTTTTATAGTGTCTGTTGTGGTAGTGTATATGCAATTAATGATGCCACGGGCGTCAGGATGAGGCACGTGTAGGGAAGGCTGGACAAAATGGAGGAAAATTTTGACGAGCCCTTCTAGGGAGCGAGGGATGGGTCCCTCGATCCCTTAAATTTTCGAATTTGACTCGTCTGTTGGAGTGTTGATGGAATGAAAGTAATTGATGGACCAATCAACATAGAGAGAGTACGTAATAATCTGGGACCAGATTTTGCTGAACCTTTTTTTGAACAAAACGAAAACCACTGGCTTCCAGAACCTTTTCGCCTTGTCGAAGCCGTGGATCTGCCTTGAGATGCAAACAAGTAGACGTATATTCTTTATTTTGCACTAATATAATTTAGGCTTAAACTTTGGCAGCCATATCTTAGAGTAATCAAGTCAAAGCAACCCTTTTTAACAAATGACGATAGTGGTTGCTTGACGATGATGCTGATTGTGATGCAATTGAATTATAATTGTTTGTTAAAAAAAAAATGGATTGTACTAAGTGATAACACGCGAAAATAGTTACTAAAGTTTGAACCACCCTTGCTTGCGTCTCTCTCAGCTCCGCCTCGAGTGAGCTCATTTGGAAAATGAGTAGTAGACCTTTCCCCCTTCTTCCAGCTCGATGGGAAGTCTCTCGAGACTTCATGCTGCCATACCGCATTTCTAGAGGGATTATTTTTCCCATTTAATGACGGATGAATCAAATCAAATCAAATCAAATGTCCCGCCAAATGTATAATGATGAGAGCATGATTATTTTTTTAATAAAAAGATCAATGGTCAATTTAAATTGAACAATATGAGATCTTATAAAATGACATTGGTATAATGAGTTAAGAAATGAGATGACAAAAATGATCAAATGACCTCGAGCAAGATAATAGGTAAAGCTAGGGAGTGGTTGAAACGATAAGATATTTTGTAAGATGGGGGCGGCTAAGACAAGTCTCAAATGCCCCATATCAAATAAGACTCATATCCTAATTCTTTTAGAGCAACGATTCTAGTCAGCCTTGTTTGTTAATAATTTTTTGATTTTTTTACACTTCTACCAATTCTGTAGATAGTGTTTGTGGTTGTGTTTTAAAGAAGATGGATAAAAATGTAAAAACATCAAAAAAATACCATAAAATGTTAGTAAACATGGTTGACTAGACTTACTCCTTTTAGAGTGGTGGAAGTAAACATGTCAATTTTAATGGTTGATAATTAATTGTATTATGGTAAATTAGTAAAATAGTTATATACAAAATGACAATGTCATTTGTGGTTCATTTATTTGGACTTATTTCGTGTACATCTATTAGTTGGTAGGGGAGTAGGTTAGCTAACAAATTTAGCTCATATTCATTATGAGGGGAGTAGGTTTAGTAAATGTCCACATTTGTCCGATGTTCTGACCAACTAAACTTGAGCCATTTAGATATCGTATTAACAATTTAACTATAAACTATCTAGCAATAAACAAGTTGATTAGTGGGTAAAATTCAAATTGGCACAACTTAATGAGTTATTTATTGCAAACGTTAGCTTATAG
The DNA here is from genome assembly GCA_003290165.1 of Berberis thunbergii. Taxonomy (NCBI): domain Eukaryota; kingdom Viridiplantae; phylum Streptophyta; class Magnoliopsida; order Ranunculales; family Berberidaceae; genus Berberis; species Berberis thunbergii. Next base: position 65,839 of record QNQO01001638.1, read on the forward strand.
CTTTGTCTAAATCAAGGATTGTGATTTTGTTTTTCGTGTTAATTTCGGTTTCCTGATTTTAAGAATGATTTCAATGTGTAAAGTAAAAACAAAAAACGTAAAAATTTTGAGAATAGATGAAATATATATAATGAATTTCGTGAGTATATGAAATATGTGAAAAAAATAAGATGCAATTGAATAAATCTATTAAACACATTAAGCGAAACTTAAATACCAAAAAATATAATAAATATAAATTAAAAATAAGGGAGTGATTTTAAAAACAATATATAAGTAGAATAAATAATAATTAGAAAATTAGAAGGTGATTTCAAAAACCAATAAATAATTAGAAGAAAAAATAAATCTCGAAATTTACATAAAAAAAACCCGAAGTTTTTCAAGAAAAATCCTTGAAAAAATGTAATTTTTAGTAGTAGTTTTTTGTATTTTCATGAAAAAATCGAAATTTACGAAAAAACCTCAAATTTTTTCAAAAAAAAAAACCCTTGAAAAAATGTAATTATTTATTCCCACATTTTGTTTTCATAATATAAAAAACGAAATTATCGTCGAGATTTCGCATAATTTCGCAAAATCACATTCCTTGTTCTCAATACATGAATTAGGCTCGATGAAATCTCGTATAATACTAAAGCCAATAGACTCATTTTGGATGTGCTAAGATCATCTCTAGTAGCATGCACTATGAAAAAGCCAAATATGACAATTGTTTGAGAGTGAATTTTCGCGCTACAACGGAAAAGCCCAAGCTTAATGGATTTGAGCTTTCAGCTCAAACTATTACCAAAAAAAGGTATGGGTCAGGCGAATTTTGGACTGGGCAAGATAATCAAAAGAGTTTTGCATGTATAGCTTATTTTCAACCGTAAATAGTATAAATTTGTGATTATGCTCCAAAAAATAACTTTTGATCCACTTTTTTAAAATTTTGTTGAATGACCCATTTGAATACACCCTCACCGTACGTCAATATCAAATTGATCAACCTTTTTGAGCTTGAAATTGAGTTCTCCATTGTAGACGGTCTAAGTTGATAATCACATATAAGCAGTCCCAATGAAAAGCTCAACCTCAAACTCAAACTCAAACTCAAACTCAAACGTTTGAGTTGATGGTTAGCCCCAAAACGAATCCAACAACTTTACAAAAATAAAACAGGTGACCCTAAAAACGACCCAGAACCCGTGAAACCACGACTCAGAGCAGAGATGGGCCGGACTTCGATTCCATAAAAAAAAAAAAGAGACAGAAATGGCGGGAAGCGAGTGAGGAAGTAGAACGAGCGTCATCGTCATCTTTCGTCACTCTCCCAAACACCTTCATTTCTCTTCTTCTTCTATCTCGCTCTCTCTTCGCGAACGAAATGCGAGACACAGAAATGCAGAAAACCCTAATTACAGACGGTGAGAAGATCTGCTGGAGAAGAGAAGTGGAGGAGAACCTAAAGAGACTCCACTCTCTTCTATTTGGAGTCGATCTCGCCCTCGAAAGAGGGGATTTCACCTCTGCTCAAATCCTCGCTCTCCGTCTTATGGGATTCCTCGATTCGCACACCAAGAACGAGGTCGATGAGGCTTACATCGGCCCGATTCGACGCGAGGTCGCTTCGAAGCTCGACATTGCTCACAAAGCCTTAGTGGCTGAGTCTGATCGGTAACATTTGCTTTGCTTTGCTTATAAATTGAAATTGAGTTAAGAAAGTGTAGATTAGGGCTTTTTTTTATGTGATTGCAACTAGATATGTAGTATCTGATTCAATTAAAATATGAAATTGAATTCAGAAAGTGTTTCTCATAGTGGAATGCCATATGGAATTATCAATTGAAGTCTTCAAATAACTCACTCACGATGGTTCATGGTGGTTTCTTCCATTCAAAGTTAGAATCTCTTTACGAGAGCTTCAAAGACCCATAGGGTTTTGTACACCTTGTGGGACCCAAAATGTACACTTGAAACTTGCTGTTTCCTGTAGTTCATACTAAAGGAACGTGGTAGTGGCAGGGAGTAGAAGAGTTGGCTGGAGGCAAAAATTTGCCTTACCACTTGTAACTAGTGCAAACAAACTTGTAGGGTCTCTTGATAGCATAGAGAGAGTGGCATGAGTTGACAAGCTGGCACTCTCTATAGTTTTGAGTGAAGCCCCTAGCAATTAGTTCAAGACTGGAAAAAAAATGAATTCATAGGGAACAAACCACTTGAGACCTTATATTTGGGATTTTGATCTTGTTGACCCATAACCCTATCTTATAAGCATTGTGGCATAAATAAACAGGTTTTTTTGAGCAACTTATAGTAGTTATGCTTATAACCAAGGCTGAGGTGGGTAAATCTGAGGAAGAACTAGTGGTGGAGGAAGAAATAAATTTTTTTTTTTTTGAAAGGCAAGAACCCATAAAGATGCCGCAAGCTGGGTTTGAACCCATGATCTAGTGGTACCATCCACTAAGCTCTAACCGTTGAGATGTCATGCCATTGGCGAGGAAGGAATAATTTCTTCCTTGAATAGTTCTTTCAAAAATTCATATGATTGGTAAGTCATAAAACAAGTCAGGATTCTATGCAGTTAAAACGGATAATGGATCCACAACGGTTCAAGATCGTTATAGGTTATAACGAGATATAACAGTATATAACGGAATAAATTTTAAATATATTTTTAATACTCCCATAAAGTATTAATGTATTATAGAGTAAAAAAAAGTAAATTATGTTCATAACATTAAATTCAAAAACAAAAAAAACATCTTCCCTTCGTATGAGAGTGAAAACGCAATAGAGAGTGTGATCGACTATTTGTCTTCTTCCCTTATTCTCTCGTTCTTTGTCAAACAGCGAGGTCTAATTCTCTGTCGATTGACAATGACGAGCTCTTGTCCTCCTTTCCAATGAGTCTAGGGTTCTAGTATGATCGAGAATGAAATGAATGATTTTTTTATGTATTAGAACAAAACATTAAAACGGTGTTATTGAAAAAAATGCTATCTCAATAACGACCATATAACGTCGTTATATCGGAGTTGTGATACTATAACGTGATAATAACATAACGTAACGGATCACCCCCGTTAAGCGTTATATCGGCGTTATAACATTGTTTTAACTGCATAGTCAGGATTCAAATGGTTATAGAGAATTAGAAGGAATAATCTTATTGGACTCACAGACATAGGTTGGTTTCTAACCCAGTAGAAAGAAAGAGAAAGTAGGGGTTTTTTCTTCAAAACCCATTGGAAGGTACAGTGGACAAGGAATCATAATAAATTATTTAATCTTTTTATGTTTTGAAAATGCTATTAGGTGTTCGGAAATGGTTGAAATAGTTAAATAGGAGGATCACTATGACAAATAGCGCTTGGTAGATTTACCAAAGACGAAAATGACTTTTTTTATTTCGTTTTTTGAGGATCGACGAATCAAATGATATCATAATTCAGTTCCTATTATTATCAATGGTACAAGTCGGATCCTAGATGTATAAATATAAAAAGGTTGTCCCCCTTCTCCATCGAACCAAATGAAATGGTTGATGCTCTCGCCTATTACAAAATGAATACTATTTACTCTGGGACTTGATTTTTTTTCCGGTGAGATGCAAAAACGTTAAAGCAGAATATTATCCGACAGCTACTCTCATTTACTGAGTTCTAGGGCTGAATACCTTCTCACTGACTTCTCACACTTGGCCTATCACTATGCGCTTTAATAAATCAAGCTGCAATACACACTTCTGAAAACCAGTTTCCAAACCCAAACACATTGAACTCGATTACCACTTTCATAATACATTTCAGTCCCAGCTCATCAGTTCTAATTACATTATTTTTCCAATATTTCTAACAAGCCTTGGGAGGGAGTCTTGATTCATTAGCAAGTTGAATGTTGTTCAGGTAACCCACCGAAGCAAAACTGAATGAAGCAATAGGTAGCCTTACTCTTCCTGAGATTGAATATTTGTTAAGGATGATAAATGAATACGAAAAGGGAAACGAAGTTCCTTCTGCAATGCAAGAAGCTATTGCAAGACGTGGCAAAGAAGAAATGAAGGAAGTCTACATTTGGTTAAAAGATGCATGGGAAGAAGATAAGAACCGCACATGCAATAGATTGAGACAGGAAAATTGTCAGGTTCCTGAAGAAAAGCATGAGCCAGGCCTCTCTAGTGATGGTGATGTGATTACAAAATCGGTTGCAAAGACGTTCTCTAACACCCACACCAAAGATTTTAGCCTTTGTCCTCGGAAATCCAATAGAACTAAGAAAACAAACAAAAAGTACAAAGGTTGAGTTTGTCTCTAGTCCAGGCTTGTATTGGTGAATCCTCTCTCTTATGAGAGTTTGTTTCAATATTTGTTTTAAATAAATAAATAAAAATATTATTTAAAAAAATTCAAGCAATAAAAAAAAAGTATGCGCTCCATCTCGTGGGGGAGAAATGGAAATTATACCTTCTCAAACTCTTTGGATTCCTTGCCATTTTAGTTTGATTCCACTTAGTTGGATGCCATTATTATTATTTGATTATGGAATTTGGTTTTCTTGTTCAATTGTGTCGATATCCATTGTAACCGATTTTCAGTTTAAAGGCAATGAATATACATATGTTTCCTCAATTGAAGAAGATGCCAAAATTATTTTCTAAAAGAAACAATTTCTAATCCATGTTTTTATGTCTTTTAGTTTGGCATTTCAACAAGCAAGAAGAGATCCAGGTTGTGTATTTTCCAACAAAGGGGATATTGACATTGAGAGGATTAAGCAGTCTCAGTACTTCAAGGCTTTCTTTAACAAACCGAAAGTTAGTTCTGAAAATTCATCGGTATGGATGATAAGTTACCTTTTGTTTTGATATGTTTTGATTCATCTATCAATGTTTTTAACCGGTAGATTGTCGGCAGGTTTTTCACTATTCCTGTTATATATATTTTCTCGCATTCCATTCCATTATTTTATTTATTTTATTTTTAGTATTCTGTAAGTATTCATTTGTTTACTTAATTTTTAATTTATATTATTAATGGTAACAAAGATAATTGACAAAAGGGCCAAGTATGAAATTTGTTCTGGTTGGAAGGCCTAGTGCAAAGTAAAAAAATAAAAATTGAAATGTTTTAAGTTATGAAAGAAAAAAAACACAGATGAAAAGAAGAATAGAAGATGGTAGAGGAAAGAGAAAGAAGGAACTGAAAGGAGAGGCAATTAAATTGAATATTTAGGGGCGTGCCTGTTATTTGATTGATTGTATGGAGTCGATTTTTCTAACGGTTTGTTTGGTAGCATAGAAAACAGACATGAAAGTTGGATATTTTTGTGTTTCGTTATTAATCACTCGCATAATCTTGTGAATATGCTTTCAATATGCAAAAGAACCCCCCTCCTCCTCCACCAATTCCGGATGTTTTTTCGTTTTTTTTCCATGATCGAGTGAACATTTAATTGATATTTACATTTCTACTGTACAACTTTCTCATAAATCTGAACATTGAAAACTTTAATTCTTATGTTATACTCCCAATAAATTTAAGGAGGTGAACTTTTGAGACTACTGATATTTCATATTTATGCTGACTTATTTGTGATTTACTGTGAATGAAAATAACATCTCTTCAGGTATCCAATTTATCAGTAGGCCTCAAGTCTAATCGTCTTCAAGGTTCCAACACCAGAGAAGTGCATCATTTCAATCAGGCCAGGCATCTCGATAGGCAAAATGATAGGTTGAGTTGCAGGACTTCGAAAGTGATGACACAAGCAACACTAACATCATTGTATGGAAGCAAGACCTCAAAGCCGCATGTTAGCTCACATAAGAATCTGTCTGACTTCAAAAGCAAATGCTCAGAGGAAAGCATTATTGTAGAAAAATCTGAGTCATATATCCAAAAGATCCAGGAGCATGCTAAAAGTCTGCAAGCTGATGATAAAGAAAAACTTCAGGAAAATAGTTTTGCAACAAAACGTGGACATACGGACATTTGTAGCCCCAGAAATGAAAATATGAAATCACCATCATGCAACCTGGAAACCGATATTTCTGGAAGCGGGTTTGTCTCTGCAAGAGTGAAATTGGTATGTACTTGACTTGCTACAATCTATATTACAATTCAGAGTGGTGTTTTACTATTCATTGCTGACTGGGACAAAATCAAATCAAAAGAATTAGAGATAAAAGATGGTTAGGATTGAAAGTTAGGAAATGTATTGAATTTTGAGGATTGAGATTAATTTTCTATGATGACATATTTGTAAATATAAAATATGTAGAAGGGCAAAAATAATGAAAAAACTTTTAAAAAAAGTTGGTGGAATGTACATGTGGCGGAAAGAGAAAATATTGTGTTTTCCTTTTAGTAAAATGAAAATTATCATAACTAGCTACATCGTTGTCAAATTTTGATAAATTTAGTATTGTTGAAATGCATCTTTGAAGATCTTTTGAACAAAATCAATGATCAATACAAGGGCCAAAATATAAAAAATATGTATTTTATAATTAAAAAAAAATAAAAATATATATATATATATAATGTATTACACGTCTTTAATATTTTTCAAAGCAATGAGATTGGTCAATTATATCAGAAAAATTGAGTCGGGCATCTTAATGCACATTTAAACAAAAATGATAAACTTTATGTTTTGGCGAATTCAAAGATTGGGGGATAACTTATTCTCGACGTTTAAATTTTTGCCCCAACTGGTTCAATTTTGACTGAGTCTAACCCTAAAATTTATAATATATATTTTTACCTTAGAATAGGCTTACACTTTAATACTTACTCAAAGCGAAAACGGGATAATGATGGTGTTCAGTACAAAATATCTAGCAAAAATAAAATTACGTGGAGTGTCAACGGCATGGGGCATACTCTAATAATCTTACAATGCTAAAATTATCAACAAAAAACCTGTTATTGTTCTTTTGGCAGTACTGTATGTATTTGTATCCTAGGTTATGGCTATCTTCAGTTTCTTGCATATTGTGAATCACGATTGCATACGTCTATATCTTCATCTTCTGTAAAACATATTATATATCTTAATCTTCTGTAGAACATATAATCCTGTGAAAATTGAAAAAGTTGTGTCGCTTGAAACAAATGGTTTATTTTAATCTGGTTATAATGTCACATAAGTATGTCAATGAAAAACGGGAAAAGGGACAGGAACAGTTTATGCCTTGCTCTGATTCCAGACGGAAACCTGCACGCAGATGTCCAATAGCTGTATCATGCTTGTGTGTATATGTATGTCCATGTCTTATTTATATTTTTGGTATGAAAGCAGTAGCAGTCTTTGCCATGGCTGAAAAGATCATTGTTTATTCTTCCAGTGTTGTTGACATGACTTAAATAGTGGAATTGGTTCTACACATAGGAGATTCAGATGTAGAAGCTTTGGTATTGCAATCATTGTTCTGGTTCTGTTTGAGATTTGGAATTTTGGTAATTGAGGCAAAGGGAATTGCAATACTGCGTTGCAAGAGAACACATAGATATACGATGCAGTTCTCTATGGGTCTATGGAAAAACTTCTTTAATCATTATACTTTTCTGTTTATTTTCATTACATCCATGGTTCGATTGATTGGGAAATGGAATTAATTTTACTTTATTGCATATGCAAATCTAAAGGTAAACAATGATTACTTTATCCACTCCTAAAAGATGTGCTCATCCGATGCCCTATTGAATCACTATATGTTTGTGAAAATCGGGACATGCTCACAGGTATTTAACAACACTATGGTAGTAATCTTTGTAAATTGGGAGAGAATGTGCATGTATTAATTTACCACTTACAAAAAATTTATGTACAGTTGAACAAAAATGGAATATTGTATAGAAATGATTTGCCTTGTCCACAAATAGATCCTGAATTTCTTCCATTAAGGTCGTCACAGAAAATAATGGAATCATCACATTTGCAGGAAGCGGATGCACGACAAAAGCATGGCTTAGCTGGATCATCACCAAATGCTTCTGTTTCCCCACAAAGTGACAGTGGTTTAATAAATAGGGGTTATGGGATGAGATCAGGTGGTTTTCCACGTCGTGGTGCTCGCAGTAATTTTATTCCTCCTATCAGATCCAATGGATCCAATACAAGCCATATCATTTCACATGCTTCAGGAAAAGGCGATGATGCTGTTGAAGATTCAACAAAGAGATGGTAACTCAAATATCGATTATATTGTTTTCTATTTTATCCTTGTGACGTTTCTTCTACTTTTTGTTCAATTTCATAGAGAACTGGTAGCAGAGTTTATAACATTTTTAGTGATTATCCCCTGATCTCAATCTCCATTTTCATGTTCTTAAATCTGATCTGAAGACGTCAACGTCTGTCTCATCTTTTACTTGCTCCAAAAGCATTGTTGATTACTAGATTCTAACTTTTCTCAACAATGATCGTCAGGATTGAATGCATAAAATCAGTTATTGTTTGGTGGAAGTGCCTTTGTGATTTGACTTGTTCTATATTTGTTTTAGCCTGGAATTATTATGTGGGCCTGATGGTGAGCTTCCTGAGAAGTTGAGAAATTTGGAACCTCGTCTACTAGAACATGTTAGTAACGAAATAATGGATAGAGATCCAAATGTCCGTTGGGATGATATTGGTAATCTCTGACACCTCTTCAGTATTTCTTGTGCAAGTTATCAAATTTGAAGAGTTTGTCTTACTTTTTCATGTAGCTGGCTTGGAGCATGCCAAAAAATGTGTGACTGAGATGGTTATATGGCCTCTTCTACGCCCTGACATATTTAAAGGCTGCCGTTCTCCAGGAAGAGGTTTACTTCTTTTTGGTCCTCCTGTAAGTACTTCTTACATCCTTCAAATTTAGACTAGATGCTTTGTTGTTTTGATTTGTTGTATCTCTCTCGTGTTTTAGGGCACAGGTAAAACTATGATTGGAAAAGCCATTGCTGGAGAAGCCAAAGCTACCTTTTTCTACATATCTGCCAGTTCATTGACAAGCAAGTGGGTATGTCATTTATTTTTACTGCTTAATGGATGCATCCTATTGGAAGAAACAGGGTGAAAGTCATATAGCTCAAGATTTCAATATAGTGTTTGCTAAATAAATTCTAGCCAGCCAAGTATAACTCGAATGGTGTATTTACGCTTTTTGACATTTTGCATTCTTTGCGTAATGTTAAGAAATGGAGTCATTAATAAACATTTTCTCATCAATGTGACTTCTTTTTGTATGTTCCTTGCAATTTTACCATAAAAGTCGTACACAGCTTGTGATACTCTAAAGTGTTCAAGTGCGTAACGTTTTATTGACAAATGCAGATTGGTGAGGGTGAAAAGTTAGTGAGAGCACTATTTGGTGTTGCTAGTTGTCGTCAGCCTGCGGTTATATTTGTTGACGAGATAGATTCACTTCTGTCTCAGGTAGGTTTTGTTTATAATTTAGCATCTGTGCATTAAGTATTGGCTTTTTTCCATTTAACATTCCACTTCTTACTAAGGAGATCTGCACCAATGTTTGTCTAGTCCATCAAATATTTCCATCAATTCCATCCCTCGAACATGCATGCTATTGGTTGATCGTTCTTGTAGTGAATGCAGGGGTGCATCATAAAGTTCTCTAAGCATCATGTGATTCTCTCAAATGGAGATTTTCTGAGAATACAATCTATTTTTGTTACCGCAGCGTAAATCAGAAGGCGAACATGAGTCAAGTAGAAGACTTAAAACACAGTTTCTGATTGAAATGGAAGGCTTTGACACTGGGAGCGAACAGATTCTTCTTATAGGTAATGGGTCAATCCACTAGTAATTTTAATTACGAACAAGATGCTGATGATCCACTAGCAAAGCAAACATGAAATGTAAATTAAGAAAATTAAGGTTGTTGAATTTGTATGATTTAATGCCTACCTCTGCTTGAGTCATAAACTACAATTCTTCCTCCCCCATAATGCTTTTATGACCTGAGCCTCTGAATCTGACCACATCTAATCTGGTGGCTTTGTGATTTTTTCTTTTCCTCTACGAAGTAATTCACTCATGCCTTTGTTTTCCTTTGGAAAGATAATCTAGCATTAATTATAGTCATTATGATCATTAAATGAACACTTTTTAGGAGCAACAAATAGGCCCCAGGAGCTTGATGAAGCAGCCCGGAGGCGACTTACAAAGCGGCTATATATTCCTCTCCCTTCCTCAGGTACAGTTTACAATTACCTTTCTTTGTTCTTCATCCTTCATAAAGACCTCTACAACATTACTCCAATTGTTGTAATTGTAAAGAAGCGAGAGCCTGGATTATACGAAATCTCTTGGAGAAAGATGGACTGTTCAAACTTTCGAATGAAGACATAGACACCATCTGCAAAATAACAGAAGGTATATATTTGGAAATCTGTATCAAAACCTGTTTCCTACCTGGGACTCGTGCCCTAGATTTGTTAATCTATCAAAGCTTTTTCAGGGTATTCAGGATCAGACATGAAGAACCTTGTGAAGGATGCATCCATGGGACCACTTCGAGAGGCTTTAACACAAGGTATAGAGATCACAAAATTGAAAAAGGAGGATATGAGATCCGTAACTGTTCAGGTAATGATGTTTCACCTGGACTCCAATTTAGATAAATGCACATTGCACATGTACAATGCAGACACATAAATCACATAACTACACTAACATAAGAAAGGACAACCATGTTTTGGACTAATTGTATTTGCAATAAAATATTAAGAATTAAGAAAAGGCCACCATGATGTGAACTAATGTTTTGTACGTTCTTAATTTTTATAATTGTTTAAGAATTAAGAACATGCAAAAGAATACACCAACACAGACAATATAAATTTTCATTCTACTTTTTGTTCAGCACAGAAGCTGAATTTGCTGTGTTATCCATTATATAGGATTTTGAGAGCGCATTGCAAGAAGTAAGGCCATCCGTTTCTTTGAATGAACTTGGGACATATGAGGAGTGGAATAAGCAATTTGGAAGCTTATCGCTTTAGTCTAGTAGATATGTTAGAGAAAGGAAAAGTGGAGGGAAAAAAACCAAAAAAAGGAAGGAAAATAAGAGGATGGAAGAAGCTTTTATCCAGCCATTGGAGAGATTGAAACAGCAATTGTGGATTTATGCTGTGCTGAGATCTGGTCATTTCTTACTGGACCTCTTCCTAAGCCACGATATGAAGGTTTTGTTTAGTCCTCAATAGTATTTTACTTGTCAATTTAAGATATTCATTGCAGAGCTTGTTACATGCATATTAGCAGTCCATTGTTTAGTCCCCAATAGTATTTCTTCTGAAAGTTTATATATCTCGATACATTTGTATCCAATTGTTGTGAATTCCACTAATGCATGATCTAGTGATCTGGGGGAGCTGGCCATCTGCAAATTCTCCATGTTGGCAATTTGACTGGTAATTCGACTCGGAACTGCAGCTGTTTTTTCTGTACATTGGATGAAGTGTTTTCAGGAATCATGTCCTTGAAAGCTATGCCAAGTTTGAAACTAAAAAGTCCTGTGTTGGTATTGTGGAAACTTGTGAAAAAGCAAAATGTTTTCCTAATTAGTTATTGTCAGGCGTTGGCCAGTCCTTAGTACATTTGATAATGGAAAATTATTTCAGTGTTAATGGTAATCAAAGTGGTGGCTGCGTTGGAGTGGTTTCAATGTTTTTTGCAAATGCTAGTAACATTCAGCGTTCAACATCAATATCAGTACAAGAATACTAACTCGAAGCAAGTAAACAATGGTTCTTATTGCTTGAAATTCCATGATCAGAGTAGACCAATTGTTTGTGATGATGCAAATTGTCATATATGGTTGTATATCAGATTTATAACATGAATAAGTTCAAAATAAAACGTATTTTCCACAGGTTTATAGTGTTATCCCATCACATGCACAAGAACAACCCACAAGCTGTGCAGTTTGTGCTACATCATAGATTCATAGTTACCTAGAAAATGTCACATGCTGTGCCTTTCTTATAAATGATTAACATCATAGATTCATAGTTACCTAGGCGATGTAGGTGAACAAAATGAACCTTGTAATTGTTCTCAACAATTATAGCCGCCATGTTTGTTGGTTTTTTTTGTTGTTGTCTTTTTTGGGTTTTTTTTACACTTTTACCTCTTCTATGGATATTATTTGTGGTTGTATTTTAAAGAGAACGGATAAAAAGTGTAAAAACACTAAAAATGCTAGCAAATATAGCCGGCTAGAATTGTTGAATTGGACTACACCCTCCATGCTAAAATGAGTACTTAGTTTAAAAGAACGTGAGATGCGCGCACGAAAATGATACAAGTCTTGCTACAACGAAATACATGGTGCGAAGTATCAAAAAGAGGGCTTTATTTTTTCGGTGCGAAGTATAAAAAATGATACAAGTCTTGCTACAACGAAATAAATGGTGCGAAGTATAAAAAGATGACTTCTTTTGCTAGCAACTCTTCTCTTCTTCTTGATGCTCATTGATCCTTTTTATGATCATTTTCATATTGTTGTTAAATAAATAACTTTATCAATAGAATGAGTCTGAAAGTAAACTTATTGATTTTCTAAAAAATTCAAAGGCTTTATATTGTCTAGGGATGGTAGTGGGGTGGATTTTCACAAATATCCGCCCCACTCGCCCCGTTTGGGGCGGATTTGGTTAAGGGTTCGTGGATATTGGGGCGGATACGGATTTTCGATCTGTATCCGTTTATTAATCGGGGCGGATACGAATTTGGCCATATCCACCCACGGATATCAGTTTAACCGGTAAATTTACAAAAATGTCATTCGACTATATAAAGGATTAATACCTCTCACAAATCCTCACCCTCCCTCACACAAACCATCGCTCTCACTCACACCAGAGCCTGAGCCTCTCCCTCTCACTCTCACACACACTTTCGCCCCTCACACACAGCAGAGCGGCAAAGCCCTCTCCCTCTCACACGCACCTTAGCCTCTCCCTCTCACACAGTCACACACAAATTCTCATTCGTCTTCGCCTCTCCCTCTCACACACAGATCCTCACTCGAAGATGAAGGGTCGAAGCCAGGGTTTCGCCTCTCACGGCCAAGGGTTTCGAAGGATCGAAGTCGAAGCTTCCTCCGCCTTTCTCTCCCCATCAGAGATTGAGATCTGATCTGAGATCAGATTCTCACAGTCAAAGTTGAAATCGAAGTCTAAGCTTCCACCTCATCCGCCTTCCTCTCCCCATCAGAGATCTGATGTAGATCTGATCTCAAATCTGATCAGCAAGTCGAAATCGAAGTCGAAGCTCCCACCTCATCTGCCTTCCTCTCCCCATCAGAGATCTGATCTCAGATTCTGTAAATAAATTTTTTTTTTATTTTGCAATTTATTGTATGCTTTTTTGTAATTTTTTGTATGTATCTTTCGACTGTATTTTTTGAATGAAGTATCTTTTATTGTAGATGTATCCTTAAGAAGAATTTTTTTTAACGGGAATGTGGGCGGGGCAGATATCCGCCAATCCGTGCGGGGCGGAGGTGGATTTTAAATAAATTTATAAACGGAGTGGCGGGGCGGATTTGGGGATCCGTTCTTTCGGACGGGGCGGAGATGGATTTGCTCCAATCCGCCCCATTGCCATCCCTAAATTATTGTCCACAACTTTGGAGGTTTTTTTCTTTTTAGTCACTCTTGCTCTTTTTCTCAATGCCCATTGATCCTTTTTACGAAAATGTTCATATTTTTAGTAAAAATAAACAATGTATCAAAATAATGAGTTTGAAATTGATTTTACACATTTTGTCAAATTTTCAAAGGCTATATAATCCACAAATATGAGGTTTTTTCGATTTTCTTTCTCTTTTATCACATTTGCTCTTGTTGTTGATATTTGCTCATCTTTTTCATTCTTCTTTTCACATTTTGGAAGAAATAAACAACTATATTAAAAATGAGTTGGAAACTAAAATTACCAATTTTCTCAAAACTTTAAAGGTTATAATCCACAATTTGGAGGTTTTTCCAAAAAAAAATTTTATCACATTTGTCAATACTTGCTTATCTTTTTCATTATTTTTGTTTTCATGTTTTGGAAGAAATAAAGCATTTATATCAAAAATTTGAGTTGAAAACTAAGTTACCAATTTTCTAAAAAATTTGAAGGCTATTAAAATCCACCATTTTGGAGGTTTTTCGATTGTTTATGATCATTTTCATATTTTTGGTTGAAATAACAACTTTATCGAATATTGAGTCAGAAATTGAATTTACCCATTTTGTCGAATAATCCACGATTTGGAGATTTTTTGTTAAATTTAAATTAATTTTTTTTATCACATTTGCTATTATTGTCAATGCTCGGTTTTCTTTTTCATTTTTTGGAATAAATTGCACAACTATATTGGAAAAATGAGTTGGAAACTAAATTTACTGATTTTTGTAAAATTTCAAAAGTTATAATCCACAATTTGGAGTTTTATTATTTTTTCCTGATTTTCATTCTTTTTTGTTGCATCTACTCTTGTCTTCAATACTCGCTTATCATTTTCATGTTTTGGAAGTAACAAAAACCTACATAAAAAAAACGAGTCAAAACTAAAATTATCAATTTTCTAAAAAATTCAAACGCTATATAATCCACAATTTTGGATTTTGTTCCTTTTTTTTTTTAGTCACTCTTGCTCTTCTTCTCGATGCCCATTGATACAAGATCAATTTTCATATTTTTGGTAGAAATAAACAACTTTATAAAAAGAATGAATCAAAAAGTATATTTATCAATTTTCTAAATTTCAAAGCTTGTAATCAACAATTTCGAAGGGGTTTTTTTTTACAGTCTTTCTTACTCTCTTTTTTATGCCCTAAAAAACAATTTTACTGAAATAATGAGTTTGAAAATGATTTTACCCATTTGGTCAAATATTTCAAAGGCCCGACCCTGAGTATTTCTTTAATTGTGTCCACATTTAAGAACAAAATATTTATAGAGTAACTTTATATTGAGTATGTATATTCGATTATCGGTTTGAGTCCGGTTTTGAACATTGGGAACCAGACTCGAACTAGAACCGAGTCGATTCCTTTCTAAACCCGAATCATTAAAGTCAGGCCTGTGCAAGTGCCCATCAATTCGAACCAAATTGCCATGCCTACTTAAGGAAAGAGTTTAGTAAAATAGTGAGAAGTCAAAACCTAATCCTGGTTACTTAAAGAACTAACCAAATGAAATCAGATCAAAATCTTATAAAGTCAGCAAATGTGGTCTACCATCTATGTTGTCATTTTTCTCTAGGCAAATATTCCTTGTGAAAGTATGCCCACTCATTCCATCTTGGGGAATTCTAAATGTCGAGGAAATGAGTGAGGAAACCAGCGAGGGAAATGAGGTGGAGGGGTGAAAACCGTTCACCCCCTCGGGATGTGCGCGCAAAAAGTCAACGCACACATCCCGAGGGGGGTGAACGGTTTTCACCCCCTCCACCTCATTTCCCTCGCTGGTTTCCTCGACAGCTAGCAAAGCTCTTCCATCTTTGGTCACAATCTTTCCAGAAGAACAAATGATGAAATTTTAAATGGAGTTAGTTTAGTTTAAAAGAGATAAGATAAACATTTTACACACCCCTTTTGTTGTAATTTTATATTACTAAACATAATTTGTCACAAATAAAAGCTTTCAATGGCATTGTCAAGAAAACTTACCACTCTAACAAAGTAGGAATTGCGTCCTCACCTTTTTTTTTTTATTAAAAACGTAAAATTTAATTCATGTAAATTAAAAAAAAAAAAAAATCAAACAGGGTTATCAGGACCCCTTAAGTTTTATATTAATAAAAATAGTAAAATTCGATTACAATATCTTGAGATTAGTAATCCCTAATAATTACATATAAAAGATGAAGCTCCATGTTTCTTGTTTCCTTTCCTATGTTTTGTGGATCTCCGAGGGTTTGGTACATAATTTTTTTTCGGTGATTCTAAATGGTGAGGAAACGAGTGAGGAAACGGGCGAGGGAGGGGGTGTGACCCTCCACCCCCTCGAGATGCACGTCCGTATGAATCTTGAGGGGGATGGAGGGTCACACCCCCTCCCTCGCCCGTTTCCTTGACGCCTAGCATCACTCATTTTCTTCATTAGCTTTTAATAAAGCCACGAGTTTCTCATATTCTTTGCCTTCAGCAACTTGATATGTCAACTTCAAGGGCCCATCATACTCCTAAAGTTTTGCTATGTTAGCTATTTATACTCGAGAGTACTACAAATAACTCATAAATTTTATTATTTTTATTATTATTATTATTATTATTATTTGAAGAAAATAACTCCGAGTACAAGCTGAGCATTGCGCGATCAAGCATTAATTACTTGTAAGAGTGGCAGAGATTTGGTTTGTTTTACTCAAAAACACATTTAATTAAACAAAAACCCTTGATCACTCTCTCATATCTTTATTTTATTAGCCTTGACCAAAACAAATTGCCCTCCGTATTGGTTTCTTATTCAGGAATTCTAAATGTTGAGGAAATGAGCGAGGAAACCAGCGAGGGCAGTGAGGTGGAGGGAGGGGAGCCATTCACTTTTTTTGGGATGTGCGCAAAAAAAGTCAACACACGTATTTCGAAGAGAATGAATGGCCCCCTCCCTCCACCTCACTCCCCTCGCTGGTTTCCTCGCTCATTTCCTCGCCATGTAGCCTTTCTCTTTCTTATTAGTGGTCAATTGTCTAGAACCATGTCCTTATCATGGACGGTGGGTAAAGTTCAAGCTTTGATAACCTAATTTCAAACATACCAAAAGAGAAAACCGGCTGGGGAAAGATTGGGTAAATCAAACAGAAGGACTGTTTTACCAAATTGAATTGATTGGAAGAAATTTAAAGAAGCAAAGATCACTCAACTCACTCCACAATGGACTGAAAAAGTTCATTAGGTCCCCTCCAAAATGATTTAAGACTATTAGCAATAAAGTTATATATGATTGGCATGTTTGAAGGTCGATCATAAGCATTACTTCATGGATAAGAAATTAAGCGTGGAGGTCTTCGTGCAGATCACTTGGGTTTGGATATTTTAATGATCTGAGTACATCTTCCCAAAAAAACTTCTCTCTGCTTCGAAGAAATAACCCAATGGTAGAAATTGCCAAGGGTGAGCCTTCACATCTTCACCAACTCCTAATATTAGTTTTTCATAAGCATTTTGAAGGTCGATCATAAGCATTACTTCATGGATAAGAAATTAAGGGTGGAGACCAATCATCACTTCTCTGGAATACAGCTATGATCATCTAGAAGGAGAGGGAATCAAGCTCTGCTTTTTGTTTTGTTGCCTTTTCCCTGAAGACTATAATATTAGTTTTACGGAGCTGAGAAATTATGGAGTTGGTGAAGATTTCTTGAAGGTGAATGGGACTATGGAGGATGCAACAAACAAGTTGCTTGTTTACATAACAACGCTTATGAAAAACCATGGCAGCTTTCTAACGTTAACTCGTGTGTCAGATTGCACAGTGACTTGTAAATCAAATTGCTTGTTGGGTTAACTTCTCTCAAGTAGAGGCCATTCTTAGTTTCATCTTTAAAGCGCAAGACTCGAATAGAATGATCATGGAACCTCCAGCATATTATCACATCGAAATGTCTTAGCCAAATTTCCAAACTAGATCTCTTCATCATCTATTCCACTCTCCGTACTTCTGTTTCTGATCATTAGAGTACGCAAGTTTGGGCAATCCAACGGAACAGAGAGCTTAAGATTCTCAATATTCATGAAAGAAACCCGTTTATAATTTTGTATCTCACACGAATCTGTCGAACGTTTGCCTACATTGAAAGAAAACCCTTTTTCCTTGTTGGATGTAATGACGTCATGCATTTTCACATGCCCTTCTTTATCTCCTTCCAACAACATGCCACGGTCCTTAAGCGTTCTTATGTAAACAAGCAACTTGTTTGTTGCATCCTCCAGAGTCCCATTCACCTTCAAGAAATCTTCATCAACTCCATAATTTCTCAGCTCCGTAAAACTAATATTGTAGTCTTCAGGAAAAAGACAACAAAACAAAAACCAGAGCTTGATTCCCTCTCCTTCTAGACGATCATAGCTGTATTCCAGATAAGTGATGATTGGTCTCCACCCTTAATTTCTTATCCATAAAGTAATGCTTATGAAAAAGTTCATTAGATCCCCTCCAAAATGATTTAAGACTATTACCAATAAAGTTATATATGTTGGCATGTTTGAAGGTCGATCATAAGCATTACTTCATGGATAAGAAATTAAGGGTGGAGGTCTCCTTTCGCTCCATTGTCCAAATCAAGGTGTCCATTTACATTACCATTACAATGTTATTGTTCACGTGCATCCATGGAACTTTTTTAGCATTTACAAAACTGGGACACTGTACTTTTGAGCTCAACCAATAGCTTTCCAAGCAACAAATCTGAATGATTTGGTCTATTAGTCAGAGTAGATAGATGGCCCAACTCATGCATGACACAAGTACTCAATTATTTTTGGACAATAGAGAAGTAGAGAACTATTGTCCTCACAACCTCAGTTTACTGTGGGAAAATACAATTAATGCCTGGTTTCAGAGATGGTAATGGGTCGGGTTCAAGTTTTTCATTTATACAAGCTCGGTACAAAGTGTTTTAGAGCACACTTGCCTGCACATAAACCTTTTTCTTGAAGGTAAGGGTGTGTAAAACTGAAGATATATTGAGGTGTGCAGCGACGAGCCCTCGTGCATAATTTTTTCACACCCTCCGTATATAACTTGCAAGGATTGTATTTAGTATACGAACCTAGTGGACTGCATTGTGCGGTAGGTATCGAACATGTTTCTCTTATGTAAAACAACAGTATGTTCAATGTTGTATCTGTTGATTTATTGTAAAAACATATATTAAGAAAATAATTTATATAATACAATATTATATAAATGTAGGGTCATTTTCCTTGGATTTTGTGAGTGCATAAATTTGGAAAATAATTTATATAATACAGTATTATAATGTGGAAGATTAAAATTAGACACAAAATTACATGAATTAAACACAAGAAACAGAAAAAGTTTGGAGGGGGCATAAAGTTACATAAATTAAATTTTAAGTAAAAAAAAAAAATTAGGTGAGAACACAATTCTATATTTTACTTTGTTAAAGTGGTAGGTTTTCTTGACAATGTCATTAAAAAGCTTACTTGTGACTAATTATGTTTAGTAATATAAAATTACAACAAAAGAGGTGTGTAAAAGGTTTTTGTTATTTCGGAGATAACTCGCAGTTCATTTCGAACAATTTTTTCTTCTTTTTTTGTTCTGTGTGAATAGTAAAATGATTATAAATTACTTATTTTAAAATATTTTCAAGTGATTTAAGTTGTGTTTATTAAATAATTGAGGGTACTATGACTTTTGTTTTTTGATCAATTTGATAATCGGTCTCGATCGAGCACATAAATTGGTCGAAAGTCAGGAACACTATCCCATTTATATTTTTCAAACGGATTTGCGTGACTTTAGTAAAATGATTATAACTTGCTCATTTCAAAACATTTTCAAGTGATTCTAGTTGTGTTGATTAGATAACTCATAGTACTACAATTTTTGTGTGTTGATGAACTTGAGAATTGATCTAATTTGAGGGTTTAAATTAATCAAAAGTTACCATGTTTTGCATTTTTTTTGTTTTGAGTTTTTCTGTTATATTAAATTATGTATATTTATTGAGTTTGAGTTTAAGAGTTTCGATTTTGAAGGGATTTTGAGAGTTTTCGAGAGAAAAATGATGAGATTTGCAGCGATTTGAGTGTCGAAAGATTTTGAAGAGATTTCGAATGGGGGAGGGATAAACCATTGTCAATTTGAATGATGAGGGAAAAAATTGATGATTTTTTTTATATAGTTAGTGTGAGAAAGTAAAAAAAAATGGTGATGTGAGAAAGAAAATATGATGGTGCAAGGTAGTCATTGCCTTTTAATTATGTTATACAATTGGGAATAATTGCCTAAATATCAAGAAATGAAATAAACATTAAATCAATATATAATTAGAAAATTAGAGACTGGTTTAAAAAAAAAAAAAATATATATATATATATATATATAAGTAGAAGAAATGATAATTACAAAATATTGGGTTGATTTCAAAAATTAAGAAATAATTAGAAGAAATGATAATTATAAAAAAAAAAACCCTTGAATTTTATGAAAAAAAGTTCGAATTAAAAAGTAATTTTGGATAGTTGATTTTTGTATTTTTACAAAATTTTCAAAAAAATCTAAAAAATATACAATTATTTCTTTCGCCATTTTTCTTTTCATAATTTCAAAAAAACGAAAATTTTGGTCAAATTTCACAAGATTTCGCAAAATCTCATTCCTTGGTCATGGTTAGAATTCAGCATCCCACTGAGTAAAGAGCATCAGCCTAACTGGGAGAGTTTGACATCACCACCTTTTTCCTTCAACTGTGGCCTTTTGACCTTATGAGGCCAGGGGCATCTTGGCAGGAGCTAGCCTTCAAGCCAAATGCATCCAAAGTTGATATGGATTGATGGAGAAAGGTTTGATGGGATTGACATGGCCAAAGCTCTTCAGAAGGCTACGGTTGATGATGAAGAGGAAGAATGTATTAGGGTGAAGTCCAAGAGATGAAGGCTGTGCTTGGGGATGAGAAACTTCGCTCTCACCATTACATAAGAGTAGGTTTGTAAACTAAAGTGGAGGTATACCAGTCTCAGAAACTGGTTGACGTTGAAGGGACCCGCAATGTAGGTTCAGTGTCAAAATAAATAAATGATGAAATGTCTCCTTTGTGATGTTTCGTGCCCTCATACTTGTTGAGGGCATTTTCAGTATGGGGAGGTTAGATGACAAATTATAATCCTGTTATCAGGTTTGAGCATTAGGAATGTTTCTCGTTCAAAGGAGCGTTTCGGATCGGAAATTTGTTACAACCTTAAGCCTTGCAGGGTGTACCTCATTGATGACATGGCTTCTATCAAGAAAACCAATTGATTACGATGAACCTAATTGAACAATAACCAAGTCCATTGCTGCACAATATTTACTTCATTAGATCATGCGAATGTCCCTATGTCAGGGCTTATCCTGTTGACAGCACCATGCATCAAGATCACTTTGGCACCATATTAGCAATTAGCAAAAGTTTGGTATTCAACAGTCCAAAGATGTAATTTTGTCAGCAGCACATCATGTGAATTCAGATTTGAATTACATCTAAGAATGCAAAAGTGATCTTGATGCATTGCTCCCGACCTAGATTCAACCTCTCCTTTCGTTCCAGGACTATATGGTCCCCATACCAAAATTCTTACCGAAAATCAAAATCTAGCTTTTCAATACATCGATCAAACACGCAAGTTGCTGGACTTATTATAGGGACTACTGTTTGGGCCATAAACTCCGGACACTGTTGCCTAATCAATCTCACATGGAGGAGTAGAGACACAGCCTCACAAGGTGTGGAGCCAAATGAGAACTCATTATGGGGTCTCCATCAAACACCCCAAATAGGAAAATTAGACCCCCAAATGTGATTGAAGTGAACCAGGATGTGTTAGTAAGATTCCACAAAGATTGTCAATAGTGTTCTCCACAGCCACAATTGTTTCTGCTTTTCCATATATTCTTTCTGCTTTTCTGAGTGTGAGACTGATAGTTCATGTGGTGGATTTAGGGGTGGGCATCCCATCCCGCGATCTCGTTCCCGTCCCGATCCCGTCTCGTCCCGTCCCGATTTTTCCGGGTCTTTATGGGATTGAATAATTTCATCCCGATCCCGTCCCGTCCCAATCTAGAATGGGATGAGATGGGATGAAGATTTTCAATCCCGCCAATCCCGTCCCGTCCCGAACTAATTTATTAATATTAATTATTAATATTTTTATTTAATTATTTATTTTTATTTAGAATCTCACTTACTATAATAATTCTCATTCTCAATTATTTAGAATGGCAGTCTCACTTGTTAATATTCTCATTCTCCATTTTCAGCTCACTCTACGTTGGAGAATCAATAACTTTGAAAGGGGTCCATCCTGGCCTGGCCCAAAGCTCTGTAAGCCCATTCCGTATATGGCCTTTTGATTTTTTGAGGCATCAAAACACCCCCCACTTCGTTTTTTTTATTTTCCCGCCAAAAAATTTCCACTGAATCGGCTTTGGTGCGCTTCTTAATATACCTTTTTGCGACAGCAATCCCATTTATCAGCTTCGGCGCTCGCGCAACAACATTAGCTACAGTGTCGTCGTGGTAGCTGTCTGGCTGAGCATCGCTGTTGAAAAAACCCCAAATCAAAATCAAGAAAATGGGGATCCATGGCCTCCTCCCTCTGCTGAAATCAATCATGGTTCCTATTCACGTAAAAGACCTACGTGGATGTGTCGTAGCCGTCGATACCTATTCTTGGCTCCACAAAGGTGCTCTATCATGCAGTAAGGAGCTCTGCAAGGGCCTCCCCACTACCAGGTAATTCATTCATTTCTTACCCTAACCGTCAAATTTCTTCAATTTATTATCTGGGGTACCGATTACCTTTGGTTAAACCACTCAATATTTGATGGGGGCCAATAAATTTTGGATTTTTTCGAGTTATGAATGATGGGTTGCCTGAAATGGGTGTTTTTTTTGTTATGTTAACCTATTTTGGCAAGAAAGGGAAGGGTTTTGTTGTAATTTTGTGTTGGATTTTGTGAAATTAGGGGTTTATGGAGTCTATTTGGATTCGTTAAATTCATTGCGATTTAATTTATGATTATGTAGCCAATGCCCAAATTGCTAAACCACTTCTGATTTGATTGGAACTAAGAAATTTTGGATTTGGGTGAACTGTAATTGCGTATTTACTGAAATGGCAAACCTTTTTGGAGCTATGCAGTCATATTGGCCTAAAAGAATGTTTTGGATAGAGTTTCATCAAACTAAGTAAAAAAGAGTTGAGAATACTTATGATTGGTGTCCACTTGAATTGGGTATTGGTTGCATTGCTCAAGTTGGCTGCAGTTTGTTAATCAGAGTTCTTACTTTTCTTTCCAGTCATTCTAAGAGACTGAACACGACCCTTAAAGCAACAACTCATATTCTAAGATATTGAACACGGCCCTTGAAAAATTGGCACGCTGATCCCGTTCCGTCCCGAACTCGTTTGGGATGGGACGAGGTCGGGATGAGGTTTTTCCCATGTCGTCCCGTCCCGATCCCGTATGAACGGGATGGGATAGGAATGGGTATATCTCGTCCCATCCCGCCCCGTGCCCACCCCTAGGTGGATTAGGTGATAATGAATCATTTAGGAGATATTTTGTGCAGTTTTTCTTCACCTTCCGTGAGAGTAGTTTTGGTTTTGGATCTTCCAAAGCATAAGTTCACGAAAAACACGTGATTTTAATGCGTTAATAGCGCAGCACAGTACTGTTGACTATTCATCTTAAAGAAGGACATTCAATATGTTGTAAATATATGAATCCTTCGTTAATTTGAGACCATTAATATTTGATTGCAGATTTACAGAATCAAAATGCATATGCATTTATTTTTAGAAAGACGAGCGTGTCGTCGTTGGGTATAGAATTCAAGACATAGGGATTAAACCTCCACAACCTTAACCATCCAATCAAACTACCGTTGGCAAAATGCATATGCATTTGCTTAAGCTAGTGTTCTAGAAAATCTCTTACATGAAAGTCTAAAATGCACGTTGAGAGATGTTTGCAAATTCAAATTCTCCTTTGCTTTTCTTATCATTCTTTATAGTAATCAGTACGAATGATCATACTAATAAGTTTAGACATGCCAACCATATATAACTTTATTGGTAATAGTCTTAAATCATTTTGGAGGGGACCTAATGAACTTTTTCATAAGCATTACTTCATGGATAAGAAATTATGGGTGGAGGTCTCCCTCCGCTTCATTGTCCAAATCAAGGTGTCCATTTACAATACCATTACAATGTTATTGTTCACATGCATCCATGGAACTTTTTTAGCATTTACAAAACTGGGACACTGTACTTTTGGAAATGGGGGGGGCTCCTGCGCAGAAAGCACAGGACGACGTCCTGCACACAAAGCAGAGCTGTCGGATCTAATCCAACGACTGAAATTGATGGATTTGAATTTTTTTTTTTTTTTGAAATCCACTTTTTGAAATCTTTCAATCTGAACCGTTGAATCTGATCTGACGGCTCATAAATGTGCACAGGAGGACGTCCTGCGCTGTGTGCACAGGAGCCCCCCCGGGTCCTGGCCCAACTCATGCATGACACAAGTACTCAATTATTTTTGGACAATAGAGAAGTAGAGAACTATTGTCCTCACAGCCTCAGTTTACTGTGGGAAAATACAAGTAATACCTGGTACAAAGTGTCGGATTCAAGTTTTTCATTTATACAAGCTCGGTACAAAGTGTTTTAGAGCACACTTGCCTGCACATAAACCTTTTTCTTGAAGGCAAGGGTGTGTAAAACTGAAGATATATTGAGATGTGCAGTGACGAGCCCTGGTGTATAATTTTTTCACACCCTCCGTATATAACTTGCAAGGATTGTATTTAATATACGAACCTAGTGGACTGCATTGTGCGGTAGGTATCGAACATGTATTTCTCTTATGTAAAACAAAAGTATGTTCAATGTTGTATCTGTTGATTTATTGTAAAAACATATATTAAGAAAATAATTTATATAATACAATATTATATAAATGCATGGTCATTTTCCTTGGATTTTGTGAGTGCATAAATTTGGAAAATAATTTATATAATACAGTATTATAATGTAGAAGATTAAAATTAGACACAAAATTACATTAATTAAAACAAGAAACAGAAAAAGTTTGGAGGGGGCATAAAGTTACATAAATTAAATTTTAAGTAAAAAAAAAAATTAGGTGAGGACACAATTCTATATTTTTCTTCGTTAAAGTGGTAGGTTTTCTTGACA
Organism: Berberis thunbergii; assembly: GCA_003290165.1. NCBI lineage: Eukaryota > Viridiplantae > Streptophyta > Magnoliopsida > Ranunculales > Berberidaceae > Berberis > Berberis thunbergii. The sequence continues at coordinate 90,765 of QNQO01001638.1, forward strand.
ATGTCATTAAAAAGCTTACTTGTGACTAATTATGTTTAGTAATATAAAATTACAACAAAAGAGGTGTGTAAAAGGTTTTTGTTATTTCTGGGATAACTCGCAGTTCATTATGCAAACAAATTTTTTTTCATTTTCTGTTCTGTGTGATTTTAGTAAAATGATTATAAATTGTTTATTTTAAAATATTTTCAAATGATTTAAGTTGTGTTTATTAAATAACTGAGGGTACTATGATTTTTGTTTTTCAATCAATTTGATAATCGCTCTCGATCGAGCACATAAGTTGGCCGAAAGTCAGGAACACTATCCCGTTTATATTTTTCAAACAAATTTGCGTGACTTTAGTAAAATGATTATAACTTGCTCATTTCAAAATATTTTCAAATGATTCAAGTTGTGCTTATTAGATAACTCATAGTACTGCAATTTGTGTGTGTTGATGAACTTGAGAATTGATCTAATTTGAGGGTTTAAATCAGTCAAAAGTTACTATGTTTTGCATTTTTTTTGTTTTGAGTTTTTCTGTTATGTTAAGTTATGTATATTTATTGAGTTTGGGTTTAAGAGTTTCGATTTTGAGAGTTTTCGAGAGAGGGGGATGAGATTTGCAGCAATTTGAGTGTGGAAAAAGATTTTGAAGAGATTTGAAAGAATAGATTTCGAATGGGGAAGGGAGAAACCATTGTCGATTTGAATGATGAGGGAAAAAAATTGATGATTTTTGTTTATATGGTTAGTGTGAGAAAGTAAAAAAAAAATGGTGATGTGAGAAAGAGGATATGATGGTGCAAGGTAGTCATTGCCTTTTAATTATGTTATACAATTGGGAACAATTGCCTAAATATCAAGAATTGAAATAAGCATTAAATCAATATATAATTAGAAAATTAGAGAGTGGTTTAAAAAATTATATATAAGTAGAAGAAGTGATAATTAGAAAATCTTGGATTGATTTCAAAAATCAATAAATAATTAGAAAAAATGATAATTAAAAAAAAAACGTCAAATTTTATGAAAAAAGTTCGAAATAAAAAAAAAAATGTAATTTTGGGTAGTTGATTTTTTTATTTTTACGAAATTTTCAAAAAATCTCGAAATTTATGAAAATATCTCAAAAATATGTAATTATTTCTTTTGCCATTTTTCAGTTCATAATTTCAAAAAAGCGAAAATTTTTGTCAAATTTTGCAAAATCTCATTCCTTGGTCGTGGTTGGAATTCAGCATCCCACTGAGTATCTAGTTGGTAAAGGTTTGAAAGAGCATCGGCCTAACTGGGAGAGTTTGACATCACCACCTTTTTCCTTCAACTGTGGCCTTTTGACCTTACGAGGCCAGGGGCATCTTGGCAGGAGCTAGCCTTCAAGCCAAATGCATCCAAAGTTGATATGGATTGATGGAGAAAGGTTTGATGGGATTGACATGGCCAAAGCTCTTCAGAAGGCTAGGTTGATGATGAAGAAGGAGAATGTATTAGGGTGAAGTCCAAGAGATGAAGGCTGTGCTTGGGGATGAGAAACTTCACTCTCACCATTACATAAGTAGGTTTGTAAACTAAAGTGGAGGTATACCAGTCTCAGAAACTGGTTGACGTTGAAGGGACCCGCAATGTAGGTTCAGTGTCAAAATAAATAAATGATGAAATGTCTCCTTTGTGATGTTTCGTGCCCTCGTACTTGTTGAGGGCATTTTCAGTGTGGGGAGGTTAGATGACAAATTATAATCCTGTTATCAGGTTTGAGCATTAGGAATGTTTCTCGTTCAAAGGAGCGTTTCTGATCGGAAATTTGTTACAACCAAGCCTTCTAGGGTGTACCTCATTGATGACAAGGCTTCTATCAAGGAAACCAATTGATTACGATGAACCTAATTGAACAATAACCAAGTGCATTCCTGCACAATATTTACTTCATTAGATCATGCGAATGTCCCTATGTCAGGGCTTATCCTGTTGACAGCACCAAGATCACTTTGGCACCATATTAGCAATTAGCAATTAGCAAATGTCTGGTATTCAACAGTTCAAAGATCTAATTTTGTCAGCAGCACATCATGTGAATTCAGATTTGAATTACATCTAAGGGTGTGTTTGGTTGCATGGAATCCTAAGGTGGGAATTGGAATCACATTCCATGACATCCCATGTCATGGGATGTCATGGACTTGACCAACTTTGATGTTTGGTTGTCCATGGGAATTGAATTCCAATTCCTATTGTGAGTGTTTGGTTGCCCAAAACTAATCATGAGATTTTTTTTAATTTTTTTAATTTCATTTTGAAGATCCCACAATTCTACTTTTATATAAACTAGAATATGGTTTTGATTTTAAACTCGACGTCTGCTTAAATCTTTCAATGAGAAATCAACGTTCAATACTAGTATTTAGAATTCTAATAAAAAAAAATTTAGCAATATATATTTTAGCTAAAATTTTCAAAATAAAATCATATTTACTGCATAAACATAACAAGTCCTAAACTACATGCTCCCTAGTGATGGCCAATTTTCACTTCTAAACTCAATTTATTGTTGTAAATTTTGCTTTTAAATTACCAATTTTAGTTAATTTATTCCTAGTGTTCAATGAAGGTGATACAAGTATAACCAAGTATGATTCCATCCTACCCTCATGACAAAAACATATTCTTTATGATGTATTAATTCTAGAGATTGTTACAAACAATTCAAGTTGTTACAAACAATTCAAGTTGTGACAACAAAACAAGCCCAACTTATCGCTAGCAGTTTGCTTATAGGGAAGTGCTCTCCAACCAATATCTCGCCGGAAGAACCCTCCTGACCAATCAATTTGATCAGCAGCTTGGTAAGCCCTATTCCGAGCCTCTTCAATGTCCTTGCCCATTGTTGTTACACCAAGAACACGACCACCAATGGCAGTGAAGTCACCATTTGAGTCGAGTGAGGTTTCAGCATGAAATATTTTCACTGATGGAGCAGCATTCTCTGCTTCTTCCAGGTTCCGAATCACAGTCCCCTTCTTGTAGACCCCAGGATAGCCTTGACTTGCCATTGCCACCACCATAGATGAGCCAGCAGACCACTCTAATGAAATTCCACTCAACTCTCTTCTACATGCTGCCAGCAGTACTTGTGCTAAATCAGACTCCAAGCAAACCATCAAAGCCTGTTAGCATAGATAGTTTCATGAAGAGGAAATCAACAGATGAGATAAATGGAGAGATCAGTGGAGAGATCAATGGTAGTTAACATGTAGAGACTGAGAAATAGAGAGGGAAGAAGATGAGAGACGTACCTGGGGTTTTTTGCAACGACGAAAGAGCTTCAAAAACTTGCTTCAGTTGATGTGAAGAGAGGTGGAGAGAGGCGAGGCAGCGATGGAGGATTAAATCGGGAGGTTTTTCGGATCGCCAAAAGTTTTCCTTCGGTGAACCGAGGTGTCCGATTCCTACCAAAGGTGAAAATATGTGGCACGTGCTGGCATCCCTCACCCATTAGTAAATTCTCAACCAAACACCCAAAATGCTATTTCAAGTGGAAATAAGATTCTTATTCCCATGAAATTGGTGCAACCAAACACACCCTAAGAATGCAAAAGTGATCTTGATGCATTGCTCCCGACCTAGATTCAACCTCTCCTTTCGTTCCAGGACTATATGGTCCCCATACCAAAATTCTTACCGAAAATCAAAATCTAGCTTTTCAATACATCGATCAAACACGCAAGTTGCTGGACTTATTATAGGGACTACTGTTTGGGCCATAAACTCCGGACACTGTTGCCTAATCAATCTCACATGGAGGAGTAGAGACACAGCCTCACAAGGTGTGGAGCCAAATGAGAACTCATTATGGGGTCTCCATCAAACACCCCAAATAGGAAAATTAGACCCCCAAATGTGATTGAAGTGAACCAGGATGTGTTAGTAAGATTCCACAAAGATTGTCAATAGTGTTCTCCACAGCAACATTTGTTTGTGCTTTTCCATCTATTCTTTCGTGGACGATACTATAACACACACAACTGAGTGTGAGACTGATAGTTCATGTGGTGGATTAGGTGATAATGAATCATTTAGGAGATATTTTGTGCAGTTTTTCTTCAACTTCAGTGTCAATAGTTTTGGTTTTGGATCTTCCAAAGCATAAGTTCACGAAAAACACGTGATTTTAATGCGTTAATAGCACAGTGCAGTACTGTTGACTATCTTAAAGAAGGACAAATTCAATATGTTGTAAATAGCGGTCGTTGGGTATAGAACCCAAGACATGAGGATTAAACCTCCACAACCTTAACCATCCGATCAGACTACTGTCGGCTAAATACATATGCATTTGCTTAAGCTAGTGTTCCAGAAAATCTCTTACATGAAAGTCTAAAATGCAAGTTGAGAGATGTTTTCAAATTCAAATTCTCCTTTGCTTTTCTTATCATTCTTTATAGTAATCAGTTAGAATGATCTTCTTAGAAATTTGAGTAACTGTATTGCATCGATCGAAAGATCTCTCAAACGTGCCATTTTGATAGCCATCAAATAAATCGCGATAATATAAAGTTCAAGTGGATATTATTTACGTTATATATCACAAGAAGATTTTAAGATCAGAGTTATCCTCTGAATGGTTTCTTTACACTAAATAATCTAGTTTATTTGATATTCCAACATAGACCAAAACAAGTTGGTCAATAAAAATAGCCAATCCTCTGAATGGATTGTTATACTTGAAGAGGAAATAGTTGTCATAATTGACATTTTCTGCCTATTAACCAAGCTTTCGGAGAAATCACTTTTTTTTTTCATTTAGTGGGATGAAAATTTTCTAAATCAAATTGAAGATTCTATTCTGGCTCTTTGTTGTGTTTTTTTTTTTTGGCTTTTTTGAAAAAATATGAAGGGAAGACTGATTCTTGAAGTTGAAATTTCTTAAGCAAAGAATTGAATTTTTCCAAGTACAACTACAAAGTACTAATATGGAATTTGTTATGTGCAAAGGGCTCTGTGTTTAGTTATAATGACAAGACAAAGATTATACCTAAGTCAACTGCAAATAACTCATAAATTTTATCATTATTATTATTATTATTATTGTTTTGAAGAAAATAAACCATGCAGTGTTCTTTACACCATGGCCAAATACAAGGACTCATCCAAGCGAATCGATATTTTGTGAGACTTGGGGAGCCAAGCTAAGCATTGCGCGATCAAACATTAAATACTTAAAATAAAGCAGAGATTTTGTATCTCAGTGTCTATTTCTGAAACATTGGCCTAAAGTCCGAAATGAAGAACATATGCATATAATACTTATTTAGGTAGAGATCGAACAAGTGCAATGTACATGTTTTACCCAAAAAACATTTAATTAAACAAAAACCCTTGATTACTCTCTCATATATTTCTTTAATTCGCCTTGACCAAAACACATTTCTTACTTTACAGCACTCCACAGCCCATTACATTCACATTAATAGATATGCTTTTGAAATCTTCAAAGAATAAGAAGAAGAAAACACAACAAAGTAAAGATAATGTCTCATTTGAGTCAAAATCTTGGAAACAGGTCCACTAAATTATCTTTAAATTATGTTATACAATTGGCAACACCACCTCACACGCGTACAGGGAAGAAACTTGGTGTATACTTGGGATCCCTAAAAGACTATTTAATTCAGTGTCTGCTCCTTCCGTCTAACCGACACAAAACAAAACTGTAAGCTTACTTAAACCGTGTATTTGTACCCCACCCCATTTTCCGCACATGTTAAATGTATCCTCTCCTCTCTCTTTCTATGAACTCTATATATAATTCAAAGCATCTTTCACAACTTCTCCATCACTTCTTCTTCTTCTCCAAGAAGAACAAATAGTAGTTGAAATCATTCACTGATCCATTCAATATGTTCATCTCTTTGTTTCTTGTTTCATTGATCCCATTCGTCTCATTTCTACTCTGTTCATTTCTATTCAAACAAAGGTTATATGATCTAGTTCTTAGTACTTGTTCTACTCAAAATGGACCAAAATCCTACCCATTCATCGGATGCTTGATCGACTTCTATGATAATCGATACCGTCTTTTAGATTGGTATACGGAGCTTCTAGCCTATTCGGCTACTCAGACGATCGTGGTGGACCGTTTAGGTGCACGACGGACTATTGTAACAGCAAATCCGGAAAATGTAGAGTACATGCTCAAAACTAACTTCAACAACTACCCCAAAGGCCAGCCCTTCACGGAATTACTTGGTGATCTTCTAGGCAATGGGATATTCAATGCCGATGGAGAGCTATGGCGAATGCAACGCAAGCTAGCTAGTCATGGTTTTACGACAAATAATTTAAGGGAGTTCATCATGAAGTCCTTCAAGGAAGAGGTTGAGACTAGGTTGATCCCTATATTAGAGAATGCAATGAAGGAGAACAAGGTGGTAGACTTGCAAGAGTTGTTAAGGAGGTTCGCCTTTGATGTAATTTGTAAGGTATCGTTGGGGACGGACATGGGCTACTTGGATGCTTCGTTACCGGACTCTCTTCTTTCTAATGCTTTTGATGTTGCTTCGGGGATTAGTGCAAGGCGTGGGGCGGCTCCGGTGTACCTAGTGTGGAAGATTAAGCGAGCGTTAGCCTTAGGAACCGAGAGAAAGCTCAAGGAAGCAATTCAACACGTGCATGAATGTGTTGCGGAGATTATCAAGAACAAGAAGAAGAGCATTATTGATGGAGGAGGAGATGGTGAAGGGGGAGATATGTTGACTAGGATGATAATGGAAGGTCATGATGATGATATGATCAGGGATATGGTCATAAGTTTCATAATGGCTGGAAAGGATACCACGTCAGCAGTGATGACTTGGCTATTTTGGTTGTTGGCTAAACACCCCCATATTGAAGATGAGGTGGTGAAGGAAGTAATAAGCAATCAAAACATCAATGGTGAGAGGTCCTCCTCACAAGAGGTCTATAAAGGGTTGAAGAATGAGATGGTGTTGATGAAGGCTTGCCTTTGCGAGTCCATGAGGCTTTTCCCTCCGGTCGCATGGGATTCTAAGCATGCCGCTGTTGCAGATGTCTTGCCAGATGGGACGATGGTAGGGAAGGGAGATAGGGTGACATACTTTCCTTATGGAATGGGGAGGATGGAGTCTTTGTGGGGGAAAGACCGGATGGAGTTTAAACCGGACCGGTGGTTTGTTGAACCGGATACCGTCGTGGGTGGAGAGATGAAGAATGTGAGTGCATATAAGTTTCCAGTGTTTCAAGCAGGCCCAAGAGTTTGCCTTGGCAAAGAAATGGCCTTCTTGCAAATGAAGTATGTGATGGCCTCTGTGCTAAAACGGTTCGAGATTAGACCTGTCCGTTCGGATGAACCGGCTTTATACCATTTTTAACGGCTCATATGGCTGGAGGGCTCAAGGTCCTGATCAAGGAGAGGATATGAGATCACAAAGGGTGTACAAAGAATATTAGATATAGAAATGATGCCTTATATAGTGACTTAATACACAATTTATGATCTTAATTTCTCTTGGTTATATATTGGGTGCTTATTTTGTGTTTTTGATGCAAGAAAAAGAAAAAAAAATGGGATTATGCTGCATTTGCGTAGGAAATCGACTTTCTTAGTGAATTTACAAGAGTCAACAAAATTGCTTTAAGCCACAATGTTAAAGTTCAATTTTTTTTTAACAACTTTCATTAGTTCATTCCGAACTCGTTAATTTTCAAGACTTCTAAATTTTACAGCTAATGGGGTAAACATACAAGGCACTGTCATCCTCTTTCACAATATAAAGGTTCAAGTTGTTTAATTTTCAAGATTCATAAATTAGACAAAGAGAATATTAAAACCTGATGACATTGCGTCTATATAGAAAATAAAAGTTATACATGAAATGATGACGAAGAAGAATATATGTATGCATGGTAGAGTACATTATTGTGGATCCAGGGGCTCATGCGCACAAAGCGCAGGCGCAGGAGGGGTCCTGTGCACAGATCTGGACCGTTAAATCTATTGAACGGTCCAGAATCATGAATTTGAATTTTTTTTATAATTTCCAATCATGTTTTGACATAAAAATTGTTCATTTGGGTTCAAATGCTTGATAAAAGGGAATAACTAGTCTCGGACTTCTGAACATTTGACTAAACTTTTTAAAGAAAGACTGTGTTATCAACTTTAATTGATTGGAAGAAATTTAAAGAGACAAAGATCACTCAACTCACTCCACAATGGACCGAAAAAGTTCATTAGGTCTGCGCCTCCAAAATGATTTAAGACTATTACCAATAAAGTTATATATGTTTGGCATGTTTGAAGGTCGATCATAACCATTAATTCATGAATGGGAAATAAAGAGTGGAAGTCTCCCTCCACTCCATTGTCCAAATCAAGGGGTCCATTTACATTACCATTACAATGTTATTGTTCAATGCATCCATGGAACCTTTTTTAGCATTTACAAAACTGGGGCACGTTGTACTTATGACGTATAATCTTGGTTTGGTCATTATGACTGCTTTGGAAAATTCAATTCTTTGCTCAAGAAATTTCAACTTCAAGAATCGGTCTTCCCTTCATGGTTTTTTTTTTTTTTCAAAAAAGCCAAAAAAAAAATGACAAAGAGTCAGAATAGAATCTTCAATTTGATTTAAAAAATTTCATCTCACTAAATGAAAAAGAGTGGGGTTAGGAAATTAAGTTTGCAATCAGGATAATGTGGCATCGTTAAAGGAGGTTTTTTACAATCTCAAAATACACATAAACTCTTTGAAAATTTCATCATTCTTTCGAAATTACATCACGTCACCTTAGTTTACATGATAGCAAAAACTTTGTTTCCATTTTTTAATGAAGGAACCGGGAAAAAAAAATTGTCTTCGAAAGCCTTGTTAATAAGCAGGAAAAATATCAATTATGACAACTATTTCCTCTTCAAGTACAACAATTCCATTCTTCACCATTTTTATTGACCAACTTGTTTTTGGTCTCAGAAGGAATGTCAATTCCGTAAATCTGCAATCAAATATTAATGGTCTCCAATTAATGAAAGAGAAAGATTCCTATATTCAGGGCATATTGAATTTGTCCTTCATTAAGGTGAATACTCAACAGTACTGCGCTGTGCTATTAACGCATTAAAATCACGTGTTTTTCGTGAACTTATGCTTTCAAAGATCCAAAACCTAGGGGTAGGCAATGTCGGTTCGGTTCGGTTTTGAGCCCCAAATCAATTTTGAATCGATTTCATTCGGTTTGCCCAAAACCCAAACCGAAATCGAATTTTGTATTTGTAAACCGATGAATTCGGTTGAACCGAATTTCGGATCGGTTCAGTTCGGTTGGGCCGAAATTTCAGGCTCAAGCATTTGAAAGACTTTCATTAAAACATGTCCAATTTTTTTATGGGCCCAATTTTTTTACAGACCCAATTTTTAGCCCAAAATTGAAAACTTTGAGAGAATGGAGTGATTCAGTGCAACAGGGTGTACTGCAGTGCATTTATTTCACTAATCAAGTATTGGCACCTACTTATTATTTAGTTATTTATATATATCTAATTAATTGATCGGTTCGGTTATAAATCGGTCGGCTCAAAACTGTAAACCAATTTCGAACCGTTTATAATCGGTTCGGGTCGGTTTAAATTATTTTCTTTCTACTCATATTTCGGTTCGGTTATCGAACCGAATTTAAAAATCGGTTCGATCAGTTAACCGAATTTCAATCGATTTTTGCCCTCCCCTACCAAAACCAAAACTATTGACACTCAATCAGAAGAAAAACTGCACAGAATATCTCCTGAATTATTCATGGATGGTACACCACTCATAAAAGGAATGCTTCATTATCACCTTATCCACGTACTACATGAACTATCAGTCTCACGCTCAGTTTGTGTGTGTTATAGTATCGTCCACGGAAGAATGGATGGAAAAACACAAACAATTGTGGCTGTGGAGAACATTATTGACAATCTTTGTGGAATCTTACTAAAACATCTTCAATCACATTTGGAGGGTCTAATTTTCCTATTTGGGGTGTTTGATGGAGACCATAATGAGTTCTCATTTGGCTCCCCACCTTGGGTGGCTGTGTCTCTACTACTCCATGTGAGATTGATTAGGGAACAGTATCGGGAGTTTTATGACCCAAATAATACTCCCTATAATAAGTCCACCAACTCGTGTGTTTGATCGATATATTGGAAAGCTAGATTTTGATATTTTCGGTAAGAATTTTGGTATGGGGACCATATAGTCCTGGAAAAGAAGGAGAGGTTGAATCTAGGTTGGGAGCAATGCATCAAGATCACTTTTGCATTGTTAGATGTAATTCAAATCTGAATTCACATGATGTGCCGCGGAAAAAAATCAGATCCTTGGCTTGTTGAATGCCAAACTTTTGCTAATTGCTAATATGGTGCCAAAGTGATCTTGATGCATGGTGCTGTCAACAGGATAAGCCCTGACACCGTGACATCGCATGATTCAATGATGTAAATATTGTGCAGGAATGCACTCGGTTATTGTTGAAATAGGTTCACCGTAATCAATTGGTTTTTGTTATGCCTCGTCATTAATCATGCACACCCTGCAAGGATTCGTTCTAGGAAATTTTCGATCAGAAACATTCCTTCCAACGAGAAACATTCCTAATGCTCAAACCTGATAATGGGATTATAGTTTGTCAACAATCTCATTGAAATTATTCAGATGATCTTTGAAGTTTCTATCTTCGGTCATTTTCATATTAAACAACTTCTTTATCAAGTGAATCTTATTCACTATAGAAAGTTGTTTATACATTTTCGACAAGGCGTTTATCAACTATGCAGTGATTTTCTCACCCTTAAAGTTGAAGAAAATAGACTTCACCAATATCAGAAAAACACTTCCCACTATTCTTGTTTCATACTATTTGGTTTTTCATCATTCGATAGTTGCAAAGATCTTTTGATAAAGGTATTCATCCACTTGCATCTTTCAAAGCCCAAAGTTTGACCCATCAGCCTTCTCTATCTTGGTTGTGTATTTTTTGAAGTCATTGCTCCCACTCAAACCAACAAGAAACCTTCACTAAAATTTCTTCAAACACTTTATGTGCCCAGGGTTCGCAAACCCAATGCTCTGATATCAATTGTTACAGATTAGCGCTACTACTAATCCAAGGATCTTGGGATTCAATACAACAAATAACAATCAAAACAATCTAGACGAAGGCAAGCAACCAAACCAATGCAATAAACTAAAGAACGCATAAAATAAATCACACAAGAATTTAACGTGGTTCGGCCAAACCTGCCTTCATCCACGGTTCACACCATAATCCACTATGGATCTGAGAATCAAGGTTTATAATCACCATTGAAGCTTCATTCAATCTCTAGGTCTACACAAACCTCCCACAAGAAATCTATATATAAATTCATGCAAGGAAGTCACGTGTTCTCATACAAAGAAACTTCCTATTGTCTCCTACGAGGAAACTTCCTATTATCTCCTACAAGGAAACTTCCTAGTGTATCATACATGGAAACTTCGACACAAGGAAGTTTCCTAGTGTCTGCTACAAGGGAATTTTCTATTCTCTCATACAAGGAAATTTCATATTCTTTTGAACAGGGAAACTAAAATATATTCAAACTCCACAAATCTCAATAATATAGCTATGCGGAAGAATGGCTACCGCAAGTGCAATGCTGACCATTATTGTTACTTCAAGAGTTTTGCATCCAAAATTTTTTATTTTTTTTTATTGTATGTTGATAACATGTTGGTTGCAGACTCAGATGGGAGTGAAATTAAAATATTGAAAAAACAATTGGCACGTGAATTTGCGATGAAAGATTTGGGGGCAGTAAAATAGATTCTTGGGATGAAGATTAGCAGAGATAGACAAAATTTTGTTTTGAAGTTGTCTCAGGTTGAATATGTTGAACAGATTCTAAAACGGTTCAATAGAACGGTCTCCCGAGACAAAGGAAGAGATAGATCACATGGTTATGGTACCGTATGCCTCAGCCATTGGAAGTTTGATGTAGGTCATGATTTGCACATGACCAGACATTGCTCATACAGTGGGAACTGTGAGAAGATTTATGTGCGATCCTGAAAAACAACACTAGGAGACTGTTAAGTGGATATTGAGATATCTAAGAGGTACTACTGGCATGTGTCTGTGTTTTGGTAAAAGTGATATCAGATTGCAGATATTTGTAGATGCAGACCATGCATGTGACGTGGATAGCAGGAAGAGCACAACTAGTTATGTTTTTATAGTGGGCAATACAACAATTAGTTGGGCTTCTCAGTTGCAGAAGCTGGTGGCTTTATCTACTACCGAGTATGAATATGTTGCCATTTATGAGGAAATCAAATAGATGATTTGGTTGCAGGGAAGAGTGTTTTGTACAGTGACAGTTAGAGTGCAATTTGTCTTGCCAATAACTCTACATTTCATTCGAAAACTAAGCACATAGGTACCCGTTGTCATTTCATTAGAAATGTTGTAGAAGATGGGATTCTGAAACTCGAGAAGATCGAGTGTAGTAAAAATCCAGCAGATATGTTGACAAGGCAGTGCAAGTTGAAAATCTGAGGTTGTGTTCAACCTCAGTTGGGCTTTCAGCTTGAGAAGACCAGTATGAACGCAATACTATGATGTACACTAGTGCATTGTTTTAATTTAGTTTTCAAAAGAGAGATAAATTGTTGGGATAATATTGGCTTGAATAGTCCCACTACTATTGCCTTTTCCCTGCAAAGGTAGTCGCAACAAGAAAAAACCGAGTAGTGGCGACAATAGAAACAAAGGAATCTGGACGAGGGGAAAGAAACTAAGAACCCCGCCGGATCATCGACAGGAATTGAAAGAGATTGAGGAGGAAGAACCTCAAAATTCATACTACGGTCATCAACCTCCTTAGACTGCTCCACTGCCAATTTTAGCATCTTATCATCGATAGCCCGGGGTCGTCGTTAAACCATTCAACAACATCTGGAACACTATAATCATAGAAAAAACTTTTTTCATTGTCGTCCAACGGACGAGTAGTCTCCTTCTCATTCTTCTCTAGCACTAAGTTCATCTCCTCAACCTCCTGAAGAGATAAGCAATTCTTTTTTATAACCACCCCACCAGAAGAACTCAGACGAGGTACAGTTCGAGCAGCACCAGGGGTTGGAAGCAGTTTTTTTCTTCCGAATACGACCGGGATTCATCAACAGTTGCTTTGATGAGCTAGCGAGCCTTGGGAGCTTCCTCTTCCTAGAAGTCGGGCCAACAACATTGGTGCTAACATGAGCATTGAGATCTGTAACTTGTTTGCCTGAACTCACTTCCCAATCAATGATAGCATCACTAACACCAGTAGAAGCAACTTGACCAACAATCTCTTCAGCACAGGATTTAGTGAGCAAAGCCCGCTTTGCTTAGTTCATATGGTACAAGCTGATACGTTTCAAGATGTCCTCGAAAAGAAATGCCTCCACGGGAAACACATGAAGCTTCACAAATTGGTCACTGATCATTTGCTCTTCCACAGTTAACTGTAGATTCTTCCATTTGTTAGGAACTCGAAACGATCGTACAATCAAATGACCTCACAGTTTGAAGTAACCAGAGTTGACAGAAGCATAAAATCAGAACCTTGGCCAATCTCTAATATCATCACTGAGCTTCGCAAATCAGACGGCAGAGCGGAGGAAGCAAATGCCCTTGTTCACCAGCAGACCAACCACCAAGTGCACAATCCTAATCGTCAAGGGAATGCCAGAGAGAATGACCCTAGAATAAGTAGAAACCATAACCCTACAACCATTAGGACCCATTTAAGGAGGAAGAATGCCTAAAATTTTCAAATATTCCCAAAACAACACTGAAACTGGGAATCAGAGGCTAGATAGGAACATGCTTGGATAGAATGCACCCAAACCTTGGACGACAAAAACTATCGTTATGTCCAGACAGAATGATCTCAAGGTTGGGTGGCAAGTTATAGCCAAAACGGACATCATCCAGCGTCGCCTGAGAAGCCTTCTTGGACGAGAAGTAAGCCTCACAAGCAGCAAACTCCCCTCACTACTTAGAATATTTCCAACAAACATTGTTAAGAATGGAATAGCAACGAAAACAAAGAAGGAGAAAGAAGAATAAGTCATAATCTCAAAGATGGCGTAAAGAGAAAAGCAAATCAATCATGCCTCCTTTTTTTAGCAGATCAATGAAGAGACCGCTCGTAGGACGATGTGCAGGATATGATGACTGCACAAAATCTCAAAATAAACACAAAAACAAACGGACAAACAAGAGATCGGGATGTCAACTCACTAAAAGCTGCCCACGAAATTAAATGCAAGACAATGATGAAGTCAAAAGTCCAACCGTCACCAAGTTAGTGACCATGTTAGCATATCCACTAACTAAAGGGGGGAGTAGCTGATGATACATCAAATAAGACAGACATATCGGTTGTATACGTGGCTGAGAGCAGAGACTGTCCATCATGAGGATCAAGTGTCCTAAGACCAAACTGATTCATAAAGCCAAAAGAAGATGAATTCAGTCATGAAAGCCCAAATAGGGTCCGATAGAACAGATCATAGTCAAAGGCTCAGATTCCGGCCTGATAAAGTTTTCCCTCAAGGGTAGGAACGTTACATAGAAAAAGAGTCATGGAGGGAACTACGCCTCCACAAACGTGTCTTCATAAAAGGGGAGACTGTTACAGAGAACGTCTCCCCTCATTGCGCCTCACATGCTTAAGTCACGTAGGGAATTAACTGCGACCATTATAAAAGGTAAAGGGAACATTTGACAAATGTATGCAATTTTAACTGAGTTCTGTCAAGTTTTATCTTCATCTTCAACTAAGTTACTGACTTAAGCATCAGGGTGCCTTCGGCCATAAAAAAGATAGCATTTGGCAGTCTAATATTTGTTTTATAGGTTTTACTTATTGGAAACTGGATTTTGGATGTATCACCATCTATAGTCCCAATCCTTCGAGAAAAACAAATGATGAAATTTTAAGTGGAGTTAGTTTAATTTAAAAGAAATAACATAAACATTTCACACACCTTTTATTGTAATTTTATATTACTAAACATAATTAGTCACCAGTGAAAGCTTTTTAATGACAATATTGTCAAGAAAACTTACCACTTTAACGTAGGGGTGGGCATCCCATCCCGCGATCCCGTTCCTGTCCCGATCCCGTCCCGTCCCGTCCCTATTTTTTCGGGTCTTAATGGGATTGAATAATTTCATCCCGATCCCATCCCGTCCCGATCTAGAATGGGATGGGATGGGATGAAGATTTTCAATCCCGCCAATCCCGTCCCGTCCCGAACTAATTTTTTAATATTAATTATTAATATTTTTATTTACTTATTTATTTATTTTATGAACATTTGCATAAAATGTTCAGGTTTCCAGGCTTCCAGCAGCAGGCCCAGCAGGCTTCCAGCAGGCCTGGAAAGGAGTTCCAACTACTCACATTCATTACTCTGGATGAAGACCCGGCAGCTAGTCCATTTTCAAACTAAGTCTGGTACTGATTTAGAAGGAGTTAATGAGCAAGAAATATATTTCTGGAAAGCTTTCTATCTCAGGATTCTAGAGCATTTTACAGATCTCAATTTAGAGTCTTATAGAGGAAAATATCATCAAATCATTAAGGGTAGGTCAGACAAGTTGGGCTGCGGGAATAGTCAAGCTTGCATTCAATAAGTCTTACCGTGTTTGTAATTAATGTTGTATTAGGTAAAGTAAAAGCCTCTTGGAGGGTTGTTCCAAGAAAACTTATATATAAAGATTAAAGAATACTAAGTATACCTACTAGCTAAATTTATTCTGCAAAGCAAGAAATGCTATATATACTTTTACCTTTTTGGGGTTGCAGATTGGTGCAAAATTGGGTAATTTAGATGAAGCCCATAACCAAGTCAACAGCTTAACACCCGGATAGTTTGATTTCACATTTCAGTAATTTAGCTTCGTCAATCTATCGTAGTTTATCTAAACCAGAGTTATTTAATCGTCAGTTGGTGAACTGAATACATCAGATTATTCAAATTGGACATTTGATTCTACAAATCCATGATGAGTCCCATTCATGCAAAGGAAAATACTTGAAAAATATTTGTCAATACTACAGTCCAGGCTTCCCGCTGATCTCGTCCCGTCCCGTCCCGAACCCGTTTGGGATGGAATGAGGTCGGGATGAGGTTTTTCCCATCCCGTCCCATCCCGATCCCGTATGAACGGGATGGGATAGGGATGGGCATATCTCGTCCCATCCCGTCCCGTGCCCACCCCTACTTTAACGTAGTAAAGAATTGCGTCCTCGCCTAAAATTTTTTTAATACGTAAAATTTAATTCATGTAACTTTATGCCCCCTTCCAAACTTTTTTTGTTTCTTGTTTTTTTGTTTTATACTTTTCCATAAGGGTGGGCACGGGACGGGATGAGACGAGATGGACTCATCCATATCCCATCCAGTTTATTTGAGATCAGGACAGAATGAGATAGACCTCATCCCGACCTCGTCCCATCTCAAACGAGATCGGGACAGGACGGGATGAGTACGTACTAAATAGTTCTCCAACAAAGAGAGTTTTATCTCACATTACTCATACACCAATAATGTTAAATTTATATACATATAACCTACATAATAAATAATAATAGATATTAAATAAATAAATATTAAAAAAAATTTGGAAGGCAAATATATATTAAATTTCATTTAAAATTAATGATTCAATTTATTTAGATGTCATATAGAATTTCATCTTACATTGATTTAATTTCAACACATCCAAAACTTTAAATTATAAGAGTATTTTGATTAAAATTAATAATAATAAATATTAAATACATAAATTTGGGATGGGACAGGACAGGACGAGATCGGGATGAGTTTGATCTAGGACTGAAAACCGAACCGACCTAAGTCGGTTTAAAAATTTTCAAACCGAAACCGAACCGACCATTAACAAAATCGATCCGATTCTAATTTAGGCAAATCGTAACCGAACCAAACCTACTAAAATCGAACCAAAACCGAAATAAAACCGAACCGACTGACTATTTTAAACATGTTATAGTATTTATATATATTATTTATTATATATATATTCCGTCGGTTCGGTTTGGTCGGTTAAAATCACATAGAAACCGAAAACCGAACCGACCACTTCAGTTTTGAATTTTTTAAAATCGAAACCAATCCAAACCTAACCAATCGGTTCGATTTTGATCGATTCGGTCGATTTAGTCGATTTGATTGGTTTTTTGTTCAGCCCTAATTTGATCAATCCCAAAAAGACCCAAAAAAATTGGGACGGGTTTGGGATGGGATGCCCACCCGTACTTTCCCCGGCCCATTTCTTTCTCATTCACAAAGATTGTATATCACTCTTTCGCTAAGAAGTTCTCATTTCCAACTTGAGTAGTGTTCGATACCGAACAATGCACATCTCAACATATCATCAGACTGATACAACATTGAACATACTGTTGTTTTACATAAGAGAAGAACATGTTTGAATGCTACGCCACTCCTCTTATTATGTCTTGTGAAAGTTTCCACTTCCAACCAGAGTAGTGCTCGATACCGCACAATCCTGTCCACTAGGTCCATACTAAATACAATCCTTGCTATATATACAGTGTGAAAAAATATACACGAGGGCTTGTTGCAATGCACATCATTATAAAGGTTTATGTGCATTGCAACAAGCCCTCGTGTATAAAGGTTTATGTGCAGGCAAGTGTGCTCTAAAACACCTTGTACCGTGCTTGTATAAATGAAAAAACATGAACCCGACCCATTGCCATTTCTGAAACCAGGTATTACTTGTATTTTCCAACAGTAAACTGAGGTTGTGAGGACTGAAGTCAATAGTTCTCTACTTCTCTCGTCCAAAAATAATTGTGTACTTGGATCATGCATGACTTAGGCTATCTATCTACTCTAACTAATAGACCAAATCATTCAGAGTTGTGGCTGGGAAAGCTATTGATTGAGCTTAAAAGTACATAAGTGTCCCAGTTTTGTAAATGCTAAAAAAGTTTCATGGATGTATGTGACCAATAACATTGTAATGGTGATGTATATGAACCCCTTGATTTGGACAATGGAGTGCAGGGAGACCTCCACCCTTACTGGTAATAGTCTTAAATCATTTTGGAGGCGCAGACCTGATGAACCTTTTCGGTCCATTGTGGAGTGAGTTGAGTGATCTTTGTCTCTATAAATTTCTTCCAATCAATTCAAGTTGATAACAGTCTTTCTGTTTGATTTTCCCAATCTTTCCCCAGCTGTTTTTTCTCTTGAAATTGGGTTATCAAAGCAAATTACCCACACCGTCCATGATTAAGACATGGTTCTAGACAATTAACCACTAATAAGAAACCATTAGGAAGGGTAATGTGTCGTATCATCGTACAAAATGTACACATTTCATTATCACACACATGTAGTTTATGGTCAAATGCGTTTCAGTTTACAGGTAGAGATTTCAACTTCTCCTGTTCCAATGGATTCTCAGTGTACATTATAATTCAGATTTTGTTATACATCAAAAAATTATAGTAACACATCAAAATCCATATGTACTTCATATGTGAATTATGAAGAACCTGTTAGATTATTTGTTTTTGATTGAATAGCTTGCCAAGTTAGAGAAAGAGTTTAGTCAAAATGTTCAGACGTCCGAAACTAGTTATATAACAAACTGATCGATATTGACATTTATTCCCTATCAAGGTCTATCAGGCATGTAAGTCCTAACCAAATCATTACAGATCAAAATCAAAATCTTATAAAGTCCGCAACAATGTACTCTACCATACATATTTTCTTCTTCTCTTTTATCAAGTATTTACCATACAACTGCAACTTCGTCATCATTTCATGTATAACTTTTATTTTCTATATAGACGCAATGTCATCAGTTTTTAATATTCTCTTTATCTAATTTATGAATCTTGAAAATTAAACAACTTGAACCTTTATATTGTGAAAGAGGATGACAGTGCCCTGTACGTTTACCCCATTAGCTATAAAATTTAAAAGTCTTGAAAATTAACGAGTTCGGAATGAACTAATGAATGTTGCGAAAAAATAAATTTGAACTTTAACATTGTGGCTTAAAGCAATTTTGTTGACTCTTGTAAATTCACTAAGCAAGTCGATTTCCTACGCAAATGCAGCATAATCTCATTTTTTTTTCTTTTTCTTGCATCAAAAAACACAAAATAAGCACCCAATATAACCAAGAGAAATTAAGATCATAAATTGTGTATTAAGTCACTATATAAGGCATCATTTCTATATCTCATATTCTTTGTACACCCTTTGTGATCTCATATCCTCTCCTTGATCAGGACGTTGAGCCCTCCAGCCATATGAGCCGTTAAAAATGGTATAAAAGCCGGTTCATCCGAACGGACAGGTCTAATCTCGAATCGTTTTAGCACAGAGGCCATCACATACTTCATTTGCAAAAAGGCCATTTCTTTGCCAAGGCACACCCTTGGGCCTGCTTGAAACACTGGAAACTTATATGCACTCACATTCTTCATCTCTCCACCCACGATGTTATCCGGTTCAACAAACCACCGGTCCGGTTTAAACTCCATCCGGTCTTTCCCCCACAAAGACTCCATCCTCCCCATTCCATAAGGAAAGTATGTCACCCTATCTCCCTTCCCTACCATCGTCCCGTCTGGCAAGACATCTGCAACCGCAGCATGCTTAGAATCCCATGCGACCGGAGGGAAAAGCCTCATGGACTCGCAAAGGCAAGCCTTCATCAACACCATCTCATTCTTCAACCCTTGATAGACCTCTAGTGAGGAGGACCTCTCACCATTGATGTTTTGATTGCTTATTACTTCCTTCACCACCTCATCTTCAATATGGGGGTGTTTAGCCAACAACCAAAACAGCCAAGTCATCACTGCTGACGTGGTATCCTTTCCAGCCATTATGAAACTTATGACCATATCCCTGATCATATCATCATCATGACCTTCCATTATCATCCTAGTCAACATATCTCCCCCTTCACCATCTCCTCCTCCATCAATAATGCTCTTCTTCTTGTTCTTGATAATCTCCGCAACACATTCATGCACGTGTTGAATTGCTTCCTTGAGCTTTCTCTCGGTTCCTAAGGCTAACGCTCGCTTAATCTTCCACACTAGGTACACCGGAGCCGCCCCACGCCTTGCACTAATCCCCGAAGCAACATCAAAAGCATTAGAAAGAAGAGAGTCCGGTAACGAAGCATCCAAGTAGCCCATGTCCGTCCCCAACGATACCTTACAAATTACATCAAAGGCGAACCTCCTTAATAACTCTTGCAAGTCTACCACCTTGTTCTCCTTCATTGCATTCTCTAATATAGGGATCAACCTAGTCTCAACCTCTTCCTTGAATGACTTCATGATGAACTCCCTTAAATTATTTGTCGTAAAACCATGACTAGCTAGCTTGCGTTGCATTCGCCATAGCTCCCCATCGGCATTGAATATCCCATTGCCTAGAAGATCACCAAGTAATTCCGTGAAGGGCTGGCCTTTGGGGTAGTTGTTGAAGTTAGTTTTGAGCATGTACTCTACATTTTCGGGATTTGCTGTTACAATAGTCCGTCGTGCACCCAAACGGTCCACCACGATCGTCTGAGTAGCTGAATGGGCTAGAAGCTCCGTATACCAATCTAAAAGACGGTATCGATTATCATAGAAATCGATCAAGCATCCGATGAATGGGTAGGATTTTGGTCCATTTTGAGTAGAACAAGTACTAAGAACTAGATCATATAACCTTTGTTTGAATAGAAATGAGACGAATGGGATCATTGAAACAAGAAACAAAGAGATGAACATGTTGAATGGATCAGTGAATGATTTCAACTACTATTTGTTCTTCTTGGAGAAGAAGAAGAAGTGATGGAGAAGTTGTGAAAGATGCTTTGAATTATATATAGAGTTCATAGAAAGAGAGAGGAGAGGATACATTTAACATGTGCGGAAAATGGGGTGGGGTACAAATAATGGAAATACACGGTTAACGTAGGAACTTGGGTTTGGGGTGGACTTACATGGTTTTGTTTCAGAAATTCTAGGGAGCGAGGGCAACGGTAACCATCTATCCCCTCGAGATAAGCAAAACCACTTCAAAATGCGTGACATTTTTTTTATCTCGAGGTGGATGAGTGGTTACACCCATCCCTCGCTCCCTAGAAGGGCTGACATTGCTTCCAAGTTTCTTCCCTGTACGCGTGTGAGGTGGTGTTGCCAATTGTATAACATAATTTAAATGGTTTTATTATAGATAATCTTATTATAACAATATAATTAATAGGGATTTTAATTTAGAGAACATGTTTCCAAGATTTTGACTCAATATGAGACATTATCTTTGTTTGGTTGTGTTTTCTTCTACTTATTCTTTGAAGATTTCAAAAGCATATCTGTTAATGTAAATGTAATGGGCTGTGGAGTGCTGTAAAGTAAGCTATAGTTTTGGTCAAGGCTAATTAAAGAAAGATATGAGAGAGTAATCAACGGTTTTTGTTTAATTAAATGTTTTTTTTGAGTAAAACAACAGGGTGCATGTACATTGCACTTGTTCGATCTCTACCTAAACAAGTATTGTATGCATATGTTCTTCATTTCGGACTTTAGGCCAATGTTTCAGAAATAGACACTGAGATACCAAATCTCTGCCTTATGTTGCAGAACGATCTAGACTCTTGTAAGTAATTAATGTTTGATCGCGCAATGCTTAGCTTGGCTCCCCAAGTCCCACAAAATATCGATTTGCTTGGATGAGTCCTTGTATTTGGCCATGGAGTAAAGAACACTGCATGGTTTATCTTTGTGACTAAACACAGAGCCCTTGCGTACTCCTTGCACATAACTAGAACTCTGTGGTTGGACTTGGAAAAATTCAATTCTTTGCTTGTGAAATTTCAACTTCAAGACTCAGTCTTCCCTTCATATTTTTTCAAAAAAGGCAAAAAAATAATAATAAAAACAAAGAGCTAGAATAGAATCTTCAATTTGACTTAGAAAAATTTCTTCCCACTAAATGAAAAACCGGAAAATAAATAAATATTGTAATTTATCTGAAAACTTGTTTTAGTCTATGTTGGAATATCAAATAAACTA
Organism: Berberis thunbergii; assembly: GCA_003290165.1. NCBI lineage: Eukaryota > Viridiplantae > Streptophyta > Magnoliopsida > Ranunculales > Berberidaceae > Berberis > Berberis thunbergii. The sequence continues at coordinate 112,937 of QNQO01001638.1, forward strand.
GATGATTTAGTGTCTTTAGTCTCATTTTGGATTTATTTCAAACAGGGGATGCAGAGAATCAAGAAACCATTCAGAGGATAACTCTGATCTTACAATTTTCTTGTGATTTATAACGTAAATAATATCCACTTGAACTTTATATTATCGCGATTTATTTGATGGCTATCAAAATGGCACGTTTGAGAGATCTTTCGATCGATGCAATACAGTTACTCAAAATTTTAATTTCTAAGAAGATCATTCTTACTGATTACTATAAAGAATGACAAGAAAAGCAAAGGAGAATTTGAGCTTGAAAACATCTCTCAACCTGCATTTTAGACTTTCATGTAAGAGATTTTCTGGAAAACTAGCTTAAGCAAATGCCTATGCATTTTGATTCCGTAAATCAGCAATCAAATTTTAATGGTCGCAAATTAATTTTAAGGATTCATATATTCAGGACATATTGAATTTGTCCTTCTTTAAGGTGAATACTCAACAGTACCGCGCTGTGCTATTAACGCATTAAAATTACGTGTTTTTTGTGAACTTCTGCTTTCGAAGATCCAAAACCAAAACTACTGATACTCGAGCAGAAGAAAAACTGCACAAAATATCTCCTGAATGATTCATGGATGGTACACCACTCATTAAAGGAATACTTCATTATCACATTGTCCACCACATGAACTATCAGTCTCACACTCAGTTGTGTGTGTTATAGTATCATCCACGAAAGCATGGATGGAAAAGCACATACAAATGTTGCTGTGGCGAACATTATTGACAATTTTTGTGGAATCTTACTAACACATCCTGGTTCACTTCAATCACATTTGGAGGGTCTAATTTTCCTATTTGGGGTGTTTGATGGAGACAATAATGAGTTCTCATTTGGCTCCGTGCCTTGTGTGGCTGTGTCTCTACTCCTCCGTGTGAGATTTATTAGGCAACAGTGTCGGGAGTTTATCGCCCAAACAGTACTCCCTATAATAAGTCCAGCAACTTGCGTGTTTGACCAATGTATTAAAAAGCTAGATTTCGATTTTCGGTAAAAATTTTGGTATGGGGACACCCATATAGTCCTGGACCGAAAGGAGAGGTTGAATCTAGGTCGGGAGCAATGCATCAAGATCACTTTTGCATTCTTAGATGTAATTCAAATCTGTCTCACACTCACTTTTCCATCCATTATCTCCTTGTCCACCACATGAACTATCAGTCTCACACTCAGTTGTGTGTGTTATAGTATCGTCCACGAAAGAATGGATGGAAAGGCACAAACAATTGAGGCTGTGGAGAACATTATTGACAATCCTTGTGGAATCTTACTAGCACATCCTGGTTCACTTCAATCACATTTGGGGTTCTAATTTTCCTATTTGGGGTGTTTGATGGGGACCCCATAATGAGTTCTCATTTGGCTCCACACCTTGTGTGGCTGTCTCTACTCCTCCATGTGAGATTGATTAGGCAACAGTGTCGGGAGTTTATGGCCCAAACAGTAGTCACTATAATAAGTCCAGCAACTTGCATGTTTGATCAATGTATTGAAAAGCTAGATTTTGATTTTCCGTAAGAATTTTGGTATGGAGACCATATAGTCCTGGAACTAAAGGAGAGGTTGAATCTAGGTCGGGAGCAATGCATCAAGATCACTTTTGCATTCTTAGATGTAATTCAAATCTGAATTCACATGATGTGCTGCTGACAAAATTAGATCTTTGGACTGTTGAATACCAGACTTTTGCTAATTGCTAATATGATGCCAAAGTGATCTTGATGCATGGTGCTGTCAACAGGATAAGCCCTGACATAGGGACATTCGCATGATCTAATGAAGTAAATATTGTGCAGGAATGCACTTGGTTATTGTTCAATTAGGTTCATCGTAATCAATTGGTTTTCTTTATAGAAAGAAGCCTTGTCATCAATGAGGTACACCCTGCAAGGCTTGGTTGTAACAAATTTCCGATCAGAAATGCTCCTTTGAATGAGAAACATTCCTAATGCTCAAACCTGATAACATGATTATAATTTGTCATCCAACCTCTCCATACTGAAAATGACCTCAACAAGTATGAGGGCACGAAACATCACAAAGTAGACATTTCATCATTTATTTATTTCGACACTGAATCTACATTGCGGGTCCCTTCAACGTCAACCAGTTTCTGAGACTGGTATACCTCAACTTTAGTTTACAAACCTACTTATGTAATGGTGAGAGTGAAGTTTCTCATCCCCAAGCACAGCCTTCATCTCTTGCACTTCACCCTAATACATTCTCCTTCTTCATCATCAACCATAGCCTTCTGAAGAGCTTTGGCCATGTCAATCCCATCAAATCTTTCTCCATCAATCACATTGCATTTAACCCTTGATGCACCTCCACCAAAGGAAACACCACCAGTGCATGACCATGTTGTAATGTCTAATGATAGAGCCCCAACCCAAATGAAAAAGGGACCCACCGATTGATGGCATGGGTGGGCGAGAGTTTCTAATTGTGGAGCCCAACCCATGAGCACCATTTCTAATCTCCTCTGTGTATTCTTTGCAACTACGGATGGCTACAGCTTGGCAAGCACCAACTGCAAGTGCTATCCGTTGGTTATCTGCAACTTTGGATGCATTTGGCTTGAAGGCTCCTGCAAAGATGCCCCTGGCCTCATAAGGTCAAAAGGCCACAGTAGAAGAAAAAGTGACCCACTTAGGTGGTGATGTCAAACTCTCCCGGTTAGGGCGATGCTCTTTTAGACCTTCACCAACTAGATACTCAGTGGGATGCCGAATTCCAACCACGACCAAATCTCTCATGAAATTTCACCAAAATTTTCGCTTTTTGGAAATTATGAAAAGAAAAAGGGCGAAAGAAATAATTACATATTTTCGAGGATTTTTCATAAATTTCGAGATTTTTTAGAAATTTCGTAAAAATACAAAAATCAGCTACCCGAAATTACATTTTTTTTGAAAATTTTTGAATTTTTTCATAAATTTTGAGATTTTTTTTTTTTATAATTATCATTTCTTCTAATTATTTATTGATTTTTTGAAACCAACCCAAGATTTTCTAATTATCATTTCTACTTATATATAGATTTTTTAAACCACTCTCTAATTTTCTAATTATATATTGATTTCATGTTTGTTTAATTTCTTGGTATTTAGGCTTCACTTAATGTGTTTGATATATATATGTATGTTCAATGTATCCTCGAAATTTTTACGATTTTTCTTTACACACCAAAATATTTCTTAAAATCAGAACACCAAAATTAACACGAAATCACAATCTTTGACCTTGACTACCCAAGTGGGAAGAAAATTCATGGATGATCCAATTGGGTCGAGTGTCAGAGATGAATTGCCTAAAAATTGATGGCTTAAGAGGTCGTTGGCAACTTTCAAGTATTGGATTTCATCCTTACTAACATTGGACTGTTACTTTTGCATATTCAGGTAGACCTTTCACTCTAGGCAAGTGAAATTCCACAAACTCTACGAACGACTCCAAATGTGAACGAATTTTGGGGAGCCTTTGGATGTTTTAAGGAGTAGATACGAAAGAAATATGGATTTTTTTTTTTTTTTTTTTTAATCTCCGCTATGAAGAGGCAACTCAGACCTTAATTACTTGTCCCAAAACGGGATATAAAAACAAAGTGGGAAAGAAAAACAGAAACTAGACAAATATATCAAATCTCGACTGACCAAACCCCTAGATTAAAGCCTGTATTTGCTGTTGCATTTCTTCATTCTAGATGATCTTCGAGGAAAAACCTTGAAGTCTTTGAATAGCTGAAGCCAGTCTGCGAACATGTCCAAAGTATCTTCACAGTGAGGGAGTTCACAGTTTTAGCAAGAGTGGACATAACCCAACAATAACATCTTATTTGACTACGTTTTCATCTTCTTTCGAGATTTCAAAAAGCATCCATAATTCAAGTGGGTTATGGAAAGCTGTAATGTAAAATTGTAGAGTATATTTTGTGACAGAAACTTTAAATCTAATATGTCATATATATTCTGTAAGAATAGTGATCCTGGCAATATTCATCTATGACCTTTTCCTTGATGTAGTGCAGCATCATAACAGAGTAAATTACTAAAATTTATACCATTAGTTAAAGCATAATTGCACAACCAAAACATGATTATTCTTAGACAACCAAATTGACAGAAATAGACAACCCCTTGGTACACTGTCATTTTAGGACTGATCTACATATTGGAGTGCCCCACTCGCACCTGGACCTTGTGCCATGATGTGTTCAGTATTCCCCGTAGGTTCCATATATCGTCCACTTTTTCTGGTTGAACATTAGCTGCACTATCAACCTGCCACAGTGAAATCAACATGAGAAAACTTTTGGAGTTTTAGGCATTGAGTTGCTTCTTATTTGAGGTGCCAAGGGATCAATGGCTTCTTACCGCTTTGGCCACAATCTCGGTGTAGTAGGGGATATCAGCTTCAGCCTTGAAAAACACCCAAGCCCATTTATCGCTTCTTGAATCATCACCAGAAACATATGGAACGTCACTCTTTTGGAATCGTGAGGCTTCAATCCATGTCCTGCCACCATCAACAGACACATCTACTCTCTCGATGCCTCGCCCACCACCAGAGACAGCATATCCACTAATTGTTATCTGTAATACACTCAATTACCAGGAATTATCTAGAAAGGAAACCCATGTTGTGAGAAAAGGGGGAATCTCTTAACACAGATAACTGACCTTCTTCTGCTTCACCACGTCATTATCCTCGAGTGAACAAATAACGGACTGTTAACCACACAGAAAGGGACACTAATCAAATACTTGGATACAACACATGTTGGCAACAACTTCAGATACAGGAACAGTGTGATCCTAATGTAATGCCAATTCTGACTAGTTAGCCATCACTTTCACAGTTTACCACATGTTTGATCAGGTTTAGGAATCAAACACCCATAAATGAACAAGTCTGACATGTATCTGTCTCAAACACTAAATACCTGACATATGATTTAGTTACTAGAACTAACCAACTAGGTTTATGGCCTATAAACATGACAACTTGCATTAGAACTGACCCACAAACAAAATTAGGGCTTCATAATTGGCCCATGAACAATTATTAATGCTGCTTTCCTAGATCAAAATGGTTTGCACATTATCAAGAAAAGTCGGACAATCGGGAGTTCAAAGGAAAAGTTAATAATACCTGGACAGGAAAATCCATCTGTGGCTTCCTGGTGGACCAATCGATGTTGTCCCAGTTAACTGAGGGTGGGAACATTTTGTAGTCCTTTTGCATGAAGAACCCCTGTTTACAAAACAGCTCACATTAGTAGTATCTAGCATGTAAAGGTAACTAAAAAAGATGTAGCATTTCCTTGCTTGAAATAACAAAAGAATATATGAATAATAGATTATATATTTTATATGCACCTGACACTCTTCGGCAATGATCTTAATGGAATCCAGCCATTTAACAGAGCGTGCACCAATAACACCAGGGACAACCACTCTTAATGGATAACCGTGATCCCGGTTTACAGTCTTGAAAATGGAAAGAGCCCAAAATATCAATTAGTACCATAGGCAAATATGTTACAGATATGAAACAGAAACAGATTGCAAGAGGTCATCTCAGGTATACAAAGGTGGCAAGTGTAAGTAGAGGTTTATGAATGGTAGTGGCATTGTGATGTAGGACATCATGACTAAAATTAGTTATTTCCTTTTAGGATTTCAAGAACTCATTTCAAATCGTTAACGTTTAGTTGTTTTAGGTAGAGCTCAAATTAATTACAAATAATTTAGATTTTAGACTTTGCTTAACCCCATTTTTATTTTTTGTACTATAACTAAGAGTTGCTTACAAAACAACCAAGGGGCTGGAACAAAGTAAAGAGATATGAGAAACAAAATGATGGCATCTACTATTTATCAATATCATGTAATCCATACCATTGAAAACATTTATGTATAGACCTTCTTACCTCCCCATTCATCTCATAGGCTAGCAACACTTCAGCATCAGGGTTTGTTGCCTGGTTCAGTGGTATTGAAGCCTTATATGGACCGCCATTTTCCTCCTACAAGTTTCCAAATTGAAAAACTAGTCAATCAAAGTAATCCTTCCAATGAGGAACTGTAGGTGTATAACCTCTGCATAACACTCATGTGCACCTTACACCTATCAACACTGATGAACTCGACATGCTTTCCTCCTGAAGGTGTTTTAGCTGTCAGCTTTGGTATCCCCACCAATTCCAGGACGTCTGCCAATTTAGCCCCTCCCCAAATTGCTGAAGTGAAATAACTAATCATGTCAAAAAAAAAGGATAAAAGAAGTCTGAAACTATTTGAAAACAATAGTTTCAAAACAGTAGCTTTTAAGACACACAACACTTTATTGGGTCCACGGTATGATGATCACCATGAAAAACAATCTTTACAAAAATTGAGCTCATTCTAATGATATCGTCATATCAAATGTTGGGATCAAATTTGAACAAAATGATTGATATAAACAGTAACATTCTTCAAAACTTTTGATGTGGTTTAAAATGTAACTCAGTCATCTTATAAGTTGAGTTCCTCATTGGTTGTGATCTCCAAGGGAATAAGATGTCCAAGTTTTAAGGATACCATACAGATGGTTTCCGAATGTATGACTATTTCGGGTGGCATTAAATTGAGAATAATAGGATAATCAATTGTTTCTCCTTCCCTCATCCATGGTAACCTATTCTCATCTAATTTTCCTGTGATGGGATGCACAAAGAGATTAGGGTTCCATACTCGAAGATGGTTAATCAATTGTGATCAAGTACTGTTAAGGACCCAAGGATCTAAGGGAACGTTAAAGGAGATAATCCAGGTAATTAAAAAATTTCACTATCACAGCTTATTAAGTAATTAGTCAAATGGGATGTGTCGTGATTCATGAACAAAGACATGTGAATCCTAAATTGTATTGGGTTCCGCCTTCTTCCAGAGGAATTAATCAAACAATTATATCCACTATGCCTAGAAATTCATAAACTTAAATGTAATTCCAGGACTATATACAAACCATTGCCAATAGCAGAAACATCCCAGCCAACACCTTTTACTGTTCTTTTCTTACTCATTGCAGTTCTTCTGTTACCTGCACACTGAACACTTGAGACAGTCAGGCTTCAGTACCAACTCTGCAGTAAAATTAGGGTCCTTATCCTATTCACACACACCCAAAAAAAGAAAACTAGTACTAATAAATTATGCAACTTACCTGTAAAGTAGCAGTAACTTCATACTTTGGGAGCTTCCTGTGATTCAAAAATAAAGTCAAAACTATACTATTGTAAATACTTAGGCTCTAAACTATACTACCCACCAGATGTCGGCCATGGATAGCTCTTTTGGATTTCCAATAAGACCATCAATAGAAACACGGTATCTGTTCATGATCACAAGTTTTTGAAGTCAGTTTTTCAGTCAACCAAGAAACAGAACACCTTAGGCTAAAATTAGAGAGATGGAATTCTGGTGTCACTATAACCTCTCTATGTCATCAACTATTGGGATTGGCCCATGATTTCTCTTGTAGAACAAATCCACCGGAGTAATATATGAAGAAATCAGAGCTGACCGTGGGGGCTCTGCATTGAAAGGTTGCTGCATTATGAGCAGAATAAAACACCAGGGTGAGAAAGTGTCATTTTCTCAATGATTCCATAGTCAATAATAAGTAAAGTAACTATTCAGCATCATGTGGTTTGTAAATAAGAAATTAACTAAATGTTTAGTTATAAGATACAGTTACACCATCAACCATTAGAAAATAGGACCCAGCTTCTCTAAGATTATCCAAGACTTTCAAACTTAGGTGGTGTTTGTTTTCATTGAGAAGTAAGAAGGTCGCCTTCTTACGTCGGAACTTTTAAGTAAGCACTTTATTTTTCTTATTAGAATCAGAAGTTAATTAGAAGTCAATCAAAAGCACAAAACAAACATTCTAAATGGGTCAAAGTTGTAATTCAGAAGTTTGCTTCTAATTGTTTGATAATCTTTCATCAACTCAATCATATGTACCCCCAAAAAAAAAGCCCCATGGAACCTTCATTACCATGTGCATAAATATAGACACACGAGACTAATACACCCATTTTTGAGAATGGTTATCCATACACAGTAGACACCCACTTCCACACAGACACAAACACAGGTGAGCAGATGCCATCGCGCACACTATAGGATGAACATATTGACAAGCATACTGAGCCTGTCTAAGGCATACAAAAGGGTCCTATAGTAGGGACTTGTGTTTAAATGTTTCCACAGAGAAATAGCCACTTTTTAACAGAAATATCCAAATCCCAAACTTCAAAAAACCCAGAGTTTGTATAGCAAATCCTAATATGTGGCAATAAAAGAACTTCCTTAAATCCATTAATTAAGATATATTATACCTTCATCTGATTTAAATCCTCCAACACTATGACCAAGCATCAAAATTTTCATATTTTCCAAATAAATTAAACCCTATAAAATTCATCAAATTAAAAACCCAACCCAGTTCATAAAAATACTATCTCCATCTGATTCCAACTCCCAAACCTTGCAACTGTAACAAGTACTTGAATTTGTTGAAAATAAACAAACCCCATCATGAAATCATCAAACTATCAATACCCAGTCTGATAATTTAACAGAATCATTAAAAAAATTAATTGATTGAATGAGAAAGAAAGACAGATACCTTGGCATTGATTTGCAAGCAAGGGTGCCTTGGGGGCTCTTTGGAGTAATCTGAAGGGCCACTCACGCCAGGCATTCTCAAAGATTGATTGCTTCAAGAAGCAGAGATGGAAAGATAGATTGTTCAATGGGTCTGTAGAAGAAGAGCCAAGGAGAAGAACAGAGTTATAGAGTGAGCGACGATAACAACCAAGTGCGTTTCCTACTTTGTTTTTCGAGAAACTTTTCGTTTCTGATAAAGCAGTGTGATCAGATACAAACGTAAATGCTTTACCATTTGCAGACGAGTCAGGCAAGCGGTGTATAACAGCTAATCTTTCATTAAGATTCATGAAGCAGTGATCTATTGGTTGGTGGTGCAAGTGTTCTTTTGGGGTATAGTTCGATGGGGTAGCCGATAGCTAGGGGAACTAATCTTGTCACTTTCTTTGGATGTGATGTTTTAACATTTTGCATAATTAAACTTAAGAGCACCTGGTGTGTCTGGTGTTGTGACTGGTGGCCACAGGCACCGTAGCAGTGTTCTTCCCATAGTGGGAAATATTTGCACAATTTGCAAGCCAACGAGGTTGTCTAAAGCAACATGGTGGGGAAATGATTGTGATGTCAAAATATTGATTGACCCCTGGTGTTAGAGAGTTCGGTCGGCTTGCGTCAGGCCAGTCCATCACCATCCATCATTCTAGAGATGTTTTTCAGATACTTATGCAAGAGTCAAATTCATCATTGCGGAAGCCTTTGCCAAGGCAAAGGAGATCCGAAAAAAAATAAAGAAGAAGAGGACGAGATAAGAAGGCGAGGGGGGAGGTGGTGCGGCTGGCATGATGGAGTTTTTTCCTAAGAAGAGAATGTAGATTTTAGAAGAGAGGAAAAGAAGTGGAAGAGAAGAGAAGAAGAAACAAAGGAGGAGAAGAAGAAATGTGCGGTAGGCGAGATGGCAGGGCAAGGTGGTGGCATTGTTCGTGATGGAAAAGTGAATGAAGGAAGAGAGGTGGTGGTGGTGGTGTATTTTTATTTATTTTATTTATATTGATAGTGTCCAAAATTAAAATAGTGATGTCTTTCATAAAGCAAAGAGTGATGGTATTCTTCGATAGATATGATGATGTCAAAATGTTTGAAGTCTTATGTAATGGGACCATAGATACCCGAAGAGATTTATTTACCACATAACTAATGGGCCAAGATGGAAATAACCCAATAAACAATATGCGAGAAATTGCATTGCACGTTGGACTTCTTTTGGGCCCTTTGCTCTTTTCCTTCCAGTTGTTGCGACAAATCCGAATCATTTATGTACTATTCATCACTAGGTGAGCGCACGAGGCGGTGGGGCATAAAAGCGAAGTTGATTCTTCTTCTTCTATCTCTTCGTCAACTTTGTTGCAGAGCTGAAACAAACATACGTCATGTCTGGTGAATCCGCTATTCCCAAATCCCTTCTTCAAAGCCCAACACTTCAACAGGTCAGTCTCCAAATTTACTCCTCTCTTAAATCTCATATTATTTACTGTTTAATTAATATCCAATCAACCTTCAAACTTGTTCTTGAAACTTGACATGACCAATAGAAGGAAATCTTTTTGAACAACACGCCAATCAACATATGATTTTGTGTTTTAGGGGAGAAACAACTCTATCCCAAGGCCCCTAAACTCCGAAAAATTAAAAAAAAATGTACTTAGCGTGGTCCTTGTGGTTGGTAAGGTGTCGAGTACGTGAGTGCTAACCCTACCTTCGTATTTGGAAAAAATTGATGAGAAGGATAAAATTGACACTTACATGTTGGACACCTTCTTCGGGCACTAATCAGCGATCTCTCCCCAGGCTCCTAAACTTGATTTTGGCAAAAAAAACACCCCTTGTAAATGTGGTTTATCCTCTAAATGTTAAATGTAGTTAACCATAACCTAAAACTTTTAAAATGCAACGGAGAAAAATTGATGTTGGAAAATATAAATGTTGCAATTTAAAACATGAACAAAGTTACCAATTTTCTTGGGTTTAGTCGCATACTAGGTTGCTTTCTTTTAAATGTTTTGCGGCTCTGCCCAAAATTGTGCAACCCTAGAATTCTGTATCTGTCTCGTTGAATCACATGCATTGTTGACGAACGATATTCTATTTACCCTTAACTTCCTATTGCTTGGAATCACGAAATCAATTAATAAAAGAAATTCTCTGAAATATGAACTATTTAGTAAAAAAAAAAACTCTTTCAAGTAGAACTCTGGAAGCTAAACAAAACTCTTAAAATAGAACTCTGGAAGCTATTGCGTTTTTCTCTAAAACAAAACTCTTTGAGAATTGAAAGACTAAATTGTGAAAATGTATTTTCGATATAAAATTAACCTAGAGTTCGATTGTATTTATAGGTTGAGAGAGGATCGTTTTTTGAAGAAAATGTGCCTGTAATGGCGGCAAAAATCGCGGAGAGAATCAGGAAAAAATCGTGGGGGCGTGGAAGAGAAGACCTGACTCAGTCTTCTTCTCTTCAGCAAATAAGATATTTTTTTTTTCAAATAAAAATTTCAGCAAATAGAATGGTTTAATTTCGACCAGACTTGGCTCGACCGGTCGGACGAGTGGTGGCGCGCTCCGGCGCTCGTGGAGTGGACCAACATTGGTCTAACTTTTTTCTTCTTCACAAAAGTGTGGGTACCCACGGGGGTTCAAGTCTAAGTCGAAACACTCTTCTTATTAATTCCTCCACAACGAGTTACATAGAATATACGAGACTAAATAATAGAAAAAGAGAGTTTCAAAGTTCAAAAACCATTTTTGTTTTAAAATTCAAACTCATTTTTTCAACAAGTGATATGCTCTGAAGATTAGGAATGGTTTTTGGTAAAACTTCTGTGGCCGTTTAATTTGTGAGGAGAAAATTAGGAACTGTTTTTGGTAAATGTTGATTAGACAGAACAAAAAGGAGGAAAGGAAAATATTGCAACCAAATGCAGCTTGCTTGCATTGGAAATTTTTTGACAAAAATTATCTTTAAAATGTTAATTTGATTGTGGGAACAAAGTAACAGTGACATGTTAAATGATTAAAGTTCATTTCTCATTAACATTGAAGGGCCGGATTTTTTAATAAAATTTTTTTTTACTGATTCAATCAAAGGTAAGCGTTGTAATTAGCTTCTTGGTGATTGGTTTGCAGTACATTTTGGAGACGAGTGTGTATCCTAGAGAGCATGAGCAACTCAAGCAACTGCGAAAGGCCACCATTGAGAAATACTATGAAAAGTATGGCTTCATTTTTTTACTTTCTGTTTAATGTGTAATGTGTCTTGAAAACATTTTCATCGAATTTGGTTTTCTGTTTCAAGGGCAAGAATGGAGATACCAGCAGATGAAGGGCAATGCTTGTCGATGGTATTGAAGATGATCAATGCCAAAAAGACTGTAGAAATTGGAGTATTTACTGGTTACTCTCTTCTCACTACAGCTCTGGCACTTCCTGAAGACGGCAAAGTAAGTTTTCTTCAAAACTCATTTGTGTTCTTGGTTGGTTTCATGAGCATGGAAATCTGTTTTGTCAGTGAGGTTCCAAGCATGGATTTTTAATAAAAAAACAAAAAAAAAACATTTACTTTGAGGTTATTTAAGTATTGATTTTTTGACAGATAACGGCAATAGACCCAGACAGAGAAGCTTTTGAATTTGGGCTGCCATTTATTCAAAAGGCTGGAGTGGATCATAAGATCAACTACATTCAATCTGATGCTATTTCTGTTCTAAACCAGATGTTGAGCAAAGTGAGTTTCCCTTTCTTGCTAGTTTGCCTTTTTTACACATTTCTTTTGTTTTTTTTGTACTATTACACCCTACACACCGATAGAAATCATGTCTTTAAATTGTTAGATCAAATCTGATAGCACCTACTAGCTACAATCATATTAAATTTGGCCCTCAAAATTCCAAAATCAAAACGTCAACTTTAGATGCTAATACTGATATTCCTTCACTTTGGTCGACTTTGATTGACATATAATGGTGACTGTAAAAATCAATTGAGCTGTTGTCATATTCAAATTTCGTCTTTTAAGCTATTTAGTTCAGCTTCTTGGAACGAGTTTGGCTATGCAAAAGATACGAAGAGCTATACACAATACCTATGTTCATCACGTAAAATGTACAATGACAGATTTATGATTTAGTGGACGAGTAACCAAAATACCCCAATGAGGTTGGGCTAAAATAGAATACCAGGGGACAATTCTCTAGTTGCGGTATGTCCAACTTGGTCTTAAGTCGTAGGTTTGAGGCTTACGTGATGAGCAAGGGCTTGGGTTCGCATTCCATCTGTCCCACTGCACAAGTTGTAGCCCTATTATTTTGCAACCAATGCATACTCTGTGAATCCAGCATAATAGTGTCCTTGAGTGTCTATTTTGTGCTAGATGTTTGATTTGTTGAATTGATTTTTTTGGTGCAAAGGGTGAACATGAAGGAGAGTTCGATTTTGCATTTGTGGATGCTGACAAGATAAATTTCATAAACTATCATGAACGTCTGCTGAAACTGGTGAAGGTGGGAGGCATCATTGCCTACGATAACACAATGTGGTTTGGCTCAGTTGCTCTAAATGAAACTTCTGATGAAATATCTGAATGGGTGAAGCCTGGCAGAGAACTCACCATTCAATTCAACAGTTTCTTGGCTGCAGATCCTCGAATTGAATTATGTCACATTCCCATTGGTGATGGAGTCACCATCTGCAGGCGTTTGTACTAATTACTAGTTTCTTCATTACTTTTTGTTAGCTGATGGTCTAGCTTGGATTTTGCTTTAAATGTTCAGTAAAATAAAATATCCAAACTGTGGAATATGTTCGGTATTGGAAACCTTCATAGATGAACAAGCATACAGGAAAAGTACAAGATGTTATCAACCATCATGGAAGTCTCAATGCCTCCAATGCGCGCTTAGTTTTACTATTGAGAAAGTTAATTATAGCCTTTGAGCATTCACAGTAGTTTAACAGGTATTGAAATCTGTTTGAAGAGTTATTTCATCATGCATATCAATGGTTACCGCACCATGTATTTTGGAGATATAGCCTTAGAGCATTCACAGTAATTAACAGGTACTGTAAATATGTTTGAAGAATTATTTCGTGGAGAAAACGACTAGTGCCCCCACATGTTGCATTCGTTGTTAGTCATTTTAATATATGTTATCAACAATGAATGGTCATAATTTGACCCGACATGCTATTATCAACCATTTTCTCGTCAAAGTTTAGTAGATTAATAATTAAGAAGAAATAAATGATGACATTATTATGATATTATATGCTTAGCAGATCTGTCTGGCTAATCCTTACTCCTTGAAAGTCCTGTCTTGATAGAGATATAAAATGCGACTCAAATGGGCACAGGTCAGATATTTGGATTAATTTACTTAAGCTTTGAACTAAGCAATCATTCAGAAATGTGTGCACGAAAGTCTATTATAATGGGAGGACTTATCAAGTATCAGATTTAATTTTATTTAAGACTGTATTACCTAGGGTTTCGCCAATTATGAGTTGGATGCCTTAACCATTCATCCATGGACGTTAGCGCGGATCCTCTTGAAGACAAACAAACACAAACGTGATATCGCAGCTAATAAAAAATAAAGAACCTTACGTATATGAGCACAAACAGAAAGAAAAAAATGCAACATGAGCAATAATTTACATGTAAATGATACTAGCGTGGGGGCTTTTGGCAGCATTATTGTTTTCAGAGTATCAGTTAAGCAAAAATACATGTGTGTCGAGTCACGGATGATGAATCATATCTATTGTCAAACATCATACACTATAAGTGCCCTAATCCATTATTGGAAAACTCAGTTTTGAAATGGTCTCACAAGATAGGATAAAGTTTTCTAATACCTCATGTCATCATCATGTACTACTACTAAAACCTGAAAAATTCTTGCAACTTGGTAGTGTTTTACATCATTTTTAGCAAGGGATATGGTGGATTTCAATTTCGATCTATCTCATAAATTTCCAAATACCAACTATAGGAAATGTACAAGTGCTGAATTTACGCAATAGTTAAAACTAATACATTTCAAACCAAGACAACCAGTGGATGATACACAAAGAACCTAAATGCTTCTAAATAAAGGAGATTCCATATATGCTAAAATATATAAAGGAAGTTGGAAAAAGCAATCAACAAAAACATTTTTGGGGAACCAGCAATACAGACTGCTCCATATACAGATTACTCCATGTGTGTGTTTCATGTTTGTAGAGAATAAGAATATATAAAGACAGAGCATCTGAATTTGTGTAGTACAAAATAGAGAACAATCTTTTAAGCCAAAGCATCTTAATACATTTTGTAGAGCTGCTTCTTCTGCTACTCTCTTTTTGATCTCATCGGCATCTCTGGTTTCTTCTTCTCCTAAGCTTAATTTGTTAGGACTCAGAAAGCATGAGTGGTGAAGATTATCATAAGTGTATACTCCAAAGCGATGCACTTCGCGAGGTTGGTGATCTTATCAGTTTTTGTTAATTAAGTGAATCTTTTTTTCTTCTTCTTTTGGTAAATTTGAATTGAAATCGCTTTCATGAGTCAAAGTTTTTCCTTTCACATAAATGACAATTGGTATTTGTCCCATCTAGTGAAAGCAGTAGGAGTTAGTATTTTGACGAAAACTTTGTAACGTTTTCATTATTTGATGGTGATTTACTGATTTAATGTGTCTTTGTGTTTCATGTCATAAGAGATTAGATCCAGATTAGATTTTGGTGAAAATTTGATGGTGATTTATTGATAAATACGATAAAAAAAAAATTAAATATATATCATCCCACCCTGTCTTGCAATTGCAGTATATCCTGGAGACCAGTGTGTATCCCAGGGAACACGAGCAACTCAAAGCGCTGAGGGAAGCCACAGTTGAGAATTTCGATAGGTACAGTAAATTGGTAACATATAGTTTTGTAATTATGGATAAAATGGACTTATAATTGTGATTAAAATGTGCATTTTTTCATGCATCAGGTGCCACATGATGGTACCAGCTGAAGAAGGACAGTTCTTGTCTGTGTTTCTAAAGATTATGAACCCGAAGAAGACCTTAGAAGTCGGAGTATTTACTGGTTATTCTCTTCTCACTACTGCTCTTGCATTAGCTGAAGATGCCAAGGTATCAAATGAAACCCCACCATTGATCTGAATATTTTTGTTTTTAGATATTGGCCTATAATTTGATAATGTGTGGTTGTGTTAGATAACGGCAATAGACCTAGATAGGAATGCTTTCGAGTTTGGGTTGTCATTCATTCAAAAGGCTGGTGTGGAGCATAAGATCAACTTCATGGAGTCAAATGCCCTTACAGCCCTAGAAGACATGGCCAACCATGTAAGCTTACTCTTTAATGGGTTGCATTTTTTTGCTTAATCTAATTAGAGGTCTAATACTTGCAAAATATTAATTTTTGGATTTTTTTTTACCTTCATTATTTTATACCAAATAGAGTTTGGCTCTCGTTTTAAATTTAATCTTCAGATTCTAATAGACATGTATAGGTCAATCACGCTAACAGGTTGAAATTTGTGTTTTGATTAAAATACCCTATGCTACATGGTGCTAGCTTCAAAAAATCCTCCAAAAGTATCCAAAGATCTCAAGGTCATCCTATAGTTGATTTAGTAAAAACATAATAAAAATATTTGTCCTTCACATAACATGCCATGCCTTGCTCTCATCTTCTTTGTGAAAAGATCGAATTGTAGACAAAACACATTTAGATTTATCACAAACACAATCATTAAAGCAAGAGATTTCAAGTGATCTCTCCAATATAATTCTTAGACCCACAGAGATGAAATTTGAAAACCTTAGTGTTTGTCAAAATTCACGCAAAATGCGGAGCACTAATCATAATAGTTCAATCAAATCAAGAGACAAGAGTGTTGAAGAAAGAGATAGAAATGAGAGGAATCGTTGAAACAGAGGCTGAGAATTGACAATGCTGACATTTCCCTTTGAACATGATATGGTGGGTGGTGGTGACTTGGTGGTAAAGAGAACGCATGAAGATGTGATGGTTTGTGGTGGTGGAAAGTGAAAGAATAGGGTAGAGAAAAGACAAGTAGCTAATGGATTTGGTAATTTCATACATGGGAGTAAGTTTAGGGAGTGAGGAAATACAGTCATTTTTTTGTGAAGTTATAATTTTTTTTTATATTTTTACTCATTCTCTTTAAAACACAACTACAAACATCAATTATAAAAAGAGTAAAAGTGTAAAAAGCCTAAAATCTGACCCAAAAAAATGATTGTATTCTCTTGCTGCCTAAAATTGTTGCACATATGGTGATGGTGGGAGAGAGTACAAAGAGTCCGAAGCCAGGAGGGGATTGGTAGGGGAATGGTATGTTGCAAAGAAATTTGGGGAAGGAAGAAAAAATTGGTATAAATTCTAGGTTTTAAAAGAAAAAGAAATCAACAATAGGATGACCTCGAAATTAGCATTAAGGAATCCAAGCCTTTAGATGCTTTTGGTGTTGGATTTTTTTTTCAAGCTAACACATGTAACAGAGACGGTATTTTAATCAATACATAAATTTCAACCAGCCGTCAATGTGATTAACTTAACAAATTTACTAGAAAAATGAGAGTTAAACTCAATTAAAATTTAAAATTTATTAGGTATAATTAATGAGTATCAAACCAAAAAAAATACATTAATGATATGTTTTGTTTATGTAGGATGAACCCGAAGAATTCGACTTTATACTTGTGGATGCTGACAAGCCCAATTACATGAAATATCACGAGTACATGATGAAGCTGGTTAAGGTCGGAGGAGTTGTTGCCTATGACAACACTCTGTGGTTTGGCTCAGTCGCCCTTAAAGACGAAGATGTGCCAGGATATCTCAAGGTTAATAGAAAAGCTTTAATGGATCTTAATTCGGCATTAGCGGCTGATCCTCGCATTGAAATAACCCAAGTTCCCATCGGCGATGGACTCACAATATGTAAACGCATCAAATGATATATTTCAAGCACGAAGAATTCAAACTAAATGGTTAGGACTCGCCAATAAGATTTTGATTATTGTTTCTATGTGAATTCGATCGTTATTTGAACTAAAACAATTGATTTTTTCGGTTGATGTCCAACAAAGTAGAACAATATTATTGCGGGAGGCAAAATGAATGTATTATTAATTGTCACGATTTGTTCAATTATATCTACTGGTAATTACATTTTGTTTTGGTTATCTTGGTACAACACATGTTGAGTAATAATGTTATTGTGTGATCTAAGTTATGTAATTTTCGTGTAAAGTGTGCCCAAGATGCATGTGAGTGGAAGAGTTTTTCTGGTCCACTAAAAAATCCAAAAATATAATTCAAACGCATGCCAAATCTTATTGGCTCGGCAATAACTATCATGGCATCAATGGCACGGGAACATTAATTATCTTTACTTTTATGTCACGGTAGAATCCTTCTATCACTACAAAGTGAAGTAAAAAATTAATTGCATTTACATCTTTGAGAGATTCTACAGAGAGAGGAAACGGGCGAGGAAACGAGCGAGGGGAGTGAGGTGGGAGCCGCTCATCTCATTTGGGATGTGCGCGCAAAAAGTCAATACATGTATTCCGAGTGAGATGAACAGCTCTCACCCCCGCCACCTCACTTCCCTCGCTCGTTTCCTTGACATTTAAAATTTCTCTACATCTTTACTCTCATACCAAATAATTTGATATATTGGTTTGCTTGTAAATATTAAAATGTGATGGTATTTTGGATATTCAAAACTTGAACACACAACCCACTTTTGAATTCATTACAAATTGTGTGGAAGATGACATAATTCTTTTTTGTTTTTGAGTTATTGAATTCTATCCGGATGGAATAAAACATAACAATATCACATAAAACCTATCAAGAAATTTTAAATTTTATAGATTAAAGTGTGTTGTTGCCTTATTGGTCATAGCAACAATCCAAATTTAGGTAGCATGATTTATAAATTATCTTATAGCAAGAATTTATGTAGGATTGCACTGTGAAAACATAAGTTTAAGACTAAGACAACCAATGAATGGTACACAGAGAACCTAGATGCTTCTAAATAAAGGATATTCAATGCTAAATTATATAAGTTAGAAAAATCAACTAAAAAAACATTTTTAAATTAAAGGAAGTTGGAAAATTCATGACCATGAACATGCTGCCGGCTGAGATGACTCAGTGGTATCATTCGCTAAAATCTAACCATTGATCTGTCATGTCATTATAGTCAATCCCTGTAACGAATAATAAAGAATAAAGCCAAAACACAGAAAACAATTATAAATTAGAGTCATTTTCCTAACTTAGCTTTTATATACGCAAGAGGGAGATATTATAGATTTGCTGATTATTTTGTTCTCATCGGCATCTCAGGTTTTTCTTCTTCTCCTAAGCTTTGTTAGGACTCGAAAGCATGAGTGCTGAAGATTATCACAAGTGTATACTTCAAAGCGATGCACTTCGCGAGGTTGGTGATCTTATCAGTTTTTGTTAATTAAGCAGATTTTTTTTCTTCTTCTTTTGGTAAATTTGAATTGAAATCACTTTCATGAGTTGTTGCCTCGGAAATTTTTTTTTTGTTTCATATAGATAACAATTTGTATCTGTGTCATCTATTGAAAACAGTAAGAGTTTAGTATTTTGACAAAAAAAAATTGTAACGTTTTCATTATTTGATGGTGATTTACTGATTTAATGTGTCTTTGTGTTTCATGAATTCATGTCATAAGATACTAGATCAAGATTGGATTTTGGTGAAAATTTTGATGATTATGTACCATAAGTGCTATAAAAAAAATAAAAAAATATCAACATCATTGGGTTTTGGAAGGTTGAACAATATGATTTGTTGTAACATCTTTTTATGTATAACTTTAATCAAAGAACAACTTATCATTCCACCCTATCTTGCAATTGCAGTATATCCTGAAGACGAGCGTGTATCCCAGGGAACATGAGCAACTCAAAGCGCTGAGGGAAGCCACAGTTGAGAATTTCGATTGGTACAATGAGTTGATAACATGTAGTTTTGTAATTATGGATAAAATGGACTTATAAAAGTGATTAAAATGTGCATTTTTTTTATGCATCAGGAGCTACTTAATGGTACCAGCTGAAGAAGGACAATTCTTGTCTGTGTTTCTAAAGATTATGAACCCGAAGAAGACCTTAGAAGTCGGAGTATTTACTGGTTATTCTCTTCTTACCACTGCTCTTGCGTTATCTGAAGATGCCAAGGTAATAAATGAACCCCACTATTGATCTGAATATTTTCATTTTTAGATATTGGCCTATAATTTGATAATGCGCTGTTGTGTTAGATAACCGCGATAGACCAAAATAGGAATGCTTTCGAGTTTGGGTTGCCATTCATTCAGAAGGCTGGTGTGGAGCATAAGATCAACTTCGTGGAGTCAAATGCCCTTACAGCCCTGGAAGACATGGCGAACTATGTAAGCTTACTTTTGAATGGGTTGCACTTATTTTTTTAATTGAGTCTAATTCTTATTTTCTAACAAATTGTTACGTCAATCATGTTGAATAATTGAAATTTATATATTGACTAAAATATCAGAGAGTGGGGCTTGAAAATAATATTTTGCAATCAAAATGATGTGACATCGAATGAGTATTTTACAACCTTAAGATACACGTAAATCTTTTGAAAATTTAATTATTCTTTCAAGATCATGCTACATCACTCTTATTGCAAAACATGATTACAAAAACTTGATTTCCTAAAATTTTTGAATATCAGATGCTACGTACACATGACTTATATGTGCTAGCTCCAAAAATATCCAAAGGGATGAATTTCTCAATATAATCTCGTGGTCATCTTATTGCTGATTTAGTAAAAAAAAAATATAATAAGAAATAATGTCTTTCTACATAACACTGCCATGCCTTGCTCTCATCTTCTCTGCGCAAAGATTGAAAGGTAAACGAAATGCATTCAGATTCTATCACAAAAAAAAATTCATTAAGTGATCTCCTTCTCCTCTCCTTATTCGTTTTTTCTTGTAATTATAATCAATTCTTCAATGGATTCATCGAACAAAATCCATCACAAACACATAAAACACTTTCAATAACCATGGATAGGTATAAACTAACGAGCATGAAACTAAAAAAAAAAAAACCAAATTTTACCTACCCTCCAATTAATGGCATGTTTTGTTTATGTAGGATCCGGATGAACCTGAAGAATTCGACTTTGTACTTGTGGATGCTGACAAGCCCAATTATATGAAATATCATGAGTACATGATGAAGTTGGTTAAGGTTGGAGGAGTTGTTGCCTATGACAATACTCTTTGGTTGGGCTCAGTTGCCCATAAAGACGAAGATGTGCCAGAATATCTCAAGGTTAACAGAAAAGCTATAATGGATTTTAATTCAGCATTAGCTGCTGATTCCCGAATTGAAATAACCCAAGTTCCTATCGGTGATGGACTCACGATATGTAGACGCGTCAAATGATATCTTTAATTCGAACTAAATGGTTGGGAGTCGCCAATAAGATTTCGATGTGAATTTGTTATGGGAGGCAAAATGTACGTAATAGTTGAAAATGTATTTTCACTATTTGTTCAGTTTATATCTGCCATATTTACATTTTGTTTTGGTTTACATGTTCGGTAATAATGTTATTGTGTGATCATGGTATGTAATTTTCATGTAATCTGCCCAAGATGCATGTGAGTAATAATGTATTGTGTGATCATCACTTTTGAGGATACTGATATTGATGCATAACAACTTACAACTTTTTGTACAAGGTTCCGCGCATGGTTTCACGGAGCATCTCCAGTCTATCCCTAAAAAGTTATTTTTATGGAGAAATTTCATCCGCCAATCAATTCCCTAAACTATTCTCTATAATAATTTCACATTGTCCATCAATTGTAGCTCAGTTGGTCGGAGATCCACTCTCTCTCTCCTTGTGAGAGAACGCGGGTTCGAGACTCACCAGTTAGGATTTTGTGAGTTTTCGCCCGATTATTAGGAGCACATTTGCTCTGCCGTTAATAAGCCTTCGGGTATTGAATGCGGCTGCTTAGATGGATTAGATCGGAGAGAAGCGAAAGCGAGTCTTCATGCAAGGTGGAGGCAATGGACCGGAGCGAAAGCAAGTCTCTATGCGAGATGGAGGCGACGATGACATTAAGTAGCAACAATATTGTAGCCTTCGGGTCTGGTTTGATTAACTCTATTGGGTCAGTCATGTAACCTTCAGGCATGGATTAATAAATAAATAAAAAGAGTCAACGACCCAATTAAAAAAAAAAAAAAAAAAAAAAAACCTTCACATTCAATTTTTCCTCTAAATTTAGGGGAAACCAAACCATCCCGTATATCTAAGATAATAATAAAATATTTCAAATATTTAATTTTTTAATACTAAAGTTTTTTTAAAAACTCAAAAAAAAATTTATTAGTCAAATTTAAATTAAGTTCAAATTAATAATAGTATAATTAAAAAAATATTTAAATAATAGTATAATTAAAATAATAATAATATTATATATTTAAATTAAATTAATAATAATATATATTTAATAATATTATAATAACGTAATTGATACTAATATAATTATATTAAATTGAAATTAATAATAGTATAATTGAAATTAAATTGGTATAGAAAAATTGAAGATATATTAAAATAATGATGAAAAAGTTAAAATAAGGGATGTGGTTGGAATGGTAAAGAAATAGGAAGACCTCTAAATTTAGCTTTTGATTAAAATGGGGGATGGTTCATCATCATTTTAAATTTTACCATTAGAGATGCTTTTAGGGATCATAACTTTAATTTAATATTTTTTTTATATAGCTATCTGTAACAAGAAGATGAAAGGTCGGTGTCCGTGTGGCCGCAAATCACAAAATTGCCCCTTCCCATTTGCTAAATTTCGAAAAGTCATCGGCATGGATACATGCTATGTGAAAAATGTATGACCAACAACACGGCTGGTACAGAAAAAATATATGAAAGAAATTGAAAAAACAACTAAAAAAACATTGGATTAATTACAATTTTCCTCTATAATGTATGTCATATTTAGCTTTGCTCCCAATTAACATACATATTGCACTTTTCTTCTAAAACAAACAGTCAATGTGTCTTGCTGTCTATTTTCAAATCAAATTATCAAAATACTCCTAAGAAATAAAAGGCTAAGATTAAATATTTCGTATCTCGAACATCTCATATCGAGGAAATTCTAATACCCAACTGGAATCGTAATCGTATCTCGAGAAAAATTTAACAATTAATTTTATAAAAAATTTCATCTAAAAGAACTCATATCGAGGAAAATCTAATGGCCCTAATTTAATTATGCACGCATCTCGAGAAATATGAATAATTCGACGCACGTCTCGAGAAACGAACGCTTTGACACACATCTCGGGATAAAATTGGCGTTTATCTCGAGGCAAATCTAACAATTTGATACACATCCCGATAAAATAATGATCCTGCAGACATCTCGAGGAATTTTATGACGCTATGACGCGTAACTCGAGAAAATCTAATGTTTCAGATTTATTCTTGCACGCATCTCGATGGAATCTAAAGTTTGAAAAAAAATTAATTTAATTTTGCCTCCTGAAGCAGAACAAACCTGAGAGATGAAGGGGGAACAAACTAATTTATTATAAGGTTTGTGAAACAGATGTGAAAGGATGAGGGATGAGGAAGAAGGATGAAGTGGAGGAATGAGAAAGAAAATAGCGGATGAAGGGGGAAGTGGTGGCAAGGCTGCGAGATAGATAAGGAAGCAGATGAGGAAGAAGAGGGAGGAGAAGGAAGATAATCAAAATTTTGTTAAACATCTCTCGGGTTTTTTTCTATTTCAGGGGGCAAAATTAAATTCAAATTTATTTTATAGGGTTAAATTATTATCAATAATTTTATGGGGGCAATTTATCAAACTTTATTATTTTCTCAAGATGCGTGTACGAATAAATATGAACCACCAGATTTTCTCAAGTGTGCGCCGAACCATCACATTTCCTCGAGATGCACATTAGATTATTAAATTTCCTCGAGATGCGTAATGGATCGTCATATTTCATTGAGAGCGTTAGATATTTATCGTGATGTGTGCTCGACCATCATTTTATATCGAGATGCACGTTGAAGTGTCACATTTTTCTTGAGATGCGCATTGAATCATTATTTTTTGAGATACGTAAACAATTAAATTTGGACGTTTATATTTTTCTCGAGATGAGTTCTTTGAGATGAAAGATTTTTAAATCCAAATGTTGAATTTTTCTCGAAGTACGATTTCAATTGAGCCTTAGAATTTTTCTCAAAATTAAAAATTCAAGAAACAAAATATTCAATCTCAGCATTTTGATTTCTCATAGATATTTTGATAATCTACTTTAAAAACAAATCATCAAAACACATTTAACTGTTAGCCTTTTGAAGAAAATACAATATAAATATTAATTAAAGACATGCTATAAATATTAATTAGAGACAATGCTGAATATTACATAAATTATTTAAAGAATTTGCAATTAACCCAAAACATTTTTCTACATGCAGGGAAAGAACAACTAAAAAAACATTTTCTAGAACCCACAAGACACTGGCTGCTCCACATCTGTCTTTCATGTTTGTAGAAAATAATATAATATATATAGAGCCAAAGCATCTTTATGTGTGTGGTACAAATGGGAATCAATTGTAACACTAAGTTCATCTTCCTAACTTGGCTTTTTATATATACAGGCAAGAGCTGCTGGTTTCTTCTTATCTCCTAAGTTTTGTTAGGACTCAGAAAGCATGAGTGGTGAAGATTATCATAAGTGTATACTCCAAAGCGATGCACTTCGCGAGGTTGGTGATCTTATCAGTTTTTGTTAATTAAGTGAATCTTTTTTTCTTCTTCTTTTGGTAAATTTGAATTGAAATCGCTTTCATGAGTCAAAGTTTTTCCTTTCACATAAATGACAATTGGTATTTGTCCCATCTAGTGAAAGCAGTAGGCGTGCGTATTTTGACGAAAACTTTGTAACGTTTTCATTATTTGATGGTGATTTACTGATTTAATGTGTCTTTGTGTTTCATGTCATAAGAGATTAGATCCAGATTAGATTTTGGTGAAAATTTGATGGTGATTTATTGATAAATACGATAAAAAAAAAAAAAATTTAAAATATATATCATCCCACCCTGTCTTGCAATTGCAGTATATCCTGGAGACCAGTGTGTATCCCAGGGAACACGAGCAACTCAAAGCGCTGAGGGAAGCCACAGTTGAGAATTTCGACAGGTATTTCATTTTTTTTTAATTACGAAAAGGAAATGTGTGATTGAAAAAATTACATTTTTCATAAATTTTGGAGTTTTTTTTTGTAAAAATACAAAAATCAACTACTAAAAATTAAATTGTCATTTTTTCTAATTATTTTTAAAATTTTGAAATCATTTTAATTTTCTAATTATCATTTCTTTTACTTGTATATTGAAATTATCCCTTATTTTCTAGTTTATAAGTATTTAAATTTCAATTAATGTGTTTAATAAATTTAATTACTTATATTTTTTTTCACATATTTTCATTACCTTGAATTTTTTGCAATTTTTTCTTTACACTCCCAAATATTTCATAAAATTTGATAACTGAAATTAACTAGAAAAACGAAATCACAATCCTTTGGTACAATAAGTTGATAATATATAGTTTTGTAATTGTGGATAAAATGGACTTATAATTGTGATTAAAATGTGCATTTTTTTTATGCATCAGGAGCCACATAATGGTACCAGCTGAAGAAGGACAGTTCTTGTCTGTGTTTCTAAAGGTTATGAATCCGAAGAAGACCTTAGAAGTCGGAGTATTTACTGGTTATTCTCTTATCACCACTGCTCTTGCATTAGCTGAAGATGCCAAGGTACCAAATGAAACCCCACTATTAATCTGAATATTTTCGTTTTTAGATATTGGCTTATAATTTGATAATGCGCTGTTGTGTTAGATAACCGCGATAGACCAAGATAGGAATGCTTTCGAGTTTGGGTTGCCATTCATTCAGAAGGCTGGTGTGGAGCATAAGATCAACTTCATGGAGTCAAATGCCCTTACAGCCCTGGAAGACATGGCGAACCATGTAAGCCTAATTTTTAATAGGTTGCCTTTTTTTTGCTTTTTTTTTTTTTATTTGATGGTTCTCATTTTAAATTTTAATTGAATTTAACCTATCTTTCTAACTCATGGTCGCGTTGACTGTTGAAATTTATGTATTGACCGAAATTTCCTATGCTACATACATGTACCTGGCATAAGCTAGCTCCAAAAACTTCTCCAAAAGTATCCAAAGCCTGAATTTCTTAATTCTAATTTGGAGGAAGATAATTCCCTGGCGCAAAGATAAAGTTCGAAAACCTTAATGTTGGTTGAAATCCATGCAAAATACAGAGCCACAGTCAGAATAGTTCAATCAAATCAAGAGATGGAGCACTACTACAGTGCCTGGTGGTGTGTCTGGTGTTGTGCCTGATGCCATCAGGCACTGTCCATATGTGTAGAGATGTGAAATAATTCACATCTCGAGGCAAATGGAAGGTGTCTGGTAGTCACCAGGCACAACACCAGACATACCATCAGGCACTTTAGAATTTTCCCAAGAGACGTGATTGCTAAAAAAAGAGCAAGAGAGGGAAATTGGGGGGCTTTAAAAGAAAAAGAAATAGGATGACCTCGACATTATTTAAGATATTTAGGCCTTTGTATGCTTGTGGTGGTGGATTTTTTAGAACTAGAATATGTAAGAGAAGGTATTTTAGTAAATACATAAATTTCAATCAGTTAAAGTGATTGAACTAATACGTCTGATAGAAAATGAAGATTAAACTCAATTAAAATTTAAAACAATGACCAAATTTCATTAGGTATAAACTAATGAAAGCGAAGTTCGAAAAAAAAAAAATTTCCAAATTTTTACCCACCTTCAATTTAATGGTATGGTATGTTTTGTTTATGTAGGATGAACCCGAAGAATTCGACTTTGTACTTGTTGATGCTGACAAACCAAACTACATGAAATATCATGAGTACATGATGAAGCTGGTTAAGGTGGGAGGAGTTGTTGCTTATGACAACACTCTGTGGTTTGGCTCAGTCTCTCTTAAAGACGAAGATGTGGCAGGATATCTCAAGGTTAATAGAAAAGCCATAATGGATTTTATTCAGCATTAGCTGCTGATCCCCCGCATTGAAATAACCCAAGTTCCTATCGGTGATGGACTCACAATATGTAGACGCACCAAATGATATATTTCAAGCTCGAAGAATTCAAACAAAATGTTTGGGACTCGCCAATTCCGATGTGAATTTGTTATTTGAATCAAGATCGGGAAGTGTATAAACAACAATATTGCTTTAGTTGCATTTGAATTGATTTTGGCAGTTGATATCTTACAAAGTACAACAATGTTTTAGTGGGAGGCAAAATGTATGTACTAGTTGAATTGTATTGTCACTCTATTTGGTCAGTTATATCTTGGTGAAGTACTTGTTTAGTAATAATGTTATTTGAACCCTTCTAGCCGGCTTGGTTTGGCGCTTGGTCTGAATTTTTTTTATATTTTTTGTCCATTCTTTTTACATCTTTGTGGTTGTGTTTAAAGAGGGAAGGACAAAAGATGAAAAAAGACCCCTCTCAGACACCAATCAGGCGGCAAACTCAGGCTGACTAGAATTTCTGATGTTATTTAAGAAAAATTGGGTTTTAAAATTTTAACATATACAATTATTTACTCTT
Source organism: Berberis thunbergii (assembly GCA_003290165.1). Taxonomy (NCBI): domain Eukaryota; kingdom Viridiplantae; phylum Streptophyta; class Magnoliopsida; order Ranunculales; family Berberidaceae; genus Berberis; species Berberis thunbergii. The sequence goes on from QNQO01001638.1 coordinate 140,498, forward strand.
GGACCATGCCACTAGTATCAATTGAGGGTTTAAATTAATCGAAGTTACAATGTTTTTATGTTACTATTTTTTTTCCCAACATGTAGTGAAGCAATCGAATGAATGAGAGAGTAGAGTTGATGGTGAAGCAATCCAACCAATCGTATGGGGGAGCGAGTGGAGCAGAAAAATAGGGGGGAGGGAGTTATCGAACCAATCAAATGAGGGAGAGAGTAGAGCAAAGGGAAGATTCGATTAAGGCAGAGAAGAAATTTTCGATTTTGAACGGGGGAGAGAGTATATGTCTGTTTTTATATGTGGAGTGGAAAATCAATGGTGGTGTAAAATAAAGCAGGTGGTGTGAGAGAGTGCGATGATATGAGACAGCATATATGATGGTGTGAAGTAGTCGTTGCCAAAATAGAAAAGGTTGTTCAGGTATTTATAAAGGTGGGATGTTTGACTTTGGTCAATATCATTGAACAAACAATCAATACCCAATTTCGTATTTGCTGTGTAATTATCCAAAAAATTTCACAGTCAATATGAATACGTCTAAATTTTGCATACCTAAAAAAATAAACAGAGAATTATTAATAATCCCTAAATTCAATACATAAACAAATGTCACATAAAAGGATAATTGTGAGAAATATTGTAGAGTCACAATTACTTCCCTCACTTCTACATGTTTCGTTCTCTCTCAATCTATAATTCTCCAACCCTTACAAAAACGCCTTCCTTCCGTTATATAGACTAGTTTACTTCTCTTTTAAGTAATTTTCTTCCTAGATATTTACATAAATATGTTATGGGAGCAATATTTTCCAAGGTTTGAACTGATCATGTGGATGCAATAATTTTTTGAGTCGTTTGTTACCAGTTTACATGGCCAATTCAAATCGAGAAAATTTGATATTGACGATAAGCCAATCATGAGAAAGTATTTACAGTTAACCAACAATTAGGAGAGATGACCCTAAAATAACCAAAATTTGGGGTCTATCGTAATCTAATGGGGTCTGCCTTTAACAACCTCCGTTACTATAAATATAAAGGTGGGGTGGAGTGGAACTGCCTGCCCATAATATTTTGATGAACTCAAAATTCTTTCACAATGTTATAAGATTCGAGCTTATCCAAATTAAATATAGAGCTGTCAAAACATTTTGAATGTTTCCATAGTCATCTAATGATTCCTTCTTTTATAAAGGCCCAAACTTCCAAACCATTTAAACATAGGCAACGACTTTTTGGAAACATCATTTTTGCTAAATGACATCACCACTACTTACTGAAAGACATCTTTAATATTAAAAAAAAAAAACCCAACATCACCTCTATTATCTCCTTCTCTTCTCACCTCCTCTCTCTCTCTGGAAACAACACCTTGCTCATCCACCACCACCGCACCACCTCGTTCGACCTCGCCTTTTTCGCCCACATGCCGGTCACACCTTTTCTTCTTCTTCTCTTTTCCTCTTATCTTGTTTTCTTCTCCACCGTTGACGGTACCACCTTGCCTCATTCTTCTCTATTTTTTTCTGCCCTCGAGCGAACAAATATTCTCGAGAATGGGAAAAACTAGAAATGAGGTGCAAAATAGGAGAAAAGGAATATAGGGAAAAAAGAGAGGGAGGCGGGGTGATGTTGGTGGTGGTGGAGAAGAAGAGAAGAATAGGAGATGAGAAAGAAAAAAAAAAACGGTGAAGAAGAAAAATGAGAAGAATAAGGAAAAGGTGGTGGCAGGATAGTGCGGCCGGTGGCGGGGTGGTGGGGTTGTGTTGTTTCGTCGTTGTTGTGAATAAATAATCGAAGGTGGAGAAGATGAGCAAGCATGGTGAGAAAGAGGTTATATTGGTGGTTTACTTCAACACAGTGGGGGACTCAGGATTTCAGTCAAGGATGAGAGAAATGGAAATGGATTGTTGGTCGTTAACAGGAGTTATCAAGGGCAAAACTAGAATTTTTTGTACCCTAGAGCATGGATTGTGATTTTGCAAATTTTGTGACGTACTTTTTTTTGAGGTCTTGAAATTTAAAGAGTCGAAAAAGAAAAATATGTTATTTCAAATATTTTGTGTTTTCTTTGTAAATTTTGATATTTTTGTGAAAACCCAAAAAATTATGAAGCAAATTACATTTTTTCGATCAAAATATTTTGTCATTTTTTGCTTTTTTTTTAATATATATTTTTGTGTAAAACTCATAAAATTATGAATAAAATTACATTTATAGGGATACTTAAGTATTTAAGCTTCAATTTATACTTGTTCATATAATTTACTTATATTTAGCCAACCCTAAGAGTATCGGGAATGAGTTTGATGATGATGATTTAGATAATTTTATATAGTTTGTTATCTTATATATTAACTACATTTTTTGTGGGTTTTAATTTATGACATTATTTTTTGTTTGGATTTTATAATACTTGTAAACAAATAAGTCTTTATTAAACTATATAATTCTTTCTTTTTAATTTATTCATATAATTGCAAAAAAAAAATCAAAATCTCTATATTTGGTAAAAAATAAAAAAAAGGTAATCAAACTTGGGTAAAAAATCAAAATCTCTATATTTGGTAAAAAAAAATCAAAATCTCTATATTTGGTAAAAAATAAAAAAAAGGCAATCTCTATAATTGCAAAATCTCTATGTTAAATAATTCTTACGCTAAAAAAGAATCAAACTTGGGCTATTAGTAATAAAATTTCAAAGACAAACCACCATATCAAAGAGTTGATATGTCTTTCATTGAATAAAGTTTATACTATCATGTTTTTGCATATACTAACAATTTTCAAATATGCTACATATACTAGAGTTGAACAAAAAATCGACCAAACCGACTGAACTGAATCAATCAGTTCGGTTTAAGTTCAATTCGATTTGGTTTCAATTTTAAAAAAATTTAAATTGGAGTGGTAAGTTCGATTTTCGGTTTCTATGCGATTTTAATAGACAAAACCGAACCGATCGAATATATAACTAATAATATATATTTTTGGTCGATTCGGTTTTACTTCAGGTTTAGTCGGTTTGGTTCGGTTACAGTTTGCATAAATTAAATCAGTTCAATTTTGATTTAGTTTTGTTAATAATGCTTGGATTTTGGCTTAAAGCTTTTGAAATCAACCAAAATCAGTTAGGTTCACAGTTTAGGTGAAAAACAGAACCGTCGGTTTGCTTTTCAACCCTAATATATACTTTTTTTTTAAATTGATGGACAACAGCCCCCTTTGGTTCCTTTGTAGGTCCGCCCCTGCTTCATCACATTAAAAAAGGCGTGGTGGTGTGTTTTAGACAAGGAATGAGATATCATGAAATCTCGTGAAATTTCACCGAAAATCTTGTTTTTTTTGAAATTACAAAAAGAAAAGGGCGAAAGAAACATTTACATTTTTCGAGAGTTTTTCCAACAAATTTTGAAGTTTTTTAGTAAATTATTTTTGTAAAAATACAAAAACCAGCTACCAAAAATTTCATTTTTTGAATTTTTGGAGTTTTTTGTAAATTTTGATTCTAATTATGACTTCTTTTAATTATTTATTGATTTTTGAAATCACCACTTAATTTTCTAATTATCACTTCTTCTACTTATGTATAGATTTTTGAAACCGCTATCTAATAATGAAAATCTCAAAAGTGTTTCTGCGTATGTTGAGGTTATAAAAATTCATCTGATCATGCCACATCATCTTGTTTGCAGAACCTGATTGCAAAACTTGTTTTCCTAGCATGACTCTTGTTTTATTTATTGGCATTTAGGCTTTATTTAATGTATATTTTAGATTTATTTAATTGCCTCTTATTTTCACATATTTCAAATACTCTCAAAATTCATTAAATATATTTCATGTATTCTCGAAATTCTTACATTTCTTGTTTAGAGTTGTGATTCAATGAGGTTAACTTTACGGGACTCGGTGATGTTAACACTCTCCACCATTGGATCTGATAAATCTAAGAGATTAATCTTAGGGCTATATTCCACTATTTAATGGCAAGAAAAAATTATTATTAAAGATTTTTTCCACATTTTCAATTAACTAATCATTAATAAAAAAAAGTAGGAAAACTAATTCCACTAGATCTCTCTTTCCACTGGAACATCTCTCCATTCACTAAAGATTATTCTTTCCATACACAAACTCTGCGAAGACAATTGATACGAAAATTCAAATAAATCCCCAACCCACCATTGTGATATTTTTTTATAGGATCTAATTAAGTCATTTACGTTGAATGTGAGTTTATTAAATACCAACTTTAAAAAATTATTTGTGTGCAACTCCAAGTACTAGCGAATTTTATAGAGCCATGGTATTGCTTCAACTTTTGGAATTGGCTAACTTTGACTACGGGTGGGCACGGGACGGGATGGGACGAGATATACCCATCCCTTTCATACGGGATCGGGACGGGACGAGATCAGCGTGCTGTCTGTGACTGCTGCAAAGATAATCATCATATAAGAGCGTGAAAAATAACTTTCTTATAATTAGATATAGATGTGGCATGCAAATATAAGTGTAGCCACTAAGTCCCTAACAATGAAGTTGAGTGGGCTGACTTTTAGAAAATGACATGATAAATAAGACCCACTAAGAATATTGTGTCGCTGTGATGGCCTCCCAAATGATTTTACAATTTCATTACTGTGGGAAACAAAATTCATGGTTCTTTGACAAAATGACATTTCATCTTTTGTTAGGGAATAAATATAGACCTATCGGTGATGCTCTAACATATTCATAATGGTTTACCACCAATACATATATTGTAATTAAAAAAATTATTTTTATAGCCCGGGGCATCTCAAATTCTTGGCTCCGCCTCTGAATGTTCCATTTTGAATATGTATTACTCAGTTATTTATTATTTTTCATCTTCACCTGAGTATTATCAATATTTGGAAGTTAAATAATTGGAGCCACTTTTATTGGAAATCCAAGCAACAGTCTACTATATTTCTCTTGCTTAATGAATATTTATTTCTCGAAGTAACATTTTTGTTACCACTGCAAACACCATGAGTTTTTGTCAGTCATCTGTAAGTTTATATGAATAAAAATAAATAAATAAATATAAAAAATTAAGCTCGAGACGGGATTGAAAATCTTCATCCCATCCCATCCCATCCCATTCTAGATCGGGATGGAACGGGATCAGGATGAAATTATTCAATCCCATTAAGACACGAAAAAATCAGAACGGGACTGAATCGGGACTGCGGGATAGGATGCCCACCCCTAACTTTGACATGTATACGATTATTTCGAGAATTATATATTGTGAATTTTAATTTACTGTTTATATTCTATTAAAACAATGATTCATTATCTGTATTTGGCGATCACTCCCAGGTTAGCACAATAACACGTGATTTTGATTTTTTTCTCAATTGCCTAATGAAATTGCAGAGTGGTATATAACCCTAAGATTGGAGTTGGCTAACTTTGATTTTATAGACCTAGTGAAATTGGTTTTTTTTCTTTCTTTTTTCGATTAATGATTATCTGGTTCAAACGTATAGAGAATCTTTAACCATAAATTTTTTTATATCGTTAAAGAGTAAAATATAGCCATAAGATTAATCTATTATATCTATTAGATTCAATGGTGGAGAGTGTTAATTTCATTGAGTCACGAGAAGTTAACCTCATTAAATCATGACTCTTTTATTTACATATTCAAATATTTCTTAAAATCAAAGACATCGACATCGGCATCGACATTAACTCGAAAAACGAAATCACAATACTCGGTTTCAGCAAAAGTTGTGGTCCGGACGAGTTGCTACCTTAAACAAATAGACCGCCAGCGCACGATAGCACAAATCAGTTAGTGAAGTGCCGACAAGGTTTATATACACCATCCGATTCACCTCGAGTGTCACAATTTGATTCCGATCAGTCTTTCTTTGCCAACTTTTATAGAGAGTTTGCAGTGTAAAGAAAGAAGAGATTGAGATCAAACTTGCAAAACAGTAGAAGCAAAGAAGACTGAACTCTGGAGAGTTGAAGAAGATAAATTTGATGGTGGGTTTTGGTGAATTAAGTGAAATAAAGAAGAGAGATATGATGGATAGCCCAAGAAGCCCAGAAGCTAATTTGGGATTGAAACTGGAGGATCTATGGGACACACAAGAGCCTCAGCTGAGTCCATCACAGAAGCTCAACTCATGCTTTGAGAGCATCTCTGTCTCTTCCTTCCCTCCTGCTCCTTCCACTCAAGGTCAACTCTTAATCTCATCATTCATTATTTGATGATGGTATTGAATCGTTTGTGATCTATTGGATTTTGCACAGTAGAAAAAGATTCAACCATTGAAATTAAGTTCAAAATCAAGTTTGAACTACTGAAGTTGTGTTTGTAGAAACATTAATACTGCAAAGTACTTAGAATTCTTTGTGTAGCTAATTTGGTTAAAGAATGGCTTAGAAAACATTTGTAACAGATGCTGAATGATATATGGTTTTAAAAAATTGAAAAAGAAAATCTCAGTTTTTTGTGCATTTTAATGTGTAAATGTTCACATGAATGAAGTACTTCAAATTGGGTATTCATATGGATTCCAAAGTGTTACAATATAGTGGAGATAATCGGGAACAGATGTCATGTTAGGGGCTTAGGGCATAGATTCATCCTCCTAGTATTTTTATGGTAGTAGTAAATGCAAATGAGAAGCATGATGTTCATTTTGAGTTGCATTACTTTTCTTGAATCTTATTGCAAATTTGGGGCTTTCTTGATTCACCCCTATTACGATATTATTGTGGCTAAAATATGAGAGTTTATTGTGCATATCTTTTGGGAAATATTTTTCCTTAAGATAGTCTTTGTATTTTAGGTAAATATATTTTTGTGATTAGGAGGATGTTTAGGAGATCATATCTTTGTGATTAGGGGATCATATCTTTGTGATTAGGAGGATCTTTAGGAGATCAATCGAGCCTTGGAGAGCAAGGTTCTTGGCTATGTTTTGTACTATATATACTTCATTATTGTGAATGAGAAAAGCAAGAATTGGGTGGAGAATTTGTCATGGTATGTCGTGGGTTCGAGTCTCGTCCAGCGCAATCGCTGCGAGAATTTTCAGTATTTTCCTCGCGCTTGCGCTGAGGGGGAGTGTTGAAATATTAAATCCACTCTAATTATCCATGAGCCTAAAATTGCCTATGTACTTATCCACGGTAGTACCGTGTGAATTTATACGGTGTAGTTGTCGGTAGTACCGTGTGAATTTATATGGTGTAGTTGTACGATTGGTACCCATCGATATAGTTATAATCCCATGACTCCGGTCTCACTTCCGCTTGATATATGATTAGATTCACTTTCTCTACAAGTCCCAAGTCACTCAAAAGTTGTTTAAGTCACTTTAACTCGTACATTGTTGCCGCCATTGATCTATACTCAGCCTTCGCAGACGATCTAGACACTGTTTGTTGCTTCTTGGTCTTCCACGACACAGGAGAAAAACCAAGTAACACGAACCATCCTGTCAAGGAACGCCGCGTAAGTGGACAACTAGCCCAATCTGAATCACACCACCCTTCTAGACTTAGGTCACTGTCAGCAGGAAGCAAAATCCCTTGCCCCGGACTCTTCTTCAAATATCTCACGACCCTGAGAGCCGCCTCCCAATGATCCTCACGAGGTTGTTGCATAGATTGTGACAAAATGTGAACCGAATATGCAAGATCAGGTCTCGTCACAGACAAGTAAATCAATCTTCCTACAAGGCACCTATACGGCGCCGGATCCGCAAAAAATTCACCCTTTGCAAGGGCCAAATTGTGATTTTGTTCCATAGGGAATGCTGCAGGCTTTGCTCCCAATAAACTTGTTTCAAAAATTATCTCGAGTGTGTATTTTCTTTGGCAAAGAAATATTCCTTCTGAATTACGGGCTACCTCTAGCCCTAAGAAATATTTCAAAACTCCCAAATCCTTCATATGAAAGCACCTGCCAAGGTAATCTTTAAAAGTTGTCAAGGTAACCTTATCATTCCCTGCAATAATCAACTCATCAACATAAACTAACATGTTGATCTGAGTTCTTTCCCTGCACAACCCAAATAATGAATAGTCGGAATAGGATTGCATAAATCCATAATTCTTCAACGTTGTTGAAAGTTTTGCAAACCAACATCGGGGAGCTTATTTCAGACCATACAACGATTTTTTCAATTTGCAAACCATGTTAGGATTTGTATTCTTGAAACCTGGAGGTACTTCATATAAACCTCCTCACTTAAGTCACCGTGAAGGAAAGCATTATGCACATCCATTTGATGTACCTCCCAATTTTTAATAGCAGCAATTGCAAGAAAAATACGAACCGTCACCATTTTTGCCATAGGAGCAAATGTCTCGTTATAGTCAATTCCTTCCACTTGATGATTGCCATAGATCACAAGTATTGCTTTGAGTCGCTCTATGCTGTCATTAGACTTATACTTAATTTTATATATCCATTGACTCCCTTGTGCTTTCTTTCCGGGTGGAAGAGTCTCCATTACCCAAGTCTCATTGTCTTCAAGGGCTCGTATCTCCTTACCCATCACATCTTGCCATCCCGGGTCTTTCATGGCTTTTTTAAAATGCTTTGGCTCATGTCCCACTGTCACTGCTGCAAGAAAATTCCTATGTCTCACAAAAAATGTTAACAATTCACAAAATATGTTATAGGATAGGGCGTACCTGATGAGGATGAAGGAGCAGATGAATTCTCAGATGGACTTATTTTTTCGTATAGTATGAGTAACAAAATCACGATACCGTGTTGATGGAGTTTTGACTCGTTTTCCTCGCCCTAGCTCACCGTCAACTTGCACACCTTGCTCCCCCACCGTATTCTCCAGCCCCTCATCACGCACGTCCTCCTGTGCGGGCTGCTGCACAGGCTGCACCGCAACACCCGACTCCCTCTCGAGGGTGGACGCGACCTCCAACCCCCTCTCAACATGCATGTCCTCCTGTGCGGGCTGCTGCACAAGCTGTACCGTAGCACCCGACTCCCCTTCAACACACACATTACACTCATCGGCACCCTCATCCTCACTCCATGCCCCATCCTCACTGTTCGCCAGCATAGGAGTCACCACAGTCCGTGGTTGGTTTGTCGCAAAAGGAAATTTGTTCTCGAAGAACTTCACATCCCTCGATACAAAGTACTCATGTGTTTCTAAATTATACAATTTCCAACCTTTCTTCCCAAATGGATAGCCAACAAAGATACATTTACGGCTCCTACTTGCAAATTTATCATCTTTGTGTCGTTGATTATGAGCATAGCAAAGGCACCCAAATACACGAATAACATCGTAAGAAGGCACTTTCCCAAATAACATTTCAATGGCGATTTAGTCTTAAATAAAGTAGAGGGTGTTCTATTAATCAAGTGACATGCTGCCAACACACATTCTCCCCAAAATTTGATTGGTAAGTTTTCCTTGAAATCTTAATGCTCTAGCCACATATAAAATATATTGGTGTTTTCTCTCAACCCTCCCATTTTGTTGTGGAGTCCCAACACAAGAAGTCTAAAAAATAATTCCATTATTTTGAAAATAATCATGCAAACAATTAAACTCGGTCCCATTGTCACTTCTCACACGTTTTATTACTTGTTCAAATTGTCGTTCAACCATGGCAACAAAATTAAGAAACATAGATTCAACTTCCATTTTATTGCATAATAAATATACCCAAACTCCTCTTGAAAAATCATCGACTATTGTCAAAAAATAGGTAGCCCCACAAGAAGAACGGGCCTTGTAAGGCCTCCACAAATCCAAATGAACAAGTTCAAAAATCCTACCAGCTTTATTCGTACTAATGGAAAAACTAGACTGAGGTTGCTTTGCACGCGGACATACCTCACAAGCTTTATTATGTTTCCTACAAGAATGGCTCACAGCCGGTATCATTTTCAATATTTTCTCCGACGGATGCCCCATTCATTGATGCCATAACTCGAACGACGAATCACCATCCACTGTCAAGACATTCACTTGAGGAACACCACGGAAAAAATAAAGTCCATCCAATATTTCACCCGCTCCAATCACCTGCCTTGTCGGTTGGTCCTGCATAACACAAATATTATTAGTGAATTGGACAACGCAATTTGATTCATCGATTAATTGAGTCACAAAAATTAAATTACATGATAATTGTGGGACATAAAGCACATTATCAAGCTTCAATCCTCCTGGCAACACGACACTCCCCTCGTGGTTTGCTTATGTCGTGTTTCCATCCGACAATCCCACCGGGCAGTGTTTCAACTTTCTCACATTTCTCAAAATAGATAAGTCACATGTCACATGGTTCGACGCTCCTGTGTCGATAATCTAACTAAAATTACTGTTCTTACCATACAATCGATCTTTTGTTTTGGCCAAGTTCAAAAAATCAAGAAGTTGCTGCAGTTGCGTTACTGAAACACCCGCAAGACCTGCTGCTTCGGTCGCACCCGCCAGCCCTTGCAAGTTCCCTGCCTGCTGCCCAGACGAAGGTCCAGCCCCGCCAGTTTTATAAACTAACACCTTCTTGTCACATCTCCTTTCTTTTCTCCCTCTCTGCCAACCATGATCTCTCGTGGAGGCTATAGTATTGAGAGAAGAAAAGGAAAAAAAAATTGTGTTTGCCCTAGGATCTCCCTACGCTTTTGATACCATACGCTCTTGATACCATGACAAATTCTCTACTTAATTCTTACTTTTCTCATTCACAATAATGAAGTATATATAGTACAAAACATTGCCAAGAATCTTGCTCTCCAAGGCTCGGTTGATCTCCTAATCACAAAGATATGATCCCCTAAACATCCTCCTAATCACAAAGATATGATCCCCTAAACATCCTCCTAATCACAAAGATATATTTACCTAAAATACAAAGACTATCTTAAGGAAAAATATTTCCCAAAAGATATGCACAATATACCCTCCTATTTTAGTCACAATAATATCGTAATAACCCCAAATTTTCTGAATTGGGAGGCAATGTTCAAAGGCGAGAAATTGACATTGGATGACTTGTATCCAGTAGTTGAGATAAATTCAGATTCTAGTCTAGCTGACGCCGTACAAATGCTATCGGAGCACAAAATACTGAGTGCACCAGTGCGGAATGTTGATGCACCTGAGGATGCCAGTTGGATTGACAGATACATTGGCATTGTAGAGTTTGCTGGGATTGCCGTGTGGCTACTGCATCAGGTATGCATGCCAACCTCAGGAATTTAGTACTGATTACTACCTAAGAATGTAGGCATTGAAATTTATCTAGGGATGGAAGCAGGTCAGGTTCATCCTTCATAACACTATGGGGTTATTGGGTCTGTGGTTTATTCGAAATTCAGTAACTGCTAAACCCATATCCACCTCATTGCCATCCCTAGATATGTCGCTCAATTCTTAAGAGAGAAAGAAAGGTGAAGTTATTACATGTCAAGTTTGTTGTTCAAATGAATGGAAGCCCTTACTGGATTTAACTTATATCATGGCTGATAGACAGACACCATCACTGAACGGATTTATGTTGTTTTGCAGTCGGAAGTCACACCTCTTCAAATGATGGGTGGATGTGCTGGTGCAGGATTAGTTACAGGTGGACCAGCAGCAACACCAGCTGCCGTCACCTTAGAAACACCTGCATCTCCAATAGCAGCAGCTGGGGCAGGAGCTGGACACTCTCGTCCAGAAGCTGCTGCTTCAATGGGTGGGAGCTTTTTTGAGAACCTGACTTCCTCCGACTTTTATAAAAATACAAAGGTATGCTCTTTTATGGAAGCTATCAGTTGTTTTTGGGTATGAACTTGTGTGTTGAATCCCCACAATGTTTGTTTTAAGGAAAACAATAGTTGATTTATGCGAGGGTCATATCATGGTATCTCTATGAAGTCTTGTTCGTCATGCCTGGGCTTGGATTATTTCAATTACACATACACGGATATTTTAGATGTTATCTTATTTTGCTGAGAAAATTGAGTATGCTTTTCATTTTCATTCTTCCTCGTAATTCTCTTCTCTAAAAGTTAACTCATGTTCTCCATATTAAATCTGAGTTCTTGTTCAATTCCTCGCCCATTATGCAGGTTCAGGACATTTCTGGGTCATTCAGATGGGCTCCATTTCTCGCTCTGCAAAAATCGGACACTTTTCTAACAATGTTGCTACTTCTTTCGAAATACAAAATGAAGAGCCTTCCAGTGGTTGACCTCGGCGAAGGAAAGATTGATAACATCATAACACAGTCTGCTGTTGTTCACATGCTAGCAGAATGTGTAGGACTCCATTGGTTTGAGAACTGGGGCACAAAGACACTCGTTGAACTCGGCCTTCCGATCATGAAACCTAACCAGTTGATCAAGGTGCTCCCACTTCTTTTATAGCAACCATCTGGCTCTTGTACATGAATGTCTTATTAATTTATTTATAAATCAGCAGGCAGAGGATTCTATATATTAACGACGACATCAACAATTGTTTTCCTCTTTTATAGGTGCATAAAGAGGAACCAGTCCTCAGTGCTTTTAAATTGATCAGAGAAAAAGGGATTGGCGGTCTTCCAGTGGTTGATAGTAGTGGAAGAAAGCCAGTAGGCAATATAAGCATCAGAGATGTTCAATTCCTTCTCAGTGCGCCTGAAATATATAAAAATTGCAGGTACTAAACTGAACTTGGTGTATTCTGTCTGTATTTATTGTTGATCAGTTCAACTCTCCAAAAAAATCACATCAACTAGCTACCTTATGGGCGCCATTCCTCTGCATAAATTCTAAAATCTCCCTTTATATTCTTGTGCAACTTTTATTTTTGAAAAACAACCTTTTGTCGATACAATTTGCTCAGGATTATCATCCTCGGTTTCCAAAGTTTTGTTTTGATTACCTGACCCACCCCAAAAAATGATTTCATTGCTTATAGAATATCACGAGAAACTGAATTTCTGCGTGTATCTGCAGATCTCTCACTGTCAAAAACTTCTTGACTGCTGTTAGAACTTATCTGGAGGAGCATCAAGAGACTTCACCCATGTTGGTTGGAGCAATTACGTGTACAAGAAAACACACAGTAAAAGAGGTGATTCTGAAGCTTGATTCTGCAAAAATACATCGAATTTATGTTGTAGATGAAGAGGGAAATCTGGAGGGCTTGATCACACTTAGAGATATCATCTCTAAATTAGTGCACGAGCCGCGTGACTACTTTGGAAATTTCTTTGACGGTGTTGTTCCACTTCCTCAAAACAGCAGGGTCTGAAAACTGCTGGAGATTTCTCACAGTTGTGCCACTGCTTTTGATTAGCAGGTTCGAGAGCTCCAGTTATTTGTTATCAGCTATAACTTTCTTACAGCATGATTTATGCATCCTTGATAACTTGAAACAGGCTGAAAGACTGCGGTGTATCTCTGTGTCACGTACATATGACCTCTTCTTGGATACATATTTATCTAATCATAAGCTAATAGATTGGGTGTTTACTTTGATTCAGAGTCTTCTAAACCATTACGTTCAATTAGGAGTAGTGCTAACACTCCTCTTCTGGACAATCATTGGATAGATGAAAAATACAAATGATTTTCATAAAACCAAATGAGATTTTGTATGTGCAGAACTCTATCACAAGAAAACCTTTTGCAGCAATCATCATCATCAAAGCTTATTCCCAATACTTTCAAGGTTGACTATACAGATTTTGGTTTTCCAAGCAATACAGTCTTTCCACATAGCAATATAGCAAAAAAATCTCTGAGCACCTCTCTAGAAGTAAATTTCTCTTTGCAATACAAAACATTGCAGAAGACAGAACTGGGTTGTCGAAATGACTCGGGTGATTTTGCAGAATCAGACAGCAAAGAAGACAGAAGGCTTGAATTTCAATTAAGACCTAATAGAATACTAGGCTTTCCTGCAATTATGACTTTGCACATATTATAATACAAGAGCATCTACCAGCAACGTAAGAATCATATATAAAATAATGTCAAATGGTATAGATGTATTAGTTCCCCTATTGGTCAAGAGGGGAATGTTCTCTTAGGCTTGCTACCTTTCGCATATGTTTTCATTCCTTCACATAACTGATTGACCACTATAATTTGAAAATTTTTACGCAGAGAAAGGAGGACAAGTTTTACACTACAATGGCAAGCGATAAATTGTGTAAATTTTTTTTTACAGAGTATTTACACCATGACTGTATACTCGAAATCTCAGAAGTAAAAATCTTTATCTTGGTTTAGAAAAAGAAATAATTATTGGATCAGAGAACTTGAGCTATAAAATGTTTTGCTGCTGGAGGCTGCATAAAATAACTGTGCGTATACCCAACAGTCTGACGATAGATATAGTTTACACTACACTAATGGAGGCTAGATATCAGCAACTGTGTTTGCCATATGGCCACTAACAGCAATCTCCGTATGTTTATAGCATGGGCATCATCAATTCATCACTGGAAACAACAAATAAGGCCCCAAACAAAAAAACAAAACAGCGCCTCAAACGAAATGGCATGAACTGAAAAAGAATCCATCTATCTGGGAAATCTCATTCCTCATCAAGAACGCAATGCATTGTAATGGATGTAATTTCATTCATCACATCAAGCAATCACCATATAGTGTGCTATTGGAACAATTGTCGGACAAAAAACAAATATCCCACCCAAGACTTTATGAGGGGATTTAGGTTCCTTAATATAATCCACATTCTTGTCTGCCTCCTTAGGCAGCAAAACAGAGTGATAGTCAAGCAAAACATCTCCACCCAACAACCTTTCAAGCTTTTCGTCATTCCTTGATGCATAGCCCTCGGTATAATTCCGGTCTTCTTATTATCTCCTGCAGCATTTCCAGCAAGTTCCAACACCTCTGCAGATAGTTATTCAAGCACAGCAGCTAAGTAAAAAGCCACAGCAGATCCAACCCTCTGAGCATATATCAATAGCCTTAAAATTATACCAACGGGGAATTGGAGCTCAGCTTTCACAGATTTTAAAACCGACTTCCTCTTTCATGAATTCTTCCTTCTTCCAGTGGGTTCACTCGTTCCAGACTCCAAGTTGCATCTATTGTGAAAACTAATGCTCTTACGTTTTCCTTGGATAGTTTCGTTCCTCAAGCTTCAGTTCTGCTTTTCCCTACCATTACTAAATTTATATTATGGTTCACTACTACTATGCAGTCATCTTCTCATATGTCTAAAACAAGTCAGTTAACATAGACACCAGGTAAAATATGTAGACATGACACCAAATCGACGCAAATATGCAAAAGTAGTTCATCTAAATCAACAATTTAGCAGTCTAAAAACGCTGAATGTTTTCGAGAATTCTCAAGTTTACTACTGTTCTTAATGTATCATATACAACAATATTTGAGGTGTAACATAGCCCAGAACGCCGTCAGGATATATGTACATAACCATTACTCTATAAACAGGAAATGTACTTTTATGATCTCAACAATAGCTAAGATATGGCAAATCCACAGGAAAGAACTAGGAAGGTGATCTGGATTCAAAACAAGTCCCTTAAAGAGCAAAGGGCTTACCTATGGCTATCAAAGGATCCTATCTGCTATGTACTGAATCTTCTTCTTTGACTGTGCAGAACTTGAGGCGTTCCTTCAAATAAAATTTACCAATAGGTTCTCTAAATCATCTGGTGTGTATTTTATGTATTTCGCAACATGTCTTTCATTCTCAAGATGTTTCCTAAATCTGCCCATAAAAGATCGATAAGCTGGAAGGACCTTCTCCGATATAGAAATGCGAAGTTCTTCTCGTAATTGAGGATCTGGGACCTTCCAAGCTGTTTGGTGCTTGTATATGTCTTCAAAGGCGGCATTAAAATTCTTAAATCTGTCCTTAATACCCGTCTTAGAAACACTACTTAAGCTTCCACTACCCCTCGCTCCTTCATCCTTGAGAGTAGCCAAAACTTTCGTCCAAGAAGCTCTTAGATAACCAGTGGCATACTGTTTAATCTGGCTGCGACGTTTTCGGACCCAGAGGTCTCCTAAAAGCTTCCCAACTTCCGAACCTTTCACCTTCTGAACTATATAAAGAAGATTATTCATCAGGAATATATATCTCATTGCCCCATCCTCATAATGTTTTGACTTCTCCTCTAGGTTTGATTCCAGAGAAGAGATCAATGCCAGCAACTTACAACCCATTGGCGAGCTACTGCCTAGCTGACCAGAAGCACCGTCAACTTGGCGCCATGATCCTCCTTTACCACTTTCTAAAATAAAATTTAGAGAATCATTGTAATCAACAAGCAATTTGATATAATTCATCACATAACGCGCCATTGGGTGAACTTCTCCACCCTGTGTTGGCTTCCAAGATGCCTCACCCTGAACTGCATTCTCAAATTCAGCAAAAGTACATTTCGCCGCATCACCAAGTCCAGCCAATATCCCCAGTGCCTCACTACACACAACATCACCCGAACCCTTAAGAAAAAGTTCTTGCAAATCCAATCGCACATCAGCCAATGCCTCATACATATCAAGCATCCGAAACAATTTCTCTGAAGATCGCTGCCCAATGACAACAGCCTCACCGAAATTCAACAACTGCATAACACATCCCTTCGTAGCCTCCACAAAACAAACTCCCCTAATCCGTTCCGACCCCCCAAACACTCGATCACACAACTGCTTCTCACCATATAAAATCCCCCTAATCACCACCTTAACCACATACACCCATCTCCTCATTTTCTCATTCAACACCCCCCACTCCATCCTCTGCACTTCTTCAATACTCACCTTATCAACACCAAGAACCGACAAGTAATCGAACAAAACATCTCGTCTCACACTACAATAAACATTACAACATTCCTTCTCATACCCAGCCCTAACCATTCTCTCAGCTATCTCCTTAAGATCAATTACCGCCTCCGAATTCATCAACTCTATACAAAAATCCTCCTCCCCCAAACTCCCCTTCCCTCCTCACAAAAACTATCCCTCGACTCCCCATCAACCGAGCTCTCACAATCCTCACTTGCCCCATCATTCGAACACCCAGACATCGAAATTCTCCGAATAGATCCACTCAACCTCTCCCCATCAAAAGGGATCACATTCATCACCAACAAATGTCTAAATTCATCTTCCAATCTCAACATTACCATCTGCACAACACTATCAACCCGATCCCCCGTCTCCTTATCCGCCATAAAATCTTCATATTCCATCAATTCAAGAACCTCATCGACCGCCGAAAGGTACTCCGCAGCTCCATCCAATGAATCCTCCCACAACCACACCTGCCTCTGCCACGACCCCCCACCACCATCCAATTTCCCCTCCCACTCACAAATCACCTTCTTCGCCGCTTCGAACCTTTCCTCAAACTGCCTCTCATTCGTTAGAATTTCACTCATCTTCAACAACCGATTGTCGAATTTTGACAAAATCAAGATCATATCCTCCCTTATGTTCTTCGACGTACCCAAACTATTCACAATCTTCTGCGCCGTCGCTATTACCTTCTCATTTGCCTCCACATTCGTCACCATCTCTACAACAACAGATCGAAATCGATTTCAAGAGACAAAAGGGTATTCAGATTAACTCGGTTCGGTTGAGAGTGGATAGCGTTTACTTGCATTTCTTCACAATCGGTCACAAAATGTTTGATGAAATGTCAGAGTGAAAGATGATGAGAAGAAGGAATAACGGTTTAGGGAAGAGACGACTTCGGAGGCTTTTCGTCAAACGACACCTAATTTTGAATTGGGAGAGTTGGACACTCTAACCCTGTAAAGAGAAAGGGGTAATTTGGGGATTTTGTTGCATGGCCGATTTGTTGGACCGACTATTGGCCAAAAGAATATCTTGACTTGACTCTTGAATTTTCTAGTTTTTTTTAAAAAAATTCCAAGTCCATCAAAATTCTGATATTTTCCGATTATTTTTCAATATTTCCAACGATGAATAATCCAAATATGGACATCACAGCGTGTTCCGATAAAAATAGAGAAAAGATAATCTAGATTTAATTTCCTATGTTTTGAACTGAAGTTAGATCTTCAATTAAATGGAATCAAACTACTGATGTAATAACATTTTTTCACAAAGTGGGTTGGGAAATGAAAAAATGGGAATTGCCTTTAAACATTTGGTATAATTATTCGACAAATTGTAATTTATAAGATATCTAATCTATAACTGCAATTCAATAGGGGTCTGATCGTATGTTGTGACATTTAAAATCTCGAAATTGCCCTCCAAATTATTTCACAAACTAACTTGCTCCCCATTCAACAAATTCTAACAATGCCCCTCTCACCCTCATTAGCTAAATTACGACAATGCCATTTATTCGACAAATTACTACACTGCCTCTATCCATTTTCAAAATTTTAAATTTACTCCTCATAATTCACCAAAATCCTGAAAATGCCCTCCCATCCCCCCCTCCATTTGCTCAATTACGAAAATGTCCCTCCCTAAACAAATTATGCTACTGCCCTTACATATTCGCAAAATTTTAAACTTATCCCCTTCACCAAATCTTGAAAATGCCATCCCATCTCAATTCTTCAAATTACAAAAATGCTCATCCATCGACAAATTGCGATACTGTCTCTATTCATTCGCAAAATTTCAAAATTGTCCCTCACCCATTCAACAAATCCAAAAATTACACCTTCCATCCCCATTCGCTAAATTACTAAATGCCTATTATCAAAACTTTGGTTTTTTAACAATGCCTCAATTTTTTTTATAAGACCAGATTAACCTAATATGCAAAATTCGGTCCCACGAGCCTATAAAAAAGAAAATCAGACAAAACAAAAAAAGATAAAAAGAAAAGATAAAAAAAACAATAAAAAGAAAAGGAAAAAAAAAAAAAAAAAAAAAAGCACACAGAGCTGCATCAACGAGGAAGATGCCCTTTAGTCAAATCATTATTTTATCAAAAGTCTTTTCTCATGCTGACGAATTTACCCTTTTCCATATTAAGGCATTCAAAAGCATGTGCATTGAATTCCGACCCACCTAGTTCCTTGGGAAACAAGTTTTTAGCAGTACAAAGCTCAATGTAATTATGACAAGGCTGTGACTAAATAAAACAATTATTTTTACTGAAAAATCATCACCTGTTTTTTCAAAGATAGGGCCACCTACTAATAACACTACCACTCCATTTTTATTTTATTTTTGGATATTCAGAAGGACCTACCACCCTCATATTCTCTTATCTCCTCATCGGAGTAGTATCACTCTGTCCACCTCACTCTGCCACACCCTGTCACTGCAGAGTGATAATGATGGTGGTGCTTCGCAGAAAAGAAAGAGAATAAGAAGAAAAAGAAGAAGAAGAATAAGAGGGGAGGAGAGGTGGCATGGCAGGGTGGTGGTGGTAAAGAGGAGAGGTAGTGGTGGCGGGGCGAGATGGTGGCATTGTTCGTGATGGAGAAGAGAGGCTAAGAGATGGAGAAAAGAGAATATGAACAATGAGTATGAAATGGTTTATAATAGTGGTGTCCTTCAGCACATTAAAAAAGAAGAAAGTGGTAATGTCCTCCATCATCAGAAATAGTGGTATTATGTAGCAACGACCTTATGATAAATACTTAGGCTATATCTCCGCCATCCATTTCAAGTTTAGGAACCTAGGTAATAGTATCCCAATCAATCAGCCCTCAACCCCGGCTTGGTTCCCTTTTTTTTTGTTTGCAATGTTTCAATTTTTACGAAGATATAACCTGGATCTTGTGAGTTTAAAATTGTCTGCCCACAACAATCACAAAAGAATATACAACTTGGTTATTAACCTTAGACTTCACCAAGATTTCGCAAGGTATGCAATAAATAATGTGGATAAAACTATTCGTAGTTTTGAGTGTTTCATCCATTGGATCTTCCATTTTCATGGTTTTTGCTTGTGTGTTTGATCGTGACACATCACTCTAGTTGCAAAATCTTAGCATCCTAGCAAAGTTCCTGATAGAAAACACCTGATTTGGTTCAGATTAGTTCGAGTGGAAAAAGACAACAATGCCACATAATAGTTGGTGGTGTGAAGAGGAAAGTGGCGGTGCTAGAGTGTTGGTGGTGTTAGTCAATGAAAGTGTCGGTTGCACATAGTATTGATCCATTTTTACGTGAATATAATCAAACGACTATTTTTCTCACTCCCATCTCTATTTTTTTTTGAAATGCAATCGCGGGTTATAAATGGGCTCCTCAAGCCACAAAAATAAAATCAGAAGCAAAAAGGTACATCAAGTTTACATCACTCACTTGTCCCTTCATCATACCTTACATCATCACAAAGAAATAAAATTTTCGTAGAATCTTCAACCAAACTAAGAGAAGGATTCATGAGTGTTAAGCTAAAGGGTAAACTCACCAAGTGAATGGTTGACCAGATGGTTCCTTGGTGAACGCGCTAAAACTCGCGATTTAGATAGGCATCAATCAATTATTTAATCATCTTGAGAATAAGGATCTTTATTCCCTTGCCTAACAAATAGAAGAAGTCAGAATGATATTCTTGAAGCACTCGGATTTGAAAAGAAATTTTGTTGATGTACACAATGATCCTTGCGCAAACATGATGAACAAGGATCTAGGCAACATAGAATACTCCATCGCCCCTTGTGGAGGAGACCCTAATGAAAAGAGGGGAGGGGAAAAGAACCTAGAAACAAACCATGCAGAAGGCAGCGCCGCTATGACTATACCTAATGAGATCCTGCAAAACTTGACTTCCCTGAGCAAAGAGCAAGGGAGTGCTTTGCTTCGATTGTTACAACAAACAGGCCATGTTCCTGGAGCAATGGAAACAAGGGAGAGTAGCCCAAAGGAGGGGTGCGTAGAGGCTGCGGCTCAGAACACTACACCAACTACAATGGGGAATCCTCCAAGTCCTTCAAGTATATGGGCGTCCAAGCTTATGCATGGCCGCTATGCAGGGGCTACGAAACTCAAGTACGAACCACCGTCTGTAGTAGATGGTAAGAAACTAGTCAAGATACAATCTGAAGATTTTGCAACTAGGATTGCCGAATGTGAGCGTCTACTCATTGGAAGATTCGTAGGGAAGAGACTAGGGTTCAACTTTGTCAAGGAATCACTAGCTAGACTATGGGGACCTAGGAACTTTGATATGAGTCTACATGGAGAATTTTTTTTTTTTTTTTAGATTTAAAGATGAATCAACATGTAATCAGGCGCTAGAAACAGGATCTGTGCACATTGCTAGTCGCCTGTTTATTATCAGATAATGGACTCCAACCATGGATGAGGAAGCTGATACACTCACCACAGTTCCAATATGGGTGACACTAAAAAGGATACCCATGTTCTTGTGGAACCCGGAGGGTATTCATCGGATAGCCAGCGCCGTAGGAGTACCAATCATGCTGGACAAAGCAACTGAAGAGGGTCGCGGATGGCTTATGCGAGGGCTAGTGTTGAAGTGGAAGCTAGAAATACCTTGCCACGAGAAATACCTATTATGATTAATGATGCAAAAATACGGATAGTAGAGGTGGAATATGCATGGATTCCACCTAGATGCAAGGCATGTACTGTCTTTGGCCACTCAAGCCAGCAATGTACCAAGCCACAAATAGGATGACAACGCACAAAGTGTGGAAGGAAACAGGTAGAGTCCAGAGTGATAGTAGTCAAGAAAATGAAGGATGGACTGTAGCCAAGGGCCGCCATGCTTTCAAACCAAGGAACAATGCAACTGATGTAACATCTAGTGGTGCTGGTAATGGGACCATGGAGAATAAGGATGCTCAAATAGAGGTAATTGAAAACCAGTTAGCGAACTCTGAAGTTGCCATTGAAATAGTTAGTGATGAAGTAGCCATTGAAGCAGTTAGTGATGATACTATCAGAGCACAGACTAAGGTAGTGGATTCTAGTTTGCAGACAGGAAACAGAGTGGAATTACGCCAGTCTTTGGACACAAATACAACCTACTTAGCACAGTCAAGGCCTGTGCTAGGTGACCCAGTTAGCTCTAATTAGAGCCTTTCTCAAAACATGAAGGAGCACTCTAACAAGCTGAAGGAGATTACTAGCGGATCAAAGCACACAAGCAGTGACAACAGTTCGGGAGTCAAGCAGCTCTCTAGTCAATCAGTTCTCAATGATTAAGCTAGGATGTTGGAATATTCGGGGTCTCAATGACCCCTTGAAGCAGCAGGAAGTCCAGGAATTTGTCAAAAAAGAAAAATTACATATTGTTGGATTAGTAGAAACAAAAGTTAAGGAAGAAAAGAAACAAGCATTGCAAGGGAAGCTATTGAAGGATTGGCATTGGACAGACAATGGAAATGTTTCTCTAGGTGGGCGAGTATGGGTTGCTTGGAATCCTAGCATGGTATCGATCACCGTTCTTTCAGTGACTGACCAAGCAATTACTTTGAATGCTAACTGGAATACTGGTTTCATGTGTGCTATTTCCTTTATCTATGCCAATAGCTTCTACACTACTAGAAGACTGTTATGGCAGGAATTGGTTGACTTCTCGAGCTCAAATACAAGACCTTGGGTAGTGTTTGGGGACTTCAATGCTATACTTCAGGCGGAGGAACACATGGGAAAGGCTGATACACAACATGGAAGTGCCTCTGACTTCTTGATTTGTGTTATATGAGCAGGAATATATTACTGCCGATATAGAGGTAACTTCTTTACTTGGAGCAACAACCAACTAGGGCATGAACGAGTATCTTCCAAAATTGATAGGGTATTAGTCAATATGACATGGCTGCAAGAAGTACCTGATGCAGAAGCAGAGTTTTTGAACTCTGGAATTTCTGACCATACGCCCATGACCGTAACTCTTTATGACAATAAGAGTAGAGGACCTATCCCATTCAAGTTTTTTAACTACTGGTCTCATGAGAATGGATTTCAGAACATAGTAGAGGAAGCTTAGAAAATGAGAGTTCATGTAACTCTATGTACAAGCTTATACACAAGCTGAAAAATGTTAAGCAACATCTCACCATATGTCGTAAGGCAGGGTTTTACAAAGCAAGCACAACAGTGGAGCAAGCACGCGCAAGGATGACCCATGCTCAGCAAGCTATACAGGGCTCCCAAATTGTGTCCCAGGCACCACATGCATCACAAGGCTCAAGGGGAACTACAGTACATCACTCTATGCAGCACTACCCAATTCATGATCAGCTCATCCAAGAGGAGAGGAAAGTGGTAAGAGAGTTTGTTAAGGCAACGCGTAATGAAGAGGCTGAAATGAAACAAAGATCTAGGTCTAAGCTTTTCTCAATCGGTGATCAAAACACAGCCTATTTCCATGGTATGGTTCGAGAGCGCAGGACTCAAAACAGGATACTCAGTATAGTAGGACCAGACAGATTCTCTTCTTACTTCTTCAAAGTCACATGGCGAATAGTAGGAGATGATTTTGTTAAGGCCACCATGAACTTCTTCAGGAATACGAAGCTGTTGGGCGAGGTAAATGCAACTAATGTTGCTTTAGTTCCTAAAATTACTAATGCATCTCGCTTTAGTGAATACAGGCCAATTGCATGCTACAATGTTATATACAAATGCATCACAAAAATCTTAACAAACAGGGTGAAAGCTATTGTCAAGATAGTGGTGAGTGACTCTCAATCAGCTTTTATACAAGGAAGACATATTCAGGACAACATAATGCTCGCCCATGAACTTGTTCGCAATTACCACAGGGACAAGGGTCCTCCGAGGTGTGCGGCGAAGATTGACTTGAAAAAAGCTTATGACATGATAAGATGGGAGGCTATTCTAGCTATTTTACAGAAGATAAAGGTTCCTCCAATATTCATTGAATGGGTCAAGGAATGTATTTCTACATCCAAGTTCTCCATATGCTTGAATCGATCTCCTAAGGGGTATATTAAAGCTACGAGATGCATTAGACTAGGGCTGAACAAAAAACCGATCAAACCGACTAAACCGATCAAAACCGAGCCAATTGGTTCGGTTTAAATTCGGTTCGGATCGGTGTCGGTTTTAAAAAATTCAAAACCGAAGTGGTCGGTTCGGTTTTTGGTTTCTATGTGATTTTAACCGACCGAATATATATATAATAAATAATATATATTTATATATAAATAATATAATATGTTTAAAATAGTCGGTCGGTTCGGTTTTATTTCGATTTTAGTCGGTTCGGTTACGGTTTGCATATATTAGAATCGGTTCGGTTTCAGATCGGTTTTGTTAATGGTCGATTCGGTTTCGGTTTGAAAATTTAAAAACCAACCTAGGTCGGTTCGATTCACGGTTTAGGTGAAAAACCGAACCGATGGTTCAGTTTTTAGCCCTACATTAGACAAGGTTGCCCAATGTCACCATATTTGTTTGTTTTAGTAATGGAAGTCCTCCATGTGCAGTTAAGAAAACGGGTTCAGCAAGGTCATTACCAGCTTCACCATAAATGCAAGGATCCCAACATTACTCACCTATGTTTTGCGGATGACTTAATAGCCTATTTCCATGGAGATAGAAATTCAGCGAAAGCATTGCTTGATGTGTTAACAAAATTTCAAGGCATGCACTGGGCTAGAGGTGAATTGCGATAAGAGCCAATTGTTCCTAGCGGGGGTTTCGAATGAGGAACAGTCCAGGATAACTGAGCATCTCCAATTCTCTGTTGGCAAGCTTCCTGTAAGATGCCTAGGATTACCTATGACATCTTCCTATTTATCTCATACCCAATGCCTCCCTATCATTGAGAAAATAAAGAAGAAAGTTAACTCTTGGAAGAATTATAGGTTCCTTACTTATGCAGGACGATGAGTTTTGATAAAATCATTCCTAGCAAGCATGCATATCTATTGGAACTCATGTTATGGCCTGCCTAAGTAGACTCTAGATTGCATTAATGCTATTCTTAGGAGCTTCCTATGGTCAGGTGTTGATGTAGCAGCAAAAAAAGCACTCGTTCGCTGGGATAATGTTTGCTATCCGTATAATGAAGGGGGACTTGGCGTGAGAGACATTTGAGCTGGAAATGAGGCTGCTATTATGAAACATATCTGGAGTATTATGACTCGCAGAGACTCAATTTGGGTCAAGTGGATATACAAATACCTGATTAAACGGCAAAACTTTTGGACCATGGAAACACCTAGGGATGCTTCCTGGTGTTGGAGGAGGATCCTGGAATGTAAAGATAAGGCCTCACGAATAGTTTTACACTCCATAGGTAATGGACAAAAGACACTATTCTGGAAGGAGCCATGGCACCCATTAGGAATTCTTCTTGACAGATTTCCTACAGAATTACTATATGACTCAACCTTACATAAGGATGCAAAGGTCTCGGCCATAATAAGGAATAACAGGTGGCATGTGGCTCCAAGTGTAGAAGGTAGCATTGTTGAAATAGGAAGCTACTTAGAGGATGTTGAACTAGACACTAGCAACCAGGATGAAGTGTTGTGGACTGCCAGCAATGATGGTCAATTCCAACTCAAGTCCACCTATGAAGCTATAAGGAAGCGTAACAGGAAAGCGGACTGGTCACCAGTAGTATGGTTCAAGGGAAACATTCCCAGGCACAAATTTATCACCTGGCTACTGGTGCATAAAGCACTGAAGACATTAAGCAAATTAAAGAAATGGGGAGTTGTCCAACAGGATACATGTCCTATGTGCAATCGAGACAGTGAAACAGACAGTCACATCTTCTTTGAATGCAGTTACTCGCAGTATGTATGGAAGGAAATGTTGCATTATCTTAGCTATTCCCGACAATTTTCAGGCTGGGAGGAAGAAGTTCAATGGTGCGGCCAACATTTCAAAGGAAGTAGTCTCAGCTCTCAGGTTAAAAAGGTCACGTTCAATGCTACGGTGTACTACATCTGGGCTGAAAGGAACAAAAGAATTCATGAGCAACAATACTGCGTAGGTACTGAGCTAGTGAAACGCATATACACTGATGTTCGTTTCAAATTCAGTGTGGACGAACTTATTGTGGAAGATAGTCCATATAATACAGTTTTTTGGTAGGTGGAACCTTGACACAACTTATAGAACTCAGGCCCCAGTCAGTTGCAGATGGATGAAACCTCCTTATGGTTGGCACAAACTGAACACTGATGGTTCACTAAGAAGAGATAGGGGTTGCTACGGAGCAGTGCTTAGAGATGCAGAGGGTGAAGTGATAGCTGCTTGCTCCAGGTCAGACAAGGGCCATACAGTTGTAAAACATGAAGTACAAGGCGTAGAGGCAAGCTTAAAATTAGCTAGTTTGCACCATATTCAAAAGCTGGAAATATGCACAGACTCTACTTGCGTTATCCAGTATCTAACTAAGTCCAGGGCTACAGCATGGGACATAAGAAAGATCATAAAAAGAATTTTGAGTATGCTGGGGTCACTTGAAGACTACAAAATAGAACATGCCTTCAGAGAAACGAATAGGATTGCCGATAAACTGGTGAGCTTGGTTCCAAATACAATATTCATGGAAATTGTTCCTAGTTCCTTTGCGCAGGATATGAAAGATATTAGGTATGAGGATAAGATAGGCAAGGTCTATACTCGGATGTAACACATGTATTTTTCAGGTTTGGGGATCCTAAATAACCCCCGCTCGCTTTCCAAAAAAATAATCTACGAAAAGATCTTTAAAATCTTCCTCGCCTATATACTCTATTGTGTTTTTCTCTTCACTAGTAACTTCGTTCCTCTTCTCATATTCTTCTATTATTTTCAATGTGTTTTCAACCTTAGTTAAGGTTAGGGGAATATCTATTCCTTTCACATAAAATACCCGTTCATTTGGGGTTCTTGGTGTCTGTGTTTCTTCCATTTGTTCCTAATTTACATGGGTGTGTTCTGTATGCAGTCCGCTGTTCTCCCTCTCTTCATCCCCGTCTGATAGAGTTTCCCTATTATGTGCCCTCTCTTCAATCTCCAAATTCAATTGGATTGGGTGAACCACCTCTACATCTTCTTGGTTTTCAACATCAATAATAACAGTCTTTTTTGCATCAGCTTTATGGGAGCTACTGCTCAGGACATCGTTCTTTGCTCCTTGTGTTTTAAACGTGTTCACCAACCACTCCCAAATGCTCCCGCCAAACCCCATCTATTCAAACCCTCCCTCCACTTTCACGCACGAACTTACATTCCACCAATGAGACCTTCACCAATCTCTTTTCTTGCAGATCAATGCACCTCCATGCACCAAATCAAGCAAATCCACGCCCAACTAAAAATCTCCGCCCGCATTCACAACAACTATGCCGCGAGTCGAGTTCATCTTTTGCTCTCCAGCGACCTAAATTACGCACCAATACTTTTCATAAAATTGAAGAACCCAATTCCTTTGAGCCCAAGCTAGTACCCCAAATCCCTCTGAAGGCATAACTTTGTATGTGAGGATGAGAAGATTGGTGGTTTTACCAGGGAAGCACACATTTCCATTTGTACTTAAAGCTTGCACAAATTAGTACTCGGTTAGGATAGGTAAACAGGTTCATTGTCATGTTCTGAAGTCTGGGTTGGATTGTGGGATTTCGTGGCTCACAATTTCAATCCATAGAGTTTGAAATGGAATAGGATTGCTATATATGTGACAGAATACAGATCTTATAAAATAGGATCCCTATTCTATAGGGATTTCTATTCTTATTCAGAAGTCATATACAGATCAGGCATACAGGTTTTCTTTTGTATTCAAACAAGGACACAGATGGGTTTTCAGGTCCTATTAGGACTGAAAATAGGAAGCAACGATTGCTATAAATATCAGCCTATTCCAGGGATTAAGTATTGAATTTTCTGAGGCAGAAAACAGGGTATTGGGGCTAGTTTTTATCGAGAGAAAATAGAATATTGGGGCTGTTTTTATTGACAGAAAACAAGAGTTTATTCGCAGCCATTGATCACAGTTTTCAAGGTAAGGTTTGAGTATTACCAAGGCAGAAAACTGAAGAGAATCTGCTGATTTTTCTTTGCATCGAAAGTGTAGGGAAGAACGGTATAATCCGTGAGTATAACGGATTACTTTCAGATTGAGAGTTGAGAGAACTGGAAACTGTTCTCAAGAGTTTGTACTTCTCAGATTACTCTTTCATAATAAAGAAGCTCGTAGTTGTCCCGTGGATGTAGGCACATTGCCGAACCACGTATATCTTGTCTATTTACTGTTACTGATTGTTAGACTCTTACTTTTACTTGCAAGTACCAATTAGGTTCGGGCGTGTTTTGAGGATAATCATACAACATGGATTTGGATGTGTATGTAGGTAATGGTTTGGTTCGGTGTTATAGGTTGTGTTTGTGTGCTGAAGCATACAACATGTTTCAGGCATAGGTTGATTACATAACGTTATATGTTATTTTGGTACCAAAGTAAGCAAATGGTAATTATTTAAGACATTAATGAGGTGTTGGTTATTGTTCTATTACCATATCCTTTATGCACTCGATAGTGTTGGATGTATGGTGCATCCAGGTAATTTAGTGAGTGAGAATGTTATAAACCGTACCATACAATAAAATTTGTGGATGCACAGAAGAACATGAGTTCACTTTATTTGGAAGCTCTTGATAGTTTCCTGGACTAGGTTTTCTGTTTCCAACACTAAAAACTGAAACAAGTTAGTCTGGAAGTTGTTTGTTTCACGTCAATTCAGTCTATTGGAAGTTCTTTATAGGATCACCCATTGTATTCAACCAGAATTTTATTCATGACACAAAAGTGCAATACAGAGTACACAACATTACTAACATAGCCGCATCTATTTCGAACTTAGTTAAGTAGCTAACGTGGTAGGTGCACAACTATCTTTAATGCAAGCAAGCACATCCATGTATTCTCTTGTGATTGTGAATGAATCATAGACATTCCCATCACTGCTTTTCTTGTATTCAAACAGCAAAGATGTGTGATTGAATGCAGTCATCTTCACAAACCCAAAATCGTAGTCTTGGTACAAGCTCCAACTAGGCTTTAGACTCGAGAATTTTGACAAATGGCTGCCACCACCACCAGCCACAACGTGGATAGTCCCATTCCATAGGCCTGAGAAGTTATCTGTGTTCGAGTTCACACACGTATTCTGCATTGCCACCAAATTTCAGGATGTTATAAACAAAACCACTTGTACCAAGTTGAGCAATATATTTGGCAAGTTCTTTCGTAACTATGAACATGGCCGAAGAAAGCAATATCCACCCGGTACTTCTGCCACAGCTTCTGCAAGCTACCTCTTCCCATGGGCTCTTGGAATGATCCTTGGTTAGCATACTTAAAATTGGATGAGTAACCAAGGACACGATGAGTGGCAAAGATAAGCCATGGTTGCTTCTGCCTATCTGCAGCTTGAAAGCATTTCTCAATGAATGCGTATTGTTCCGTTCCTTCTCTCCAGTCATGTTCAGAATCCCCTATACAGAAGTGGAACATACCATAGTCCACTGAGTACCTACATACAAGAAAATAATGTCAATCTTCACAATATCATCATGACTTGTTTCCAATTGGTTCCTGCAACCTGTGTATGTTCAAAATATTGAAAATGGAGTAAAGTGAGGAACATGTTTGAAATTAAGATATGTTACCAGTATTTAGCGCGGTTATCAGCTGGTACATAGAACATGGTTTCTGCTGGTACACCACATTCTCCGCCTGAATCTCCTGTATTAAAGAATGAACCCGAGTTTGGCCAATCACGTTCATGATTACCACTGAATACAGAATCCACCATAGTTAAGTAAAACTTTTGCTCGGCAAGATAGCCTTGAAAAATTAAGCACTTGATATGTAATATATACCAACCTAGCAACCATGCATGGTACAGCAGAGGCAATTGGTTCGACCATTTCTGTGAACTGATCCCACTGGGAGATGAATCCATTGGCATAGGGTAAGTCACCAATATGGAACACAATGTCATAGTTTTCCAAGTCCTTTGTGAGCTGGTCTGTGGTGACAAGTGCCCCTGGTTGGTAATTTTGGTACTCATTTGAACCATCTCTTTCTGCCTACAGAAGCAAAACATACTCTTCAATTAGCAAAAACGAACAACCCTTAATAAATCAGATGGTAAGCAGATGAAGTCTGTGGTTTATGGTAGTACCTTCCCAGTATCTCCAAAAATTATAACACGTTGAAGAGAATTTTGACCAGGATATGTGGGTGCAGTGAACTTGTAGGTCTTGTTCCAGACATAAGTGCCACTTTCATATAACCGATGCCCAAAGTCTATATGTGTACCTTTTTTAATCATGAATATTATACTCAGTTCTGCAATCTATCTTGCACATATGTACTTATGAATGGTTAAAATCTTCTATTAGATGTATTTATCAATGGCTGTTGGGAAACATACTCTAGATTTGGCCACAAGTTCCTCAAGAAACTGGTATGGAAGAAGACAGGATCTCGCCAACCAACGGTTCTTGCTGGTGGGCCTAAAAGTGGACAATGACACTCGTATAAGAAACTTGTATTACACAGATTTATAGGAAATGAACGAGTTAGATAAGAATGAATATCAAGGTATGAACATATATGGTGTCAACATACCACACATGCTGGTTTGCGTGAAAGTTAGAGTCCCAGCTGGGGATCTTGTTTGAGTTTCTCCTTTTATTCCCCATTCAACCAACGGGATTGCCTCATCCACATCGTAATCACTTGACCAAGTTACTGTCATCTGCATAAGTACATATAGATATTGATTGACTGATCATGTATGGTTTATTAGTATCCATATTTATGAACTCAAAGTTCAATAAGATGGATTGATATATATAGTTGCCTCATCCCAAGACTTTCCAATGGCAAGACGGGGGTAAAGAGGCGCCTTTGGATTCGCAAACGCGATTTTGTTTGAGACAGCTACTAGCTTTGGCTACAGAATTCAAACAAACAAAAAAGATGAACAAGCAACTTTAGATATGGCTAAAATTTACATCCTGGATTCAAACTAGCATGCTTTCAGGTAGAAAATCAAAATGATTACCATGGCTTCACTTAGTAGATCCACTGTCCGAGTAAAATAATAACGATTTTCTAGATTACTTACATTTTTTAGTCCACCCGAAAATAAACCGAAGGCAATATCATAGCGTTGATTGATCAGTCTGAAGCGTAAAGAACCTATCCCATTGCTTGGGTATAGTGGAGTAGAGTAATTTGCAAACTTGTACTGAAAATACATGAATCAACAGTCCGATTAGTACACCAGTCAAACTATCATATAAGATCATCTTTTTGCTCTTTTATGTTTTTTCCAATACCTTGATTGGGGCAGAAACTAGCAATGGAGTGAGGTACTCAGGTTTGCCGAAGGTGGGTTCATATATGGAAGCACTACAAAATGAACAAGTTAAGTAACCAGGAAAAAAAAAGGAAATTAAAGAAAAGAAAGGTAGAGAAGGGATGATTACTTGAACTTGGCTGGAGAGAAAACTGCCACCCAATCATCTACAGATGGATTGGGGTGCCGAAAATCAACAGTCACCCATTCAGTACTTTCTCCCTGTAAATCCAACAATAATGTCACGTTTCAAATCTCAAATAAAACCATAATCCCTTTGGAATTATTTTTAAAGAGGATGATGCCTCCAGTCAAGGCTCTAGTTCCGCCACAAATGATGTTATATGTGGCACTTATCATCCGCTACAATTGATCCATTTTTGGTGGTGAACGGGACTAAGTCCTGACACCCGTGGCTCAAAGACCACAGGCATCACCTGTGGTAATGATACAAACGATCCCCTAGCAAGGGGGTCATGGCAGTATAGTCCATTTCCGATTTAACCTAGGGACTTTTGAGTTATTCATAATATAATACATTGGATAATATGACCAAATCTACATACTGCAATACACAAGTCCTACCTACCTCAACACAACTTAGAACACAAATCAATTGATATATTAAAATTAAGTTGAAACTCTTAACCAACATATCGATGCTTGTCATGACCAAAAACTTTTAAGGAAGGGCAAACAAGGTTGTTTTTAATGGACTCCTGAACCATAAATATGTTGCAGCAGGGCTTTTAATTGCATTTACGTCCCACACAGACCATCATTGAATAGATATAGCCGCGTTTTGTAAGTTGGCAATTTGACACCAATTTTCAGTTTATAGATTAGATAGATGCATGGTGTTATTATACCTTGAGACCAAGAACATCAGGGCTCGCAGAAATCGAAGCATGACGATGAATGGCAACCTGAGCTTTGTGCATTGCAATGGTGGACAAGGCTATGAGTGGATCATGGGAAACACTTCTCCTCAGTCCTCACTAAACCTAACAAACAAAACACCAAAACCATCAACCATTTGCACCTCACCATCCTCCTTCAACACAACTACCACTAAAACTCACTCACTCAAGAAGAGAAGAAAAGCTGGCAAGTGATGAGGTCTATAAAAATATGATTGATCTATTTATAGACTCTCTTTCATCGCTTTGATTGCTGTTTTATTATGGGGTACATGCATGAATCACGTTTTGGTAGGGAGATATAAATTATTTTATTGTAGATCCAATAATTGTAAAAAATTTAGTGTAAAACATTCAATTATTGTTGTATTATCGCGCCAACAAATGATATCAGAGCTGATGGTTCAGTGGGGAACTTGGCAAGTGGTGCAAGGCAGCATATTGTTTTGGGGATCAGGTGCGAGGTAGGTACAGATTAGTGGATGGATTGTAGGATGTGTGATGTAGATTGTTGGATTGAATAGTTCCACATCAAGTAAGGAAGAATTGTCACTAAGGTGTATAAAAAAGTGATCCACTCCCTATATAGTGAACCTAAATGCGCGCACGTACTTAGCGTGGGCCAACAACCACACCTTCCCTACAAACACCATCTTTTGTACTCAAGAGAAAGAATACATAAGGAAAAGAGGTCCTCTTCTTGGTTGTCTGATGTTGGAACAATAATGCATCAACAATAATGCATCAACAATTCTAAAATGCATTGGGAATTTAACTGGGATTTCGCGTGGATGGTGCTAGGCACGTGCCCATTCAGGCGTGCCAGGCACGTGTGATTAAAGCTGACAAAAAAAAAAAAAAAAAAACAGAAGGAGAAACTCATCCTCGTACCACTACAAAAAAAATGGAAATCAGCGACGGCTAAAAACCGTCGCTGAATGAGCCAAAACCGTCGCTAAAAGGTATCAGCGACGGCAGACCAACCGTCGCTATCCCGTGGCTACATTTCTGGTCGCTATTTGATTCAGCGACGGTACAATAGCCGTAGCTAATTAGCCACGGCATAC
This sequence comes from Berberis thunbergii, assembly GCA_003290165.1. Classification (NCBI taxonomy): domain Eukaryota; kingdom Viridiplantae; phylum Streptophyta; class Magnoliopsida; order Ranunculales; family Berberidaceae; genus Berberis; species Berberis thunbergii. The sequence continues at coordinate 173,772 of QNQO01001638.1, forward strand.
ACCCGTCGCAAAACTGTAAACTACCCGTAGCTAACAGATTTTTTTAAAAAAAATTTTTTAATAGCGACGGCAAAATACCGTCGCTAATTGATTTTGTTTTTAAAAAATTTAACATTTATTTATTTTAGCGACGGTATTTTAGCCGTAGCTAACTGATTTTTAAAAAAAAAATTGAAATTTTTTATTTTAGCGACGGGCGTTTGGCCGTGGCTAACGAATTTAAAAAAAAATATATTAAAAATTTTTATTGTAGCGACGGCCTTTAAGCCGTAGCTAACTGATTTTTTTAAAAAAAATATAAATTTTTTTTATTTTAGCGACGGTTTGTAGCCGTAGCTAACTGTTTTTTAAAATAAATATATAAAATATTTTTATTTTAGCGACGGCCGGTTAGCCGTAGCTAACTGATTTTAAAAAAACTTATAAATTTTTTTATTGTAGCGACGGCAATTAGGCCGTGGCTAACTGATTTTTTTTTAAAAAAATTTGTTTCTTGTAGCGACGGCCTTTAAGCCGTGGCTAACAAAATAAAATTGAAAAATAATTTTTTATATTTAAATTATATTAATTTTAAAATTTAGCATATACTTTTTTTGTCATTATATTAATTTTAAAATTTGGCAAATTATAAACATCTTAAACTTGAACACAATTAAATTAATTTTTATATACTCAATAAATTGTCCATCACAAAAAAATACAATCCCAAATACTGTCAACCTCAAATTGAAATAACTACATAAAACAAAATTGTGATCGTCTATGGGACATTAAACAAAATTTTTACATACAACACTGCTATGAACCAAATTACTGGACTGATTCCTACAACTTTGAAATCTTCTTCAAGTGATCTGTTGATGTATTTCTGAAAATCAAATTTATTCGCATTTTGGGGGACCAAATGTGCCTGTTAATCACAAACAACATGTTTACTCACTAAATCTATAAAATTCGTACAAGTAACTCGCTTTTACGAAGAATATGACTTACCATTATAAATTCATGTCTCACAGTAAAATAATCGACCTTGACGACAGATCGAAAGAACTGTCTAAAGAAGCATGCCTGAAACAATAAGCAACATACTGTTAGCTAGCTAGATTAATCATTCATGCTTATAATAATTGGACTTATTCAGGAAGCATGAAGCATGAAGTAGTCATGGCTGTCCAATTTAAGAATGGTCTCCAATTTGTTGATTCACAAGTCAAACTCTGTATTTTTCAATCTATTCGGAACGGATTGCAACTTTTTCAATAATAAATTAGGTGAGTTGTACACTTGATGCGTCGATAATTAAAGCTATATAAAATTAAGCAGACATTGTAGTCACCCTACCCAAAATGAATCAAATTTAAACTAGATGTGTCTAATAATATACATCATTATACTTGGATACTTGGAACACATACATCATAAGGCACTATACATTGATATACTTTGCAGATACTTGGAACACATTCATATTTAAGTAGGCAAATTTTGTTATATCTTCACAATTCATTTATCTTATGGGATTGAATCAAATCAAGGCACTATACATCATTATACTTTGCAGAATTTAATGGAAAATGCATAATAGTGTTGAATTCATAATCAGAGATAATATTTAACAAAAGAAAACATGGTTTGATTCTTACAATCCAAAGGAGAACGGGTGACTTGCTCCAGGAATTCAACTGCCTTCTCCCGTTTGATGTGTCTCTAGCAAATCTAAACCTCTCCGGATCTGTAGCACAAATATATTTTAGTACATCTTATCTATTGGAGTAATTCACACATTTATTTTACAATCCATTGAAGTAATTCACACATTTATTAATTAGTAGACATTATTGCATATGTGGCAATTTTTTTTTTTTTCTATTCAAAACGAATTAATAACTCAACAATTTTGATAAATCTATCAATCTTTGAAACATTCAATTACCATGTGTATACTGATACTCCACTGTTCTTGTGTTAGGAACTAACCTGTGTTTGAATACGTTTCTTGCAGGAATTGATGATATCAAGCTATTCCAGACTAATTTGATCTGTCAGACAGTTGATATCTTGAAGAATAGAATCTTGCAAGCCACAAACAGAGTTGAGTTGCTGTTACAAAAGACTGACAATAACAGAGATTGCTTGAGAAGAAGAATTGAATTGAATCAGGCATGTTTCGAGATCGGGACGGGATCGAGATGAGTTTGATCAATCCCAAAATGACCCAAAAAAATCGGGACGGGATCGGGTTCATTTAGAACCATGTTTCGGGTTTATCTTTAACTGAATTCAACTATATATGTAATTCTAAGCTCAGTTGGACTGCATATGTAGAACATTGTTGGCTCTACGATCTTAGCCTTTCATACTCTTTAATATGCTGATTTCATGGCTAAATTTGGCAAAGCTTGAAACTTAATTGTAATTAACAAATACTGACGAAATTCGGCACACAGACCATGAATAAAGATATACATGACGAAATTCGTCAGTCCAACAATTAGGTTCTCCAAATCCTTGCAATTTCTGGAACATGAGAGGTGCTTATATAGGCCTAGGGAACTTTCTCTTTTATCCTTTTCTAAAAGCTGCTATATATATGAAAAACAAATACTGAAAATAAAATAAAAATGGCACACCTGTTAGGCCTCTGCAATGCATTCAAATGCCAGCCTTTTGATGACATTATATCATTTACTTCGAAAATGTCGATATCTTTCGAACCGAAAGCATCAATAGTCATATCTGGCCTTCCAATGATAAATAGCTCTGGTATCTTCTTTATCCTGCAGAACAAACTCAACAAAATAAATGTGATTTTCTTCTCTCTTTTAAGGTACAATCTAAGCACAAAACTAAATTTCCAAGAAAAAAATATCACTGACCCTTTCTGTAGGCTCTTAGATGCTTCCATGATCCTATTTGTGTTTTCCAAGTATCCTACAAGAACACAGTTTTTTTGCCACATAATTTTAGTGAAAACTGAGGAGCAAAGGAGGGGGAAAATTAAAAGGAAAACCTTCAATGATCTATATAACCTTCTTGGCCTAAAGCCATCATGGCCGCCCAAGCCCCAACACTTAATCCCCCAGGCCTGCTTCCGGCTATGGTAGGAGAAATATAAAGACCCCCTGACCATTCCGTACGTAACTGCAAAAAAGAAGAGGATTTAATATGATATGAGATTTATCATTGACAAAGTACAAGTTTACCAGTAAGAGAGATTCGCAGAAAGAAAACAGAAAAATACAGATCAGATGTAAAAGTTGATAGACATGTTCAAACCATCTATAGTAACTTGCCCGTGAGCCCATGTCAATCTGATTTGGTTATTCATATTTTAAACATCGTATTTGAATACAATACATTCTACTGGTTTTCAATAATCAAAAACATTATCCAAATCTCACAATTTTACATAGTAACTTTCCTGTAAGCCCATGTCAATCTGATTTGGATATTCATATTCTAAACATTGTACCTGAATGAAAACATTCTACTGTTTTTCAATAATCAAAACAACGTTATCCAAATCTCACAATTTTACTAAATGTTGAATCATTGGAGCACATGTTTCACTAATATGGTGTCGTTGAATGCATGCCAAAATTGGAGCTTCAGAAGTAACAATGTCAAATATGAGTATGTATACGTCGAGGTGTCAACTGTCAATGAAACACATAATCCTCAAGTTAAGCCATCCTTGCAGCAATGCATCAAATAAATAAATTTCACAAAACAACTTCCAAATCTTTTATTCAACATGTGCCAGGATCAGAATAGAGAACGGTGTTGGGACTGGGGATGAAGAGAGCGAAGCAATCTCGTGTGCATGTTGTGAAGTGGTTTTGAGGGGTTTCGCTCTTTTCACCCCTGGACCCAACAAACGGTGTATCTATGAAAAGACAAGTGCAGTGAATATTTGAAAACTGAAAAGTAAGAGACTCACCTGCCACAAATTGGTGCTGTTGAAGAAGTTCAGCGATAGCCATAAAAGAGGTCCATCGGCCAACAGAAAATTATAAAAGAATTAGCACACAACTTACCAAGTAACAAAATATATAACATGCATACTTCTTTTATAAAATACAGAGCAAAAGTCTTGAACAACTTCTACGATAAATATAAAAGTACAAGCAAGATCATGTAAGTGTTCGCTAAGGATTATCATTACAAAATATATTTCTGGGACAAGTTAGAGTCCATAGACATATAGGTAGAGCTAATGAGTTTGATAAGTTTTATTCATATCCTTTTTATCAAAAATTTCCAATAATCTCAATCCTCTTCCATAGATTAAGTAAATAAGAATAAAGATACGAGTTACTAACATTTTGAGCCGATGAAGATAGACCCACTGGCCAAATACATTTCATAGGCAAGTATCATAAACGATAAGTAATACCTTTCTGATGTCATGATTCCTGTAAAGGACTATACTTGTTCCCTTGGGTGCCAACCCATACTTATGAACATCAGCTGATATCGATGTCACTCCTTCAACAGAAAAATCAAATGGTGGAATTGGATACCTAAAGAAAAAAAATTCAAACATTTAATACCGACATAAAATATTTACTTCCATAAGTTCGGAATAGAAACGGAGCTGGTAAACATAGTAATGCTAACAGACAGTGGGTGTGTTAAGACAAGCGGCTCTTATGGTTGTTGGGAAGTGAAAGTGATATTGTATGAACCTTCTAATATCAACATTGTATCTACTTATGTTGCATGAATACTCTCTTACTAGGAAAAAGGACTAAGAAAATTATATTAAAAATTGTTAGGTGTCATGGGTATATTGGTAATTTCCTATTACAAAATTAGTCTTAAATCTAGCTTTATTGTACATGAGTTTTGAGAGTAACTAATGTAATAGATAACGGAGTTGTTACAGGTCTAAAAGCCGAGAGTTAACTCATGCCAGTAGGCGAAGGGACAAGATAAGAGGAAACTTTTGAACAAAAGCCAATTGATTGTACAAGTACCAAAACACGAACCTTTTAAGCTAGCAATGTGTAGTGCATTGCAGTGCAGAAGGTGGTGAATGCTCACACTGGACTGCGGTTTGGCTGGACTGCGGTTTGGCTGGACTGCAGACACGCGTAACATTGCAGTCCAGGTGGTGAAAGCGTGGCTGGACTGCGGTTTGGCTGTACAGTCCGCACTCTGCAGCACAGACAGCACTGTGGTCTGCGTAGACAGAGTGCGATGCGTGCTTCTGCTGTTCGTTTCAGGCTTAGCAGGGCGGAGATTGAAGTCTGCTGGGAACAGGTTTGGTTCGCTTGCAGGACCCCAAGACAGGGTGCGATGGTTTTCTAGCTTGGAAGCCAGAGTGCGATGCTGACAGAGTCAGCATTCTGCGGTACGCGCTGTTACAGCGCCAGTGTCTACATTGCTGCGATTCAGAGGTCGTGCGGATAAGGGAATGCGACGTAGCGGAGCAGACGCGTGTCACATTCCGCACTCTGCACACAGACAGCATTGTGGTCTGCGTAGACAGAGTTGCTTCTGCTGTACGCTTTTCATCTTCAGTCTGATATCAGTCAACTGTAGCTTACTTGATGTTGATCTGACAATTGCTAGTTCAAAACCCTCCTACTAATCACCCATTGAACACCCAACGAAGAGCCGATGAACACCGCAACACATACTAACATCATATAATAAAATTCCCAAAACAAAACTAATATTTGAATTCTAAACTGGGGGGATGTTCTAGCTCCCCAAGTCAAAGGAGAATGAAGACTATTCCATTTCTCCGTTGAAAACCTCACGATCTCCGTTGAAAAACTATTCCATTTCTCAGTCACAAACACCACATTTTTCTTTATACTGACATCCATCAATTCATTACAAAGACGGGTTTGTAATCCCACATGCCTTCTTAGCCCACCTTCCGACCAAACCACCCCAACAATCATTTTATTTTCTTTTGAAAAGGCACCCTATTATGAGCAAGTACTATTCTATAATTTAGCTCGTTTGGTTCCAATAATATCGACAACTAAAAAATAGTTAGAATTGATGATGGGTGTGTACTCAGCTAAGCATTATTGCGATTTATTTAAGAGTTCTTATGTTTTTAGTTCATTTTTAATGATTTTCCCTCTCAGAGAACGGCTTTTCTATTTTTAAATTCGAAACCTGCAGAGTATAGTTCAAAACTTGACAGAGTCAGCATTCTGCGGTACGCGCTGTTACAGCGCCAGTGTCTACATTGCTGCGATTCAGAGGTCGTGCGGATAAGGGAATGCGGCGTAGCCGAGCAGACGCGTGTCACATTCCGCACTCTGCACACAGACAGCATTGTGGTCTGCGTAGACAGAGTTGCTTCTGCTGACAGAGTGCGATGAATTTTCAGCTTGGCAGCCAGAATACGCTGCTGACAGAGTCAGCGTTCTGCTGTACGCACTGTTACAGCGTCGGTTTTTGGCTGCTACATCGCTGCGACTAAGAGTTCGTGAGGATAAGGTGGGTGCTGTCCAGGTTCCTGGGCGCTGGTTATTTGGGATGAGTTCGTCTTGTGCTTTAAATATGCAATGGACTTCACGACAAGTTTTGTTTTAATTTTTTCTTTGTGTTTTATACGGGTAAAGTCGTCACGTACCCCCGTACGTAGCGGTTGTAAAGAACACATATACTACACGCACACATATACTACACGAACACATATAGCGCACGAACACATATACTACACGCACAAAGAAATAGAAATACGCATTCATGCAATCAAATGAAGGAATGCACAAGTGTGAACAAAGAACACAATATAAAGCTTCTTTAATTTATTTTAAATTTTATTAACTATTGAAAGTAGTAAGAGATGGGAGATTATGTATAAACATGCCTATCTAGTGTTAGGGGTGGGCACGGGACGGGATGGGACGAGATATGCCCATCCCAATCCCATCCCGTTCATACGGGATCGGGATGGGAAAAACCTCATGCCGACCTCGTCCCATCCCAAACAGGTTCGGGACGGGACGGGATCAGCGGGAAGCCTGGACTATTACATTCCCCTACTATTACATTTCCCTACTAAAGAATTGTTTTATTGTCTTTCAATTCTTTAGTTGCCTGCAAATATCTTAAAAACCATACTATTACATTCCCCTATATGGCCTTGAAAGCTTTACTTCATTTGAAAAAAGAATTCTCAGTACTAGCAATCAGCTGATGCACAAGTAATGTTTTTCTCTTTTAAGCCTATCCTATTTCGTTTTAGTCATACTCTAAAACCTTTCTAGCTACACTCCTTGAATAAGGTCAAATGGTAGCATCCACCAAGGAGTGCTTGTGAGGTAAACACACTCTCATTTAACCTATTAATCTTTAGTTATAGACACCCTCTAGCTGACATTGATAGTCGGACATGTGCCCGCATGAATTTCACCCAAGAACCTCATTACACTGGGCTTAATAAACCCAAGAACCTCACCCAAAGTACCCCCTTTGTCTTGTAATAAACAATCATCATCCACTCTTTTCCTAAAACAATGTCATTTTTTTCTCACACTCCTTCTATCATCTTCTTCCCCAAATCTCCACCAAACAATTTCTGTAAATCATAATATCATCTTCTTTCCCTTCACCAAACAAACTTTTTATATCATAATATTAGGTTGTTCAAACTTTGTATATCATAATATCTAGCTTTTGTATTTACTAGAACCTTTAATCTGAGCTTAATAAACAGAAAATCGTTAAAAAAAAAAACTTGCAAATGAGATTAGTACCTTGTGTGGAGTCTTGGGCACCTTCCTGGGGGGTTTGGGAGGCGTCGCGGCCTCACAAGAAACCCCAGAATCATGACCTAGAACCGAAGGCGCTTACGGGGAACCAGCGTACAGCCGCAGAATAACTGCATCCACGCATCCACAGAATATAAAATACTGCATCCACGCAGCCGCAGAATATAAAAAACCCCAACCACGCAGCAAGTCAAGCTACAGCACTAGCATCGCAGTCGAACACAGCATCGCAGCAGTCCATCAAATCGCAGACAGCAGTCAGAACACAGCATGGCAGCCAGAACACAGCATCGATGCAGCAGCAGTCCATGTGAACACATCCAGAACACAGCATCACAGCAGTCCATATCATCGCAGCTTCGGACCGCAGTAAACGCAGCACCCATCCAAACAGAGAACACTATGTTTTGCGACAGACTGCCCAGTCCAGTGCGCACCCACCGTGCTGCTGCTCGTCCCCTAATTGCAATCCTGTTTTGCAGTTCCCTGCAGTCCAAAAACAGAGATATTCCCAGTTTAGAAAGCATACCAAGCACATTAGATTTGAATTAGATAACTACAACATACCAAGCACATTCCAGTTTTTAATCCCTTATGTTCATCACATAAGTGTCCAGAATCATCCTTCATGGCCATGATAAAGCGACTCTAACTTACTTGCATAATAAACATACATAATAATAGTTTAGAAGGTCTCTCTATACATAATAAACATACAGATAATTAACAATGTTCCTGGTCACTATACCCTGTGGGCCCAACCCATTATGCCACCTATTTCTTAAAGACTTTTGAAACACTTTTGTATCCATATGATATTTCATTCATGTTTTGACAGACTCACAGTCATTAGTACACCTATACAGGTTTTGAAATACAGAAATCACATCCCAAGAAATCAAGTGTCATTTCATAAAATGCAAAGTGGAAAAATACCAATTTATATTAACGGTCCTTCATCATTAATTCAAATACCACATTATGGGGTTTAACACGGCAGATATTTGATAGATGTGATTTTAATGGGAAAGAGATCACCTCTCCCAAAACATCAATGCATTTGAAACCTCCATGTCAATGTGACAGAGTGATCAAAATGCAAAATAATTCTAAAGTGCGAGGCCAAAACCCCAGTGCAATTATGAGAACTGAGAGCTGATAAAATATCACATATTTTCTGTAGGTTAAATGTGCAAATCTTTTCACGGAAAATTACTTCTTCATATTGGTGAAAACATATTCAAGAGATAATGAAGACAATTTCCATTTTTATCACTATAATAACAGCATTTGCATCTATAAAGTGACTGGCTGAAACAGATAATAAAGCACTGAACATGCGAAAACGATGTTGCACGCAGTATTATTTGTATAACATTGTAAAATGGAAAGTTATATGAAACCAACCCATTCACACCTCATTCTCTACTGTCCCGTTTGGAAGCAATTTCACAACTTCATGTAGTTAAATGCATCTAAAGCCATAGAAAAATGAATTCTCTAGTTGTAAATCTAAATACTTTTCTCAATCAAATGCATAAAACTGTCCCAATTGCCAAAGACAAAGTAACTAAACATGTTAAAGAGAAATTTAAAACTAGAGATTCAAGTTTTAGAATACATACAGGTCATATATCACCTTTTAAACCAATTTGGCATAGCGAGATTTTCTGCAGGTTTAGACTCTTTGACAACAGGGGAAGGGGCTGGAACTGGAACAGCAGGCTCGGGTGCAGATTCCTCAAACTTGATGGGTTCCGAGATAAGATGTAGGCCATTCAAATACTTGATTTCATCTTGAAGGAAGGGAATGGAATTCTGATCTGTAGTCTCATCTCCTGCCAACAATGATTAAAGAACATGCATGCAAAGTTAAAACACATACAGAACACATGCTGCAAAAATTCAGATTTAGATGGCACTACTCAAATTTAGACACGGTAATAAAAACCAACCCAAAACGACTTGGGTGTCTACGAGGAGCTCCACTAGCTCCCTGATCTGAGTCATCTGCTTTCTCACGTTCATTTACCTATGCATTCAGCAAATTGTTACTACTTTTCCAAGCAACCTTTTACAAGCATACAAATAGCATTCAAGCAGCATTCAGCATTCAAATTAGCTATGTTTAAAGTTTAATTATTCATGTATTTAGTTGCGTATGGTTAAAGTTTAATTACTCAACCTGCCTGGCTGCGTCGCGGATCCCATTAGAGGTTGCATGTTTGACATGAATGCTCTAAATGCCTCCATATCATTGGTCAACGTGTCTACCTTCCGATTGGTTATCTCCAGATTTGCTGTCGTTGTCTCCAACTTTGTTGTCGTTGTCTCCAACTTTGCTGTCGTTGTCTCCAGCTTTGCTTCAGTGGCTGCTAGCTTCTCCTTCGTAGCTACTAGCTCTTGTGCAGTTGCATCATGCGCTGAAACCAGCTGTTGCTTAGTAAGCTCATGTGATTGCACTAGTTCACGTACTTTGGCATTAGCTTCATCCCCCCTGCATTGCGGAGCATTGTTCGAGTGACGCCAACCCCATACATCTTGGCCCTCCCATGTCCATCCCCCCCCATCACATCTCTAAACGCCTCCTCCCTATTCATTCCCTCTTGGCCATCTGTTGGTTGTGTGAGTTGTTCCATTTGCGACTACATCAAAACAGATGCACATACCCATAAACCATAAATGATCAAATACAGTTTATGATGGTTAACAACATTTGAACAATACATTAACTAGGTACATTCATATAATTCAATAGAATATAACGTACATATCTCCTTGCTGCTTCAGGCTGAGGGAATAATCCATCAGATAATGTGTAAGTTGCTTTGAACATTTGCATTCGATCTGGTTCTTGTCCATTTGGGTTTTTTTCTCTCTGGAATAATACAAATTACATTAAAATAATATACATAAGCTAGTACATCTGCATGCATTAAGGGGTAATATATGAGCGGCATGGCATACAACATACATTATATATAGAAATCATTGGGAAAAAAAATTGCTACCTCTTCCTCCCATTTACGTGCAAATGACATGGTTCCACATCGATGAATCATCTTTAATCGGGCGCGATTTGATTTATTTTGTGCACTGACTTTCTGCATACAAACACAAATTCACAGTTACAATTCTTTTCAATCATATGAACTATCGTACTAGTTAAACTACAGTACTTAACATATACACCTTAAAATTTTCGCTCCTCCAGTATTGTACAAGCATCCGCCACTGAGCCTTATCCACCCCATCATCAGTGTGCTCATATTGTTGCTCAAGTGGTAGATCATACCTATGATATGCCTTAAACAAATTGTGTTTCCATTGTTTCCAACAATCGCACGCTTTAGTAAGGACCCATCTCTGTCAAATTTTATAATAAAGTTTTTTTAGTATAATATAATCACATGACGATATATAGAAACACTAATTATCAAATTTTAAACACTCGTCAAGATAGACAAATACCTTAGTTTTGTCCGTACAGTTTTCGAATGAGAACTTTGCCTGTGACAAAAACGTAGTATTCCAATAATTATCAAGCTACGATAAGTAATATAGAAATACTATTTGGGAAAATGTGCTATGTCGTATATTATTAAACTTGCAAGACTATTACCGATATTAGCTTCCAAATAGTGTCCTTCACATCTGGTGATATCTTCGGCCATTTGCAAGGTGAAAGAGGCACCTTACTTCCATCCCGTGCTATTATACCAATTTCAGTAGATACTTTTGCTGCTGTCTTGCCGATAGGCTGTCCAAATGCATTGCATTTCACCACCATCAATTTTATATGGTTTGGGCCTTCATATTGATGCATACCCTTGCGTTTCTTATATCGTTGTACTGCAATTCCAATAGCACCCAAAGTGAAATAAGCTATATATCATGAATATTAAAAAAAAAATCGATTTCCTCAAACTATGTCATATCTGGAAGAAAAAAAATTTTACACTTGCGATAAGTCAGCAAACATTACCTATACGAACAGCTTCATCCCTATGCCTTGTAGATAGGCGTCCATCCGCAATCCTCTCTAGTTGTTGTTCAACTTCATTCATATCATGGTCAGCAAGTTCTTGTTGATCTTCAGATAGCGGCTGTCCCTCTCCAGCAATAGAGGGAGTAATAGTCTCAGGGACTACAGTATCTGTTTGAGATAGTTGAGACACATGCTGTGACCTTTCCTGACTTGATATTGCTTGTGAAGTAGAAGCATGTTGTGATAAGGTTGCTCTTCGAGATTGCAACTGTCCTCTTTGAGTTAGACGCCTCATCTCTATATTATTTTAACCTGTTATAACATTCAAGATTGTACATATTCATGCATAGAAAAAATATAAGTTCAGAAAGCAACATCAAATGTATCACAGCCATAGAGCCAAATAGATTGAACCACATATATTAAACCATTGAATAAAATATAAGTATCAATCATATACTGTGCATATTGTAAAATAGCATTAAAGTTGAGATGCACAACATGTTCATCACCATCCATATTATCAAACTTCATACATTACTCTATGATCTTAGAAGACCCAACTTGCTAACACTCTATTACAACATCTTCATCACCATCCATATTATCAAACCTTCTAACAGGAACGGGCTCAGATTCAACAATTTCTTCTTCAGTGGATGTAGACGACTCTCCATTGACATCATAAAATTCTCTAGGCTTTATCTTAACAGGGACGTGCCACTCAGTTTTAACAGGATCTTGTACATAAAAGACTTGCTTCGCTTGTGAAGCGAGAATGTAGGGTTCATCCGTACATAGATTGGATTAAGGAAGACCAACAGTTGTTGTGTACTGTTTCTTTCCTCACAGATAACCACCGAGATTGAATTTCAATCTGTATTGATCTGAGAAGAGCAAAACTGGAGCCAGCTAGTTAGATCTTTTGGGTGGATTGATTTGGAAAGTCTGGTTGATTTCTGGAGATGGCTAAAACACAGGATGAACTAGAGATCAAGTTTCGGTTGACAGATGGGTCTGATATTGGCCCGAAAAGCTACTCTAGTGCAACAAGTGTTGCCGCCCTGAAAGAAAATGTCATTTCCCAATGGCCTAAAGGTTGGTTAATTATAATTATTCGACTCAAATCTTCACTGCATTAATGCTTCATATAATTACGTTGAGGTTATTGTAGATTTGATTGCTTTTTATTGGATGTTAGTTTAGATAGAAAAACCACATGCTATGTCAAGTGTAGAATTATGCACTGTTTCATGACCAATTAAATTCTCCAACAAGTATCTTAATATGTCTGTTGGGATTGAATTATATGCAACACATACGAGTTTTTGTGATAATTTTTTAGGTTTGTTTGCTTTGATTCTTCATTAACTGCTGGAAGTAGTACTTTAATTCCTTGTAAGGTATTTAAAGCCTATCTTGATGATTGAGTGCACTATCTCTGTTTGACAAGTTAGATTGATTTCTCTAAAGCTATACTTAGCTACCAGCATGAGAAATTGATGTGTTGCTAAATAGGGAGAGAAAAAGGAGAGGGTTTGCATGCAGAGTCATTAGAAATGCTTCAAAAGATAAAGTCCTCGAGGATTCTCTCCATATTGATTCAGCTATTCTTTTCTCTGTTGTTTTCTTATTTTCTAATTCATTTGTCATTAGATATTGAAAATGTAGTGCCTTGTGAACAGAGAAGGAGAACGGACCAAGGACAGTGAAAGATGTCAAGATAATAAGTGCCGGAAAGATATTAGAGAACAATAGAACACTAGGGGAGTGCAGAAGCCCAATCTGCAATATTCCTGGCAGTGTCACAACCATGCATGTCGTAGTTCAAGCCCCTTTAATAGAAAAAAGGATCTGGTAAGCTTCAAAGATTATTCTTTCATTGCTGATTTTCCATGCTGCGAAACATAAGGAAACCACTATTGCACTCTTAGAATTCCAGCTGTTGGATATGGTACAATTAATTCAGATAATTCAAGTGTAGCCAAAACATCTGACTTGTCGATGTTTTAGATCATTCATTTTCTTTTCTATACCTAGTCAAAGTTAACTAGTGCTATGACCTATTCCAACAAACCCCAGCTAAGAAGGTGGCAAACAGAACTAACCTTAGGACTTTGGCTTTTCACCTCAAGTTATATAGCATATATATACCTCACTCAAAATCTCATGGTTGAGGTTAGTTAGATGTTCATACTAAAATCCTAGTTTTAAAACATGAATAGAATTTTTAGCAAAAATAAAGCGATTTGTGTTTGACTTGAGACAAAAAACAATCTTAGGGGAAAATAGTTCTTGGTGATTTTTAAATTTGGAACTTTCTAACAGAGATGGAACAGAAAAAGAAAGGGTCAAATGAAGCAAAGCAAACCAAATGTGTCTGTACTATCTTGTAATCTTCAAAGGAACTTGTTGGAGGTCACTTTACCGGCTAATTTATTCGTACATAGTACACAACAACTGTGAGAATGTGTGGAGCCCTAGTTCATATTCGGTGCTGAGACGATTATGCTCAATCCAATCTTTTTCCATGTTGGAATCTAACTTAGCCTGGATAATAGTATGAAGATGAATTTATTAATTGACATTTATGAAAACCAAAAATTTATTCTTTTAAAAAGATAAAGTAAAACAAGTATATATTATACTTTATCTTTTACGACTATTCAAATTAGAAGCTTGCTCTTGTAAGGTTTTTCAAATGCAATATTCAAATTTCTGTATAATGTTCTATCCCTAAAAGCCATGCAAATGGAGGATCAACCCAAATATATCAAACGAACCCAAAGTTCAATGAAATAGCAAAGTTCAATGAAATAGTAATGATACAATAAAGAAAGTCTGGGATGCAACAAAGAAAACATATTCTGATGGTTCAGATGAAGCAAAGATTTATGATCTACATGAAGATCATATACAATGACACAGAATGGAACACCTGTTGCCAATATCTTTGATCAAAAGCCAGCAAACATTGAAACTAGATGCATAGAGATTGATCTTGTCCAATTTGTATATTTCTTGTAGGATTGGACAATATCTTTGATCAAATCCATGGAGAGATCTTGAGGAAGGAACTTAAACCTTACATGTGAGGCTGCATATGCACATGTTAAATGAAATAGCAACCAACAAGTAACCTTGTTTGAATCCAGTGTCATGCCCGAAGTCGTTGTTTTGGTTGCTATGAGGTCTAAGCAATCAAGGTCATCCATTCAAAACTTTGATGCCACTACACCCGCTCGTAACCGGTCTCCAATAAAGTGTTCCAAATGTGGTTTAGATAACCACACAATTAAGGATTGTGATGATGTTATTGGTTACCCAGAAGGGTGGGTTCACTAAGGGAAAACGATGGACTTGAGCAGAGTTTCATTTGCATCCACTGCATCATCCTAAGAGCTTATATCAAAGCCTCCAACAGGCACATCTAACTCCAAGGCCTTGGCCACCTTAGGTAATCCCTCCATCAGTCCTTCACTTACTTGTAATAGATAATGGATTATTGATAGTTGCGCTACTGATCACATGACATCTAGTATCACTGGGTTACACTCTACTAAACATTTAAACAAAACACATGTAACTAATACAAATGGAACCCCATCCCCAATTATGAGAGAAAGGTCCATTTCTCTCACATCATAATTAAGCCTCGATCGTGTCTTAATTTCCCTTTCACTCGACTATGACTTATTGTTCGTTTCTCAAATCATTGATTACCATAATTGTACTACAGTAAGAAATTGAGCGCGGGGGGGGGGGGGGGGGTGTTGGGTGGCACTTTGTTCTGTTGCGCCCCATCAATAGAATGCCATCTAGTACTCTTCTCACCATGTTGTCCACACCAAACCTCAAACCATGAGTCTTGGGTTGTGTTACTTAAGTCCATTTACATCCACACGAGTGTGGTAAGCTGGATCCACATGCATCTTTACTTAGGTTATCCCGTCATGTGCATCATTTGTGTGTCAATTATCCACTGTGTTTATTTTGAGCCCTGAATCATCCCAAGTGGACTTAAGCAATGAATGAAGAAATGGAGGCACTCCAAAAAAAATCCACATGGGAGATAACTGATCAACTTCATAACAATATAAAAAATTTGGATCTTTACACTAAAATTTGCAAAACAATATAAACCTAACTGAGAGATTCTACTTCCATCTTTAGACTAAGAGCCTGTGAATTCTACAATATAAACCTAAGAGTATGTGAATTCTACAATATAAACAATATAAACCTAAGAGTATGTGAATTCTACAATATAAAAATATAAACAATATAAACCTAAGAGTCTGTGATTTTATTTTTACTTACCTTGTTAGAGCACAAAAACCCTTGTTAGAGCACAAAAACCCCAAATTTCTCCCACCGTGAAGTTGAAGAAGATGAAGAATGAGATGATCTTCCTGATGCAGAAGGATTCCAGGCCCCTCAGCAGGTGACGCGGCGCGGGTTCTTCCTCTCAGACCTTCTTCCTCTGAAAATCTAGGGTTCTTCCCTTCAAAACATTGTTCTTCCTCTCAGACCTTCTTCCTCTCACAGTTTCTTCCTCTGAAAATCGCGCGTTTTCCTCGCAGAGATTCTTCCTTTCAAAACACCGTGACGCGTTTTGTCTAACCTTCGTCCTCCCAAAATCGCTCTTCCAAACCTTCTTCCTCTCTCTGCGTCGTCCTCTGCAATGATTCTTCCTCAACGATTCTTCCTCTCACAGGTTCTTCTCGGTGAATCTTCCTCTCACAGGTTCTTCTTCTCGGTGATTCTTCCTCTCACGGGTTATTCTCCTCAATGATTCTTCCTCTCACAGGTTATTCTCCTCAATGATTCTTCCTCTCTCTGATTCTCAATGATTCTTCCTCTATCCCCTTCGTCCTCTGTAAGTATCCCTCTCTTCACAAAGCATATAATCCAACGAGCGGGAAACCAAAATTATTTTCGCGCCGAGTGTTTATTTTGTGTATTTTTTTTTTTTTTTGTTTTTTTCGATTAGGGACGGGAAAAACCCGTAGCTAGGATTTGTATAACGTAGCTACGGTTATTATACCGTGGCTAAGTCAAATTTTCGTCAATATGTTTTTTTTTCAAATATACACTTATGGTCGGCATAAAACGTACCAAAGTGTTTTTATTTGTCAATCCCAAATAAGTAACAGGTGAAAAATCTCTCAGTTTGACTTTACCATCCAATTGACTCCTCGGTCAAATAAACTGCATGAAATTCATCCAAATTCAAATGGTGCCACTTTCAGTGGTTTTAGTTCCACCTGGGTCTAATCAGAACTTTAAATAACAAATGGTTAGTTATCTATACAATATGTATGCACTTGCCAAAGAATTTCACTTCTTAATTCACATTCCAGATTCTTATTTTAAGAAGAGTATTTTGGTTTGAAATGAATTTTCCATCAAATACACATCTGCGAAGAAATCAGAGACACGGATTAGACCTATATGATAAAAGATGCACACCATTTATCAAGCAAACAAAATTACGCCCATTGACACACTGAATAGAGAGAGCGAGAAATGAAATCATACCACTTACTTCTGTAGGCTGCAGCAGTCCCTGGAAAATCGATTATCATTCCATCAATGGCTGATCCACTTCTCATGGCATATGTATTGATCTCAATTGTGGGGTATGACAAGTAGTCCCATGCTTATGATGGAAACGTGTTCTGGAATAGAAACACGTATACAGGGAGGTTGAATGAATGTAGCTTCTACACAATATGGTTAGCACCAGTGAGTATACCATTCCTAGACACAGTTTAAATAAAATAAAGGTGTATAGCTTTATCTTCGTTGTGGCACTGCAAGCTGAAAGCTAGAGTGCCTTGAACATTTCATAAATCACATAATAAAAAAGTCAAGTCCACTAATGCAGTGACAAAGGATGAAATGGCTAATGCAGTGATACATTACCTGCAGTGCTGATATTCCTTTCTAAGAGATTCAAGTTCTGACATCAAAGCAGGGACCTGCTGAGTATCTGTGTGTGTCCTCTTGAGAGCTCGAGTCAGTTGTTGAACTTAAGCAAAGAGCTCCTGTCTTGCAGTGACCAAGTTTTGAGCTTCAGAATGTGGCTGCTGTAACTCTGCATTAACAGAATCTGCTGCATGCAGATCAACTTCCATCTTAGCTATCTTATCCATGATGCCCCTCATATGTTGTTCCTTATCATTCTTCATAGCACCGACTTGGGCCTGCAACCTCTGCAACTCCTGTTGTGCACCAGCAAGTTCTTGCCTCAGAGCTACATGAGTAGGTGCAAGCCATTGGTTCTGTGTTGCAAGCTTTTCCATCTCCACATGTTGTGTAGATGGAATATCAGATAAAAGAATATCAGATCAGATCAAAGAAGATTAATAAAGACCACAGAAGATCATATCAAATAAGATCAGATCAAATCAAAGAAGATCAAAGAAGATTAGATCAAATAATATCAAAAAAGATCAAAAGAGTTCAAAGAAGTTCAAATCAAAGAAAATTAGATAAAAGAAGATCAGATCAAATAAGATCAAAGAAGATCAGATAAAAAAGATCAGATAAAGGAAGATAAAATAAAGCAGATCAGAGAAGATCTAAGAATATTAGATCAAAGAAGATCAGATCAAAAAAATCAAAGAACATCAGATCAGATCAAATAACAGTATAGACTAATTGGTTTAAAAAAAAATTTAACACTAAAGAGATTAGCTACGGCCAATTGCTTTTAAAAAAATATTAAACAATAAAGAGATTAGCCACGACCAATTGGTTTAAAAAAATATTAAACAATAAAGATATTAGCGATCGCAAATTGTCGTGGCTAATTCGTTTTTCATTTTTTATATTAGCGAGGGCAACAAACCGTTGCTAATTGGTTAGCTAAAAAAAAAATTAAAAACTAAAGAGATTAGCTACGGCCAATTGCCGTGCCTAATTGGTTTTAAAAAAAAATATATATATATATATAACTCATTAGCCACGACACTTTGTCGTCGCTAAGATAAAAATTTTAATATAAAAAAAAGGTTTCATTTGCGAGATTCGAACCCGGGTCACCTGAGTAAAAGTCAGTTATCCTAACCGGACTGGAAGGTAATGGGTTATTGGTAATTTTATCCAGTTTATAAATATATATCTATTTTTTTATATAATTAAAAAAATAAAGAATTAGCTATGGTAGAGAACCGTGGCTAACAAAAAAATTCACATTTAGCAACGATATTTTGAACATGGCTAACAAAAAAAAAATTGCAAACGTTAGCTACGGCCCTAGTGTCGTCGCTATATTGGTTTCGTATAAATTTTTTTAAAATATGTATTTGCTACAGTATTTGGACCGTGGCTAACAATTTTATTTTTTTATAAACATTATCTACGACCCTACAACCGTTGGTACGTTTTTTTATGTCCACCGTAGCTAATTAGTTTGTTATATATTTTTTAAAAAATTACGTTAGCTACGGTTATACACCCGTCGCTACGCTCTTTTCTATTTGTTTATTTTAAAAAATACATTAGCTACGGTTCTAAAACCGTCGCTACGTTCTTTTAAAATTATTTTGATTTTATAAAATCACACTAGCTACGGTTTAAAAGCCGTCGCTACCCTCTTTTCAAATTTTTTTTTTGATTTTATAAAAGCACATTAGCTACGGTCACGAAACCGTCGCTAATCTCTTTTATATTTTTTTATTTTATAAAAACACACTAGCTACGGTTTTGAAACCGTCGCTACCCTCTTTTCAAATTTTTTTTGTTGATTTTATAAAATCACATTAGCTACGGTCCCAACACCGTCGCTAATCTCATTTATATTTTTTTATTTTATAAAATCACACTAGCTACGGTTTGGAAACCGTCGCTACCCTCTTTTCAAATTTTTTTTGTTGATTTTATAAAATCACATTAGCTACGGTCCCAACACCGTCGCTAATCTCATTTATGTTTTTTTTATTTTATAAAATCACACTAGCTACGGTTTTGAAACCGTCGCTACCCTCTTTGAAATTTTTTTTTCCTTTTATAAAATCACATTAGCTACGGTCCTAAAACCGTCGCTAATCTCTTTTATATTTTTTATTTTATAAAATCACATTAGCTACGGTCCGAAAACCGTCGCTAATCTCTTTCATAATTTTTTTGTTTTATACAATCACATTAGCTACGGTTCTGGAACCGTCGCTAACCTCTTTTCTATTAAATCACAAAAAACCTTAGCTACGGTCGTATTACCGTCGCTAATTAGTTTGTTGTATTTTTTTGACTAAAAAAATCACGTTAGATACGGTTATATGGCCGTCTCTAAGGTGTTTTCACATTTTTTTTAAAAAAAATCACAGAAATGTTAGCTACGGCTGTTTGGCCATCGCTGATTTGTTTGTTATATATTTTTTTTAAAAATCACATTACCTACGGTTCTGGAACCATCGCTAACCTCTTTTCTATTAAATCACAAAAAACCTTAGCAACGGTCGTATTGCCGTCGCTAATTAGTTTGTTGTATTTTTTTTTACTAAAAAAATCACGTTAGATACGGTTATATGGCCGTCTCTAAGGTGTTTTCACATTTTTTTTTTAAAATCACAGAAATGTTAGCTACGGCTGTTTGGCCATCGCTGATTTGTTTGTTATATTTAAAAAAAAAAAATCACGTTAGCGACGGTGGTTAGACCGTAGCTAACAAAAAATTTTCTAAACATTAGCTACGGTGAGAATGCCGTCGTTAATGTTCGTAGTAGCGACGGGTTTTTAATTTATTTACCGAAAACCGTAGTAGAAATTTTAGCGACGGTTATTTACCGTCGCTAATTGTCGTAGCTAATTCTGCTTTTTTTTGTAGTAGATGATTCTACTTGACGTCTATATCTATGAGTCTTATCTAGAAAACGACGATGACCCATATAACAAAACTTTCGAGAGTTTTTAAGATAATGACGTGTTGTTTCCACATTTCAAGTGGGGCCATGGGCGGACCTACTAAGGGGCGAGGGGGGGCAGCTTATATATATTTTTAGTATATATATTTTAGTCTTAAAAAATCGATTATATAATGTAGAATACAATATGTTAATTGTTTATGAAAATATTCAAACATATCTTTGTTGGTGTAGTGGTTAGTGGTTTATCTCTTATTTTATTTTCAGTGCAATTTTATTAGTAATTGCAAACATTAAAAAATGTTTAATTTAATAAAAAATTATTAACATTAAATAAATTAATTGTTTTTCACAAGTGATATTGAACCCCTAACAAAAAAATATTTAAAATTAATATCTAAAATAATAACGATAGAATTCACTAAAAATATATACAATTAGCCAATTCGTATAAAATTTGAGCCTCATATAAACTATTTTTTCTTTAAAATTGTATTATGATCATATTAGATTCGCAAATTTCAATTTTTTTTTAGCTTCACTTAGAACTTATCCTAATTATTTTGTGATTCTCAATTCTAGACAACCAGGCTTTATAGCCATTTTTTGGTCAGGTTTTAAGTTTTTTACATTTCTATCTCTTCTATAGATAATGTTTGTGATTGTATTTTAAAGAGAATGGGTAAATGTGTAAAAATGCTCTAGCCTGACAAAAAAATGACTTTAAAGTCTGGCTGCCTACACAAACTCTTTTGTGATATTAGTTATATATTCTAGTTATTATGCTTGTTTGCTCTTTGCTATGGTTATCAATAGTGACCTTATTTTGGCTTAAAATTGACTACACTTGGATCCAATTTGATATATGCATTGTATTTTTTATAGTTGAATTTATTTTATTAGTTACTAGCTTCAGTAAAAAAAATTGGTTTTATCATTGATAACTACTATTGTTTCATTTGTATAAAGGTTCTGGGGTCCTTAAAACCCAGCTCGCTTTCCAAAAAAAAAAAAATAATAATAATATATATATATATATATATATTTTTTTCCCATTTCGCCCCCCCTGGACTAAAATCCTGGGTCCGCCCCTGAGTGGGGCATGCATACAAGCCTTTTGTGCTCCACCCAGACAAGTTTGCATATGCAGGAAAGTCATTAATTGTCCATAAGATAGCTGCACGCATCACAAAATTTTCTTGCCTTGATGCATCGTATGTTAGACGCCCAACATCCCATAATTCCTTCAACTCATCAATCAATGGCTGTAAATATACATCAATATCATTGCCTGGAGCACGAGGTCCAGGAATAAGCAAAGACATCATAAAGAAAGGTTGCTTCATACACATCGATTGCGGTAGATTATATGGAATTAAGACAACTGGCCACGTGCTGTGTGCAATACTAAGAGTTCCAAATGGGTTAAAGCCATCACTTGCCAATCCTAACCTGACATTTCGACCATCAACAACAAAGTCTGGAAATTGATTATCGAGATGTCGCCAAGCCATAGAATCAGCAGGATGCCGTAGGATATCATCCCGTGCTCGTGAGTCTGCATGCCAACGCATGCTTGATGCTATCTTAGATGACATAAATAGCCTCTGTAACCTTGGAATAACTGGGAAATGCCACATTGTCTTAGCAGCTACCCCACGTCTCTTACTAGTAAGTACATTACACCCATCATCTGCTTGTTTCCACCTAGATAAGTGGCATATAGAACAATCCCACCATGAACAAACAAATAGCACACTATAAGGATGTCAAACACACAATGAAAATAAAAATTCAGATCCAATTTCTTATAAAACAAAACACAATTGAATCAACACGTAAATGAAGAAATAAAACTGATTTGGGGACAAAACCTCGCGAAGAGGAAAGAACAGGAGCCGACCAACCCCTGATCAGTGAATGCCATTTGAAAACCCTAAAATTCCTTCAAGAATGGCCTCATGGGGTTGTTGAAAACTGTGGATTCTTTGTGGGTTTTAATGTTTTGTTTTGCTAAAAAAAGGGGGGAAAAATCTACAAAGGTTTGAAGAAAAAGAATAAGAAGATCGAGGACATCTAAATAAGAAGAATGATCTTACCTAAAAATTTACGGTCACAAAACCGTCGCTAAATTCTTTTGTAAAATTTTTTTTAAAAAAAATCACATTTGCTACGGGCTAGAAGCCGTCGCTAAGGTGTTTTCATATATTTTTTTTAAAAAAATAACAGAAATATAAAAATCACATTTGCTACGGTTTAGAAGCCTCCGCTAAGGTGTTTTCATATATTTTTTTTTTAAAAAAATCACAGAAATATTAGCTACGGCCGAAAGGCCGTCGCTAATGTGTTGGTTAAATTTTTATAAAAAAATCACTTTAGCTACGGTCCAAAAACCGTCGCTAAACTCTTTTGCAAATTTTTTTTTAAAATTCACATTAGCTACGGTTCTGGAGCCGTCGCTAAGTTGTTTTTCATAATTTTTTTTAAAAAAACACAAAAAATAATAGCTACGGCCCGAAGGCCGTCGCTAATGTGTTTGTTATATTAAAAAAAAAAAAAATTCAATTTAGCGACGGTTTTGTGACCGTAGCTACTAAAATTTTTTTCAAACATTAGCTACGGGAAAAAGGCCGTCGCTAAGGTTTGTATTAGCGACGGTTTTAAACCGTCGCAAAAGGGTTAGCGACGGTTATATTACTTTATATATCTAAAATCGTAGCAGAAATTTTAGTGACGGTTTTGGGCCGTCGCTAACCGTTTAAATAGCGACGGTTTAAAAAAACCGTCGCTAATTGCCGTTGCTAATTTAGCGTTTTTTTGTAGTGTACCATTTGTTCTTCGATTTGGGTACAACATAAACCCTAAAACCTCAAGCAGGATTTTTAGTCGAGGTAGACTGATCAACCATGTCCAAATTCATTTGTAGCAAGCTGGATGGGAGCAATCTATTCATTGTAGAGCCTTTAGAAGTTGGAGACGCCTGAACTGATTTGGATTACTGAGACTAAAGATAGGGTTTTCCACCGTGGGCGAGCAGCGTGTTGGAGAGCCAGTTTGGCCAAACCTAAAAGGGGGTTGGGTGGAGGGTAGGGATGGGGACAGAGTAATGATGGAATGAGAGAGGTCATTAAGGTTAAGCTGGGTGTATACTTCGGTGAAGATGGGGTGCCGTTGATGGGAGGAGGGGGAAGTTATGAGGTTTCCAAACCCAAGGAATGTTGTGAACGGTTGATCATGAAAATGTGAACAGAGGAGAGAAAAAGGCTTGAGTCTATAGTAGATGGTGTAGGGAGATGGGTGTAGGTGAAGGGGTCATATGGATTGGTCCATTGTATGTGAGGGAGATTGGGTGGGGTATCCATTGTTGTAAGAACAAAGGTTAGTGATTTCTCTGCGATTTAGGTTCTTAGTTTTTTGTTTTTTTTTTTTTTTTTTTTTGCTCACCTTGATCGCACGTGTTTGGCATGCGTGGATGGTGCACGTGCCTAGCACCATCCAAGCGAAATTCCAAGTAAAAACCCGGTGCGCCCTAGCATCTGACACCAATTTATAAGCTCATTTGGTCACAAGGTTTACTGTAGCTTAATACTTTTGGTGCATTCCAAAAGGCAAAGAGCAAACAGGGAGCTTTCAGCATTATCTTCAACAAAATCTATATATATATATATATATATATATATTTGGCTTGATTTTATGGTGCTCAAGACACTTGCAATTATTGTTACTCCATCTAAAGTGTAGTTTTCGCATTAATAAAGCTAAGCAACAAGTAAACAATGACAAAATTTGGAGGCCCCTGATTAGAAATAAAACCTCTAACATTTAGGGGCCATAAAATATCAAAATATTTTTGGGGTTTGATTCTGCGAATGGTCTTGAATGGTTCAAGGCCGGGTCTGCCAATGCCCCATGAAATTACGCATTATATTCTGATGAGCACTACTACGATGTCTAGCCCTGTGCCTGGTAGGGTCAGACACCATTGATATTGCATTGAGATAGGTGTAACACCCATCTCCAGGCAAGATCAACGGTGCCTAGCACCTACCAGACACATCACCAGATATAGGGCCAGGCATCCTAAAATTTTTGTATTCTGATTAGTGATTACATATCATTTTGAAATTTTAAGATAAATGCTCTTTTATATTATATAAAGAGTGTACAGACTATAGAGTGATACAATACGATCAATTAGATTACCAGAATGACAGTTCATGATGAGGATGAAAGCATGCTATTATACCAAAATTGATTTTATTTCATAAAATAATATATATCAAATCAATACTATTCTGAAACGTGAATATTTTATTTGTGGTCGCATATCATCTGTGTGATCTTTTAACTCTTAAACCTAGAAAAGATATGAAAAGTTTGCATGCATACGTTATTAGTTGGTTTTTTTTTTCATAAAATAAATTACCAAAGCTTAAGACATCAGAAGTTGTAGGGTTGCATGTTAGTATCTCATAAAAATTTGGCAAACGATGTTCCTAATGGGCATGGCTGGTGTGCTATTCTAACTAAACAGGCTATCTAGATTAGGAGAATCCACAAATCATGTTTTCACCATTAAATAACTGTAGAATTGGTATGGATTTTGTTATAAATTTAAATCGCAGACTTGGTCCTTGGAACCAGAAATATCGTTTGTCAAATATATAACAACAGGGGGTTTAAATATGTATCTCGATGAATGATGTTAAAATATCCGTAAACTTTGACATGTTATTTCTAATATGAGTATTTATTTATTTTGAAAATTTTAAACGAATTAAAAAATAAGTAATTAAACTTAATAAGATTATTAATTTATAATGAAAACTAAAGAAATCCTCCTGAATAAGTAAAAATCATTTTCTGTACCTAAACTCTCAATGCCCAAAGTCAGCCCTGAGATTTTAAGAACACTTGCCTTAGTGCAAACTACTTTAGCTAAACAATACAATCGAGCAACAAATAAACAATGACAAATTTTAGTTGCCCTTATTTATAAATAAAATATAACATTTAGGAACTTAAAATGTCAAATTTTTTGGAGGTCTGATTCGCGGAATGGTCTTGATTGGTTCATGCCAATGCCCCATGAGATAAGCGTTATATTCTGATTAGCGATTATATATCATTTATAAAATTTTAAGATATTATATTATATGAAGAGTGTATAGACTACAGAGTGATACGATAAGATCGATTAGAATTAAAGCATGTTATTATCCCAAAAAATGATTTTATTTCATAAATAATAGAGCTTTGTTAGGGGTCGAGGGAGGGAGCGAGGGAAAGGGCGAGGGATGGTGGTAATCATTCATCCAACTCGAGATGAGTGCATCAACTTTGAAACATGCAATGTTGTTCATCTCAAGACAAATAGGTGGCTTCCACTCATCCCTGGCCCCTTTCCCACGTTCCCTCCTTCGACCCCTAGAATTTTCGTAAATAATATACCAAATCAATACTATTCTCTAACTTGAATTTTCGTGTGTAATCTTTCAACTCTTAAATCAAGAAAAGATGTCAAAAGTTTGCATAATTGCCTTCACGTGTTATTTGCCTTTATAGGTGTCTTAACTACTAAATTATTTATTTATTATTTTAAATTTTAATATATTTTATTAGTCTTTAATTATTTTAATATAAACTTCAACGTGCACAATTCACGTTTCATTACATTATTATTACACCTATAATTTAAAATTATCCGCATTCTAATTACAAAGTTACGGTTTGCTCGACTTAAAATCGTGTCAAAATAAAACACACTTTCATGAAAATTTTAGGTGGCGTTTTTTTTTATTTTTTTAAGTGCTTAAAAGCTAATTTCTAATTAGAGTTAGAATTTTGAACAAGCTTATGAATGAAAACTTAATTTTATAGAATCTCTACCTACCCGATAGACTTAAACTTAATTTTTAACACGCTTGCCTTTCAAAAAAAAAAAATAGAAAACTTAATTTTATAGAATCTCTACCTACCCGATAGAATACGGCCGCCGCGAGGAAGGGCTCTGCTAGGGTTGGGAACCAACCGCCGCCGCCGCGAGGAGGGGCTCTGCCAGGGCTGGCCGCCGCGAGGAAGGGGCTCTGCCAGGGTTTATCCGCGAGGGAGGGCTCTGCTAGGGTTGGGAACCAACCGCTGCCGCCGCGAGGAGGGGCTCTGCCAGGGCTGGGAACCAATCGCCGCCGCGAGGGCTTGCTAGGGTTGGAAACCCCCCTTCACCATCGCGAGACTGACCGGCCTGTGACGGCTTTAAGACGCTCGCGATTTGCGAACGAGATCTGAGGAGCAACCGCCGCCAACACTCCAGGCTGCGAGATCGACTGCCGCGTTTCTTCACGGACGCGAGATCGATCGGCTTCAAGGCCGGCAAGAACCTGAACCGTCGTCGCGAGGGGAAACAACCGCCGAGAGACCGGCCGCCTGTTTTGCATCTTCCTGGAGATCGACCGACCGCCGCTCACGGCCGCGCGACAGATCGGTTATCAACCTTTCTCTCTGCCTGGCCGCCGGCTTTGGCGACGGGAAACGGGTACGGGGTGATCCGACAGGACAGCAGCCATCCGCTAGCCGGACTGACATCTGGATGTGATGTGCACGGGCCCAGTCTCCACCCCTCCCCCCACGGGATCGGGTCTTGGGGATTCTAGGCCCTCTTTCGCCCAGATTTTGGGAAAAATTTTGGTGGCTGACGTTGTGGAGACGCCGATTGAAGGCACTAGATTCCGTAAAGAGGGAGCTCCCGCAATTGGCATTACGGCAACAGATGAGTTCCGTGGGGAGGCTTTTATGGAAAAACATGTGATCGTTTTAAAATTCTCTAGTTACCGCCCAACATTGGAAGACATCCGAGATTCGATCCACAGAACTTGGGGAATTCTGGGAGATTTTTCGCTCGGCTTACTCAATCAACGTCATGTGTTAGTTCGTCTTCAATCGGAGGAGGAAGCAAAGAAAGTTTTGTCGCGGGATTCCTTTTTGATTCGTGGCGTTCGTTTCAAAGCATTTCATTGGCATGATGGTTTTAGTCTGAAGGAGGATCCGATATCGGTGCCACTGTGGGTAGAGTTGCCTAACTTACCTTTACATCTTTTTCATCCCCCTATTTTAAAAGCTATTGTCAATTCTTTTGGTGTTTTTTTGAGAATGGATGATCATACTAGATGTTTATCAAGCCCGGGCTTTGCCCGTGTGTGTGTTGAGATGACTTTGGCGGATAAATTACCAAACAAAGTATGGATTGATAGGGCCAATAATAGAGATTTTTGGCAGAAGATTGAGTATCCAGGATTCAAATATTGTGACTTTTGTTCCTTGCTCGGGCATCAGGAAAGTGTTTGTCGCAAGAAGCTAGGCATTAAGGGCGGTGGCCAGATTTCAGAACTAGGTAATGTTGAGAAGGTAGCCAAATCAAAGACCGAAAGTAACAATACCAGGCAACAATATGTTCCAGTGATCAGAAAAGGAAATTCTTCGAACTCGGAAGTGGGTGTGAGTGGCACAAAAAATAGCACAGGCGAGGAGATTTCGGAGGGAGTCGGGGATAGAAAGCAGGTGACCATTGATCCGGTAAAGGTGGATTTGTCGAACACATTTGAGGCATTGATGGAGAATATTGAGGAAGATGAAGGTCCTCCAGCGAAATTACAAATAGCGGGTCACAAATTAGAGCATGCTAAAACCGGGGTCCACCATGAGTCTACGGAGGAATGCCTACTAGAGGCGGGGTATACAACTTCAGAAATTGATAATGTTCTTGGACAACAAAAAAAGTTACCCCCACACGAAAATGAGATAAATCCGGAAACAAAGAACAATCCTTCTATTCAAAGTGCAGCGTCGCAAACTGTGACGAATGATTTCACATGTGAAACTCAGATTGGGCAGACTGTTTCAAGGTCGCAGCAGCCAGTGCTCTACCCTTCAAGAGGGGCCATGATTTCTCCTCAGCCAGAGGCCATGGTCTCGCCCAAGCCAGCGCCATCCACCAAGGTTGTGGACGTGACTTGCGCCATTGCCGCGCCATGCACCACACCAGAGAACAGAGTCTCGCCTCAGCCAGCGCCCCACACTAAGGCAGTGGAAGTGGCCTCACCCCAGACTACGCCCTGTACCAAGACAGGGGTCGAGGCTTCGCCTCAGCCAGCGCCCTGCAACCCATTTATCGGTGCTACTAGCACAGAGCTAGGGGATGCTATACAGGGTCAGCAAGTGCAGGAATATTCGGAAGATGATTTGCAGTCTCTGCTCAGGTTAAAGAGACATTTTGACAAATATGCTATCAAATCCTCCCCAGATTATAAAAGAGTCGGAGACAATTTGAATCAGGCTATATCTTTGTTCAGAGAAAATAGGTTACTTCGACCGCCGACTTATGACCTCAGTATACTCGAAAGTTCTAGTGAGGATAGTGATGACGTCAACTCAGAATCTGAGCTTGATCCACAGGTAGCGAACAGTGATTTGGCTTTAGGGGCTATGTCAGACGGAAAGATGAATAAGAGGCGCCACACCAAAGATATCAGCATTTTCCCCCGTAAATCCAATAGAACGAGGACAGAAACCAAAAGGTACAAAGATTGATTGGTGCATCCTATCTTTTGTGAAGCTTTGTTTCGGCTTTTTAGTTAACCCTATTGGGTCAGTCATGTAGCCTTCGGGCGTGGATTTTTATATGAATAAAATGGATGTTCTTAAAAAAAAAAAAAAAAAAAAAAAAAAAAAAAAACTTATGAATGAACTGTTTATTTTGCTTCTGAATGAGTTGTTAAAAACTATAAAATTAAAATGTATTTGTTTTTAGGTGCTGAATGAGAATTGTTTGATAATTTTACCCTACTAAGAAGACACACATACATGAATTGGGAGAATTGGTATGGATTTTGTTATAAATTTAAATCGCAGACTTGGTCCTTGAGTGCATCATCTCGCCACTCCCTTTGGAACTTTAGGAGTAATAATGTGAGCAACTTTTGGAATTCTGGTGAGACCCCAGGAGGAAACAGATTTGAACAGGGGCGAGAGATGAAACAATTGTGAGGTGTTATGTAAACACACAAATATTCTTTCTATATACCACCACATGAAAAGAAGGACACTTAAAAGTGGATATGTTCCCCGCGAACATTACTACACATTCCCACCTTGTACTACCACATTTTCTCACCGCCACCAGAACCAGAAACATTTTGTGAGTTAAAATTCAAAGTTTCGCTTTCGGTTTGTTTAACTATCTTTGAATCACTCGCTCTCTTCCTCATTGTTTTTTTTCCTCATATTCTTCATAAAATTAAATATATATATATCAACCCACTCTTTTGTCTCCCCTTGATTTGTGAAAATGACTAAATGACCAAATGCCAAAAATCTGGTGAGTTCATGGTTGTGTTTGTGTGCTGAAGCACACAACTTCTTTTGGGGATAGGTTGATCACATAACGGTATATGTTATTTTGGCACCAAAGTAAGCAAATGGTACTTATTTAAGACATTCATCATGAGGTGTTGGTTATTGTTCTATTACCATATCCTTTATGCACTCAATAGTTTTGGTTGTAAGCTGCATCCGGGTAATTTAGTGAGTGAGAATGTTATAGTGTATCAAACGATCAATTTTGTGGATGATGAACAGAACAGAAGAACAAGAGTTCACTTTATTTGGAAGCTCTTGATAGTTTCCTGGACTAGCTAGGTTTTTTGTTTCCAGCACTAAAACCTGAAACAAGTTAGTCTGGAAGTTGTTTTGTTTCACGTCATGAATTCA
Organism: Berberis thunbergii; assembly: GCA_003290165.1. Classification (NCBI taxonomy): domain Eukaryota; kingdom Viridiplantae; phylum Streptophyta; class Magnoliopsida; order Ranunculales; family Berberidaceae; genus Berberis; species Berberis thunbergii. The sequence continues at coordinate 204,137 of QNQO01001638.1, forward strand.
GTCTAGTTGAAGTTCTTTTTAGGATCACCCATTGTACTCGAACCAGAATTTTATTCATGACACAAAAGTGCAATACAGAATACACATTACCAACATAGCTGCGCCTATTTCGAACTTAGTTAAGTAGCTAACGTGGTAGGTGCGCAACTATCTTTAACGCATGCAAGCACATCCATGTATTCTCTTGTGATTGTGAATGAATCATAGACATTCCCATCTCTGCTTTTCTTGTATTCAAACAGCAACGATGTGTGGTTGAATGCAGTCATCTTCACAAACCCAAAATCGTAGTCTTGGTACAAGCTCCAACTTGTCTTTAGACTCGTGAATTTTGACAAATGACTGCCTCCACCACCAGCCACAACATGGATAGTCCCATTCCATAGGCCTGAGAAGTTATCTGTGTTCGAGTTCACACACGTATTCTGTATTGCCACCAAATTTCAGGATGTTAATAAACAAAACCACTTGTACCAAGTTGAGCAATTTATGTGTTTCTAAAGGACCGCTTACCTCGTATATTTGGCAAGTTCTTTCGTAACTATGGACATGGCCGAAGAAAGCAATATCCACGCGGTACTTCTGCCACAGCTTCTGCAAGCTACTTCTTCCCATGGGCTCTTGGAACGATCCTTGTTCAGCATACCAACTATTAGATGAGTAACCAAGAACACGATGAGTGGCAAAGATAAGCCAGGGTTGCTTCTGCCTATCCGCAGCTTGAAAGCATTTCTCAATGAATGCGTATTGTTCCGTTCCTTCTCTCCAGTCATGTTCAGAGTCCCCTATACAGAAGTGGAACATACCATAGTCCACTGAGTACCTACATACAAGAACATAATGTCAATCTTCACAATATCATCATGACTTGTTTCAAATTAGTTCCTGCAACCTGAGCATGTTCAAAATATTGAAAATGGAGTGAAGTGAGGAACAGATTTGAAATTAAGATATGTTACCAGTATTTAGCGCGGTTATCAGCTGGTACATAGAACATGGTTTCAGCTGGTACACCACATTCTCCGCCTGAATCTCCTGTATTGAAGAATGAACCCGAGTTTGGCCAGTCACGTTCATGATTACCACTGAATACAGAATCCACCATAGTTAAGTAAAAATTATGCTTGGCAAGATAGCCTCGAAAAATTAAGCAATTGATATGTGTTATATACCAACCTAGCAACCATGTATGGTACAGCAGAGGCAATTGGTTCGACCATTTCTGTGAACTGATCCCATTGTGATATGAACCCATTGGCATAGGGTAAGTCACCAATATGGAACACAATGTCATAGTTTCCTAAGTCCTTTGTGAGCTGGTCTGTGGTGATAAGTGCCCCTGGTTGGTAGTTTTGGTACTCATTTGAACCATCTCTTTCTGCCTACAGAAGCAACACATACTCTTCAATTAGCCAAAACGGACAACACTTGATCAGATAAAGTCAGTGATTTATGGTAGTACCTTTCCAGTATCTCCAAAAATTATAACTCGTTGTAGCGAATTTTGACCAGGATATGGGGGTGCAGTGAAGTTGTAGGTCTTGCTCCAGACGTAAGTGCCACTTTCATATAACCGATGCCCAAGTCTATATGTGTACCTGTTTTATTATGAATACTGTAGTCAGTTCTGCAATCTATCTTGCACATATGTATTTATGAATGGTTAAAATCTTCTATTAGATGTATTTATCAATGGCTGTTGGCAAACGTACTCCAGATTTGGCCACAAGTTCTTCAAGAAACTGGTATGGAAGAAGCCAGGATCTCGCCAACCAACGGTTCTTGCTGGTGGGCCTAAAAGTGGACAGATAATACTCTTATAAGAAACTTGTATTACACAGATTTATAGGAAATGAAACGAGTTAGATAAGAATGAATATCAAGATATGAACATATATGGTGTCAACATACCACACATGCTGGTTTGCGTGAAAGTTAGAGTCCCAGCTGGGGATCTTGTTTGAGTCTCTCCTTTTATTCCCCATTCAACAAACGGGATTGCCTCATCCACATCGTAATCACTTGACCAAGTTACTGTCATCTGCATAAGTACATATAACATTTAATATAATGATTGATTGATCATGTATGGTTAATTAGTATCCATATTAATGAACTCAAAATTAGATAAGATGGATTGATGCAGTTACCTCATCCCAAGACTTTCCAATGGCAAGACGGGGGTAAAGAGGCGCCTTTGGATTTGCAAACGCGATTTTGTTTGAGACAGCTACTAGCTTTGGCTACAGAATTCAAACAAACAAAAAAGATGATCAAGCAACTTTAGACATGGCTTTCGGGTAGAAAATCAAAATGAATACCATGCCTTCACTTAGTAGGTCCACTGCCTCTGAGTACAAGATGACTTACATTTTTAGTCCACCTGAAAATAAACCAAAGGCAATATCATAGCGTTGATTGATCAGTCTGAAGCTTAGAGAACCTATCCCATTGCTTGGGTATAGTGGAGTAGAGTAATTTGCAAACTTGTACTGAAAATACATGAATCAACATAGTCCGATTAGTGCACCAGTCAAACTATCATATAAGATCATCTTTTGGTTATTTCCAATACCTTGATTGGGGCAGAAACTAGCAATGGAGTGAGGAACTCAGGTTTGCCGAAGGTGGGTTCATATATGGAAGCACTGCAAAATGAACAAGTTAAATAACCAGGAAAAAAAAAGGAAATTAAAGAAAAGGAAAGGTAGAGAAGGGATGATTACTTGAACTTGGCTGGAGAGAAAACTGCCACCCAATCGTCTACAGATGGATTGGGGTGCCGAAAATCAACAGTCACCCATTCAGTACTTTCTCCCTGTAAATCCAACAATAATGTCACCGCTCAAATCCAAGAATTTTTCGAAGAGGATGATGCATGATGTTATTATATATACCTTGAGACCAAGAACACAAGGGCTTGCAGAAATCGAAGCATGACGATGAATGGCAACCTGAGCTTTGTGCATCGCAATGGTGGACAAGGGTTGCACTCCTATGAGTGGATCATGGGAAACACTTCTCCTTACTAATAAACCCAACAAAGAAAACACCAAAACCATCAACCATTTGCACCTCTCCATCCTCCTTCAACACAACTACCACTAATTCACTCACTCAAGAGGAGAAGAGAAGAAAACAAAGCAAGTGATGAGGTCTATAAAAATTGGATTTATTTATAGACTCTCTTTGATGGCTTCGACTATTTTACAATGGGGGTACATACATGAATCACGTTTTTGATATGGAGATATAAATTATGTTATTGTAGATCCAATAATTGTAGTTAGTGTATTAATAATCATGAGCCTGCATTTATACTATTTATACTTGTCCAAAAATCACACCTACTACGATTCTACCATGTTTTATACTATTTATTAATTAGTTAAACGATGAATTCGGTTTTTATGGGGGAAGTAAAAAAAGTTTGAAGATCTGCGATCCTTAAAACCTAGCTTTTAATCTCTATTGAATGGCAAAAAAATGTTTATTTATTTTACTATATCATCTAATTATTAAGATATGATCTGAGCATTCAGGATAAGATGAGGTACCCTATAGTTGTTGCTGAATTATTTTATCTGGTTGCATTTACATGATTATTAAATTGATGGATATGGACCCTGGGACAATATATACCATGCTATATATATTGTCATTTTCGAGCAAAATGGGAAAGGCATTTAAGGGAAACATATTTATTTGTTTTTTTTATCTGCATGATCCATGTGATGACAATATTAAAAAGTCATTTATTGAAGGAGTAATTCTAGGGAGTCCGCTCATGTAGCTCGCATGGCTGTTCGGACCCTTTCAGGCACGTGCTAGAAGGAGGGTGTTTGCAATGTGAACCCACACAAGCTCCCTCCCTCAAGCGATTACTCTCCTGCGCCTCCTCCCTCAACTGCTTAAGCGCCTCCTCCTCTCCTGCGCCTCCTCTGGCAACAAGCACCCTCCATGCTCCTCCGCTCGCTCTCCTGCGTCTCCTCCGTCAAAAGAGAATCACCAACACAGAAAGTGAAGATGATACTTACAGTATTAGCTCTGGGAGGGAGTTTTTGTACTTGTTTTGCTGGAAGAGACCATCTTCTTTGAGTTCCACTACTTTGAACCCTCAGCAACTCTGCACTTCTGGGAGAATTACAGCTGCTCATGTCCATGATTTAGAGAATTCAAAAGACTTTGTTCTGAAACCCTTTGAGGAGACTGATGTGGAGACAGAACTCATGAGACTGCATAATCTTGGGGGCTACCAAGGTTCCTTTTCACAATTAAGGAGGAAACCAAGGAGGATTTGGAGTCTGAAGATGGCAAGTCTACTAAGGGCAAGAGCAGAATTGGGTCAAGAAGTAGGAGTCTTAGTGATCTAGTGCTTGCAGTGGAGACCCCATTTTTGAATCCTCTGTCTTCCCCATCATTCTTCACTCCACACACTCCAGTGGACAGTTCTTATAGTAACCATGGGTTGAATCCTCTCTTTGAATCAGCAATTGATGCCGCCGATGTCATGACCATTGCAAAATCACCTCCCTCAAAGTTCAAGTTCTTGAAGGATGCAGAGGACAAGTTGTATAGGAGAAAATTGATGGAAGAAGCTGAAAGAAAGGTGAAAACACTAATTGGGTCTGCTCAAAATGTCACAAAGGAAACAACTCCACCTACTTCAACCATGTCTAAAGATGAGGAAGATGGGTCTTACATCACAATCTTTGTGGGTAAGAACCAAGAGAAGGACCATGATCAGCACCATTCAAGTTCATAACAGGTGCTGCCATTGTCCTCTTCTCCCTTCACCACAACAACTAAAACTTACAAGAAACCCATGTCCATTAGAGCTTGAATTCAAATGTTGAATCCAAATGGGGGTTCTTGTTTTTTTTTTTTTTTTTTATTAATTTTTTGTTGATTATTAGATATGTGTGAATTTGTTAGAAATTTTAACTTCCGAGATTTTTTTTCTCTGCATTGCCACAACCATGGTTAAATTTGAAAATACCCATTGAGTGAAAAAGCTACCTTGAATGATCATGATCAAGGTAAATAACATCTTCTTGATTATGAGGGGGGTAAAAATTGTGGGGTTCATATGGGTTTTCTTTTTGTTTATCTCCATGTCTCTGAGTTGTCTGGATTCCCTTTAATCATTCATGTGGGTGACAGTGTCTCATTTGCACCTTGTCATGTGGGCAGGGAGGGTGTTTGTTGCCAAAGGAGGCGCATGAGAGGAGGAGGCGCTTAAGCAGTTGAGGGAGGAGGCGCAGGAGAGTAATCGCTTGAGGGAGGGAGCTTGTGTGAGTTCACGTGGCAAACACCCTCCTTCTGGCACGTGCCTGGGAGGGTCCGAATAGCCAGGCGGGCTACATGAGCGGGCTCCCTAGAATTAACTAGGGATAATTAAGAAACCTATAAATTTTTGTCTAAGAATTTGTTGCATAATTCTTGATAATTTGGTTATTCATCTAACTTTTGTGATAATGCGAGATATTCATCAATGGTTTATTAAGATGGTGCTACTTGCCAATGGTGTTATGGTCGAGTGGTTAGGGCTGTGTGGGTTTATCTCCCACGTCCTAGGTTCGAGACCCGTCGGCGGCATGGTTACTTTCTTATGGTGCGACCTACGACCTGTAGGTCGCACATTGTTGATAGGTTATAGGATTCTATAAAAACCCAACTCGTTTTCCAAAAAACAAAAGATGGTGCTACTTGAAAAGACAAAAATAGTTCATTATTAATAATTTGGTGTTAGGAATATGCTTAAGCCATGCCTGTTGTTGTACAAAAATATGTGGTTGGACAAAAATATTTGGCTATAAGAGTAAAGTGGCCTTAAAAACAGAAAGAGGTGTAGAAACAGGTCTTTATATTCATTCACTACAAAAATTGAAATTAGAAGTAATTTTCCTATATTTTGGAGCTTTTATTAAAAACATCCAAGAAATAATTCAAACAAGCTTTAATGTTTTAAAGAGTGTTCTAAAAAACGCTAGTCGATAGGCGGGCGTCGACCAGGGGACTAGTGCCAGAGGACTAGGTGGAGGCGTAGGCAGTTATTTATTTATTTATTATAATTTATAATTTATAAAAGTTAAGCATAATAGCATATGATGCGGTCTTTTTTCGCTCTCTGCTTGATATTGACCTGCTGACCTGCTCAAGTAACGCACGTGAGTCACGGACCACCGTTGTGGTGGCCGATAACACTTCAATGCTAAAGCCATACATGAATTTGAGGAAGGTGTAATGCTGTAAACATGAAATTTGTAACGTACTTTAGCTTACCAACCTCATGTCTTATTTATAATGCATCCTGGTTCAACCAGACCATCGATGGCGTAGTTAGGAAAGGAGATCTTCGTGGAGATCCTTCTCTAATTATAAGTCGTGCTGTAGAATAGAGTTTCCCTGTTATCCTTGTGTTCTTAGATACGTGGGAGATAGTTTTCAATCTCAGGGTAGTTCGTAAGAGGAAGTCTCTATGTGAAATATATATTCTAGTATTTACTTCCTAGTGGAAAGTGAAGAGCTGTTGTACTTGCCTGATCCTTAAGATATTTGCCTTAGCAGGGCTTACGGGTATTGAGGATAGCGTGAGATGTGTGGGCTTAACAAGTTGAAAGAGTTCGGGTCCGTTTGGAAAACTGCTTTGGGCGGGCTTAGAACCACTTGGGCCGAATCAATGTTAGGCTGACGCTGGAGCTCGTAATTTCTTGAGATCATCATGGCACATGTATGACTTAAGGCTGTGACCGTTTTGGTATATCATCAACATATAAATTACTTCCAATTCAATACCAAGATATATATGCAAAATGTATATAGAAAAAATTATCTTAAAATTTTTTTCCAACTAGAAATATATATATTTTTCCAACTTCAAAAGCACGCCTAAGAGACTACCTAAATCGACTTTTAGAACACTGGTTTTAAATGTAAAGTTAATATCTAAAGTATTTAGCTTTTGATATTTGAAATATAATTTGATGCGCTCAAATTCATCCTCCTTGAATTTGACCTGCAAAATGAACAAAAGCGTACTAGGGATGACCGTGTGGGTAAATGCACCCCGATAATAAAGTTAAACTTTGAACAAGATGATGAAGTTCGGCTTGATAAAATTAGGATTGCATACCTTAGTCCTTCCTCACATCCACCGAGAGAATTTATCTCCTTCATTGACTCTACCTCTGATTAGGAAGAAAATTTTATTCAGATTCTACCTCTATTAAGTTATGTCCTTGTAGGGTTCTTACCCATCAAAAACTTGATCTTCTTTGGTATTTATTTTCCTTTAGGATTCAGTGTCCCTTTCATAGTTGGACTAAGAATGGTCTAAATGGGCATTGGGCTTATTTTAGCCCAAGGGTCTGTGTTCTAGCCTTCTTGTTCCTACCATAATGGACTTGTTTAATCAAGGCTTGATCTCCTGACTTATCGACTTAATTGGGCTTAGCCTAGTTGGTCCAGGTTATCTTCTATTAAGGTTGCTCATGCCACGTGTCCAGCTACAACTGAATGATTGTTTGATGTCTTATCATAATTAATCCAAAATACTTGAATATGCAAGCTTGCTAGAAAGAAAAATGTATGGCTGCAAAAACGTGTCGAAGGGGAGAAATACCATGGATGATAACTTGTCAACTCTCTAAAAGCTCAAATTTTTAGAGAAGGTGAATCCAATCATATATCAAGCGGAAGCTAGAGCGGAGTCGTGGAACTATAACTATATCGGTAGGTACTAATCGTACAACTACACCGTAAATTCACACGGTACTACCGTGGATAAGCACATGCGCAATTTAGGCCCATGGATAATTGGAGTGGGTTTAATATTCTAACACTCCCCCTCAGCGCAAGCGCGAGGAAAATACTGAAAATTCTCACAGCGATTGCTCTGGACGAGACTCGAACCCACGACCTCCGAGGAACAATGCTCTGATACCATGATAAATTGTCAACTCTCTAAAGGTTCAAACTTTAGAGAATGTGAAAGCGGAAGCGAGAGTGGAGTCGTGGGACTATAACTATATCGGTGGGTAACAATCGTATAACTACACCGTAAATTCACACGGTACTACCGTGGATAAGTACATGCACAATTTTAGGCTCATAAATAATTGGAGTGAATTTAATATTCTAACAATAGATGATAAAGAAAAATATAAGCACTGAGTGTGGTTGGTTTATACCAAGACTTTAAGCTTTTAAAGTGATTTCTTATGTTTACTTTAAGGTGAGAAAGATTTCTTACCTACTCACTTTAGCATAAGATCAATAAATTTTTTGATTACTCTGTTGAAACAATATAAATAATTAGTTGTCCAATTAGATATTTGTCCTCCAGTAAAAATTTCAATCCAAGTAATCAAAAAAAAATTCCACCAATCTACAAAATTTGATGACAAATAAGAATATTTAATCAAATTAACACTAATGTTGCGAATATTTATAACATGGCGATGGCGTCCATAGGCAAGGATGCAACTTGGCTAGCGAACCCTAACTAACCTGAAAAAATTTTAGGCCAGTAAAACATGTTAATGCTAGTGAAAAGTCTTATGTGACTCAATAGGTTTTACTCAAAACCTTTACTCAGTGATGTGGTGGGTTTTGTGGCATGGTGACTCAACAATAGAGGTCAATACTTTTGCCCAAAAAAAAAGAAATTAAACTGAAAACATGAAAACTGTATCCCAACACTCTACCCGCAAAAAATATATTGAGTAGAACTTTTGAGTCACAGTAGAAACAGTCTAATGGCTAGAGGTGAAAAAGAATATTGATATTTGGATATTGATTTTCACAAAGCGAGCGGGTGGACAAGGCACCCTACCTTTTTATTAAAAGAACGAATCATGTTTGCTTTCTACATTCGCCTTCTTGTTTGGGGAAGTCGAAGGATAATTTTAGGTTCTGGGTGAGGCCTTGATTTTATGCTTCCATGAAGTTTAAGTATTTCATGCTTGACAACTGGCCCATTATGAGGTCGTTCAGGGAACCCAAGAAATGGGCCGATCTTTATCTGACTGAAGTGGAAGAAGAAGTAAGGAAGCAGTTCCTCTCACTTCCTCATGTACGTTTGGAAGACTTCTTCGAGCCAAATGCCATTGACCGGAGTGGTTTGTACAGTCTAAATGACTTGGAGCGTTCTTTGGTTCTTGAAATTAATAACTCTGATGTCACTGTTGTTGCGTTGGATCTCTTGTTGTTTCTAATGTGGCAGAAAAATGTATTGCTCTTGTTAGCATTGGTGATGCTAACATTGATGGAAAAGTGAGCTCCGCCGAGAAAGTTACTGATCTCACTGCTCTTGTTGTCGTTGGTCGTACTGGTCCGACCACCAAGAAGAGGAAGGCTCCTAGGCCTGTTACCCATCTAAGAGGCTAATTACGAGTGAGTTGGTTAATTTTGTTCAACCTTTAAACCGGAAAAAACTTGTTGGTTATGCTCCGAGGATTGTTCGAACTGCTAAATTTTATAAAACTGATTTATTTTATTTTGAATTAAATAAAATAGGGTTACATTTAATTGAATTTAAATTTCAAAATTCTAGAGTTTTATTAAGTGAGTTTAGAGGGTGGGCGTCTTCAAAAGTTCAGTGGGGGCGAATAGCCACCCATCTTATAAAAAGAAACCCTATTTCTTCCTTCTTCCTTTTTCTTTTCTCCTTCCTCTTTCTTCCGTTTTCTTCCATGTTGCTTCTTTGTTTCGTTCTCTGTTTCGTTGTTGCGAGATGGTTATCTCCTTGCGTGAGACATATTTGAGGTGATGATGAGAGAGAGGCAAGATGGCGAGGTCTCTGTGGTTATGGCGTGATGATGGGGATGAGCTGTGATGTCTGTTAGAGAAATATGGAAGTCGAGATGGCGAGTCGCAGGCGAGACGATGTGGGATGATGGCGATGGCTGTGCAATTCCGTTGCTATTTCATCCAGTGAGTTTTCTCATTCTCCTTTATATATACATTTTTGTATGAAGTTGAAAATAGGGCTGAACAAAAAACCGATCAAACCAATCAAACCGACCGAACCGATCAAAACCAAATCGATTGGTTCGGTTTAAATTCGGTTCGGATCGGTTTCGGTTTAAAAAAATGCAAAACCGAAGTGGTCGGTTCGGTTTTCGGTTTCTATGTGATTTAAACCGACCAAACCGAATATTTAAATATATTATATTATTTATATATAAAATAAAATATATTTTATATATAAATAATATAATATGTTTAAATATTCGGTTCGGTTCGGTTTTATTTCGGTTTTGGTTCGATTTTAGTCGGTTCGGTTCGGTTACGGTTTGCATAAATTGGAATCGGTTCGGTTTCGGATCGGTTTTGTTAATGATCGGTTCGGTTTCGGTTTGAAAATTTTAAAACCGACCTAAGTCGGTTCGGTTCACGGTTTAGGTGAAAAACCGAACCGACGGTTCGGTTTTCAGCCCTAGTTGAAAATATTGGGATTGTTGACTTGATCTGAAATTGTGAGTTTTCTTCATTTTCCTTTTTAGATTTTTGTATGAAGTTGAGAATGTTGAGTGATGATTAGATCTGAAATTTGGGGAGATTTGTCTTCTGTCTGATTGTTGTATGAGATCATCCTTACATGCCCATTGGATTGTTTTTATGATTTTACTGGTGATTTGTGCTGGATATGTTGAGATCTGGAAGGGGTGTGGATTTGAATATATGGATTGGTGGAAAGTTTGGATCTTGAAGAGATTCGAGTTAGGAAGATTGGATTTTTATAGGGTTTGTTTGGTTAGATCATTTGTTTTAGTTTCATATTTGAATGATCATCCTGGAGTCTGAATCTGTAATGATATGAATAAATAGTTGGCCACAATTTCAGATTTTAATAGAATTCATTGGTACAATTGATGGCACGTGTAACATATTGGGATTAAAAGATGAATGAGGTGCATGTAGTATTAAGAATTCAGTGGATTTTAATGGGAAAATTTCACTGGAAGGTTGGTAAAGGTGAGAATAGATGTCTTGATCTTTTTCACAACCTCCCCATTGGGTTCCATTTGATTGGCTCCAATTACTCCTAAAACGTTACAAATTTTCAGTTCTTTATTTCATCTATATGGTTCTGTTCTCTTTAGTGAATCATAGTTTTTCCAGTGAAAATGTCATCAAGGATGTCTGATTGGTGGGGTGGTTGAAGAGGCTATTCAACTTACAACGTGGCCCATCAGTAGGGAAGTTACTTTTAGAGAAAAAAGGCACATAATGATTGAAAAGTTAGGTTAGTTTCACATGAGACATGGAGAGTATTGGTTTGATCACTGCTCTCTAAACGATCATTTCTAGTTAGGCCAGTGGGTGGGGGAACTGATGCAGTATTTTACGAATCAGTTTCAGGTTCTGAATCTTTTCTCTTCAATTGGGTGGCATCATATAGGATTGTTTGGAACTGTGTTCATCTGATGAAGAAGTTGGCAGTCACATGATTGGTTTCTGGACAGACCTTAGGGAGGAAGATATGTTCGCTGTAGAGTGGGTGATGCTTTCTAGTTTAATTTTGGTGTTAACTTGGAATTAGTGGATGTTTCCAAACCACTTAAGTTATGTGTGTTGTATTGGTATGTCCAAACTTCACAATGGCATATTTGTATCCTTCTGATGATTAGTTCTCTTTTAAACTATTTTTATTGGTTTACATGCCAATGCAACTTAGCAAGTTGGCAGATTTACAAGCACTTGTAACTAGTCACTAGGTACATATACATCCATCGAATGACATCGATGTGTTATTTCACTTGTGCATTTATAAGCTTAAGTTTGTATCTGATTTGTATGTTTGTAATCATTAAGTCTCTTCTAGGACTAGTTTCCAATAAACAATAGCGTTTGGCCATCCTCTGTTAAGCTCATAAGCTAGCCTATGTGTAGTAGTGTTTGATATTGCACTATTGTGCTACTATGTTTTATGTCTCATTGATTCTACTGATGCAGGACCATTTAAGATTAATGGTGTTCCTCTGAACGTATACACCTTGAAATGGTTATGTTTCCCCAAATTAATGGGTGGATTGACTAATAAATGACAAAGTGTCATTGTGAGAGAAAAACTGAAATATCAGAAAATCAATGATATTGATAAATTTTGATTCCTGAAAATTTAATCACTTGGGATTGTATCACTTAAAACTACCACACCTCTTTTGTTTATTATTTTCCCTCTCTTACTAAAGAAAATAAATAACCTGCGGGTCGTCTTGCGGAGGTGGGCGCCTATTTCCTACTAGATAAACTAAAATAACCTTTGGGTTAGTCTTGCAGAAATGAGGTAAATTTGTATGCCTAAAATAGGCTTTGATATTTTTTCGTAAAAAATCTGACGTGAGTTTATGCGCATTGATAGCCCAAGAGTGGCTTTTGTTACTCATATAATTAGGAGTATCCGGTGATGCATGCCTGTATGTGATGTGTTCCCACTTGGGCATGGATGACGGAGTAGTCCTCCTTCATATGAGAGAGGCATACGGACATGTATGTTCGGCACGGAGGTGATGCGAATGTGGTATCATCTAAGTAATCATTCCATTACAAGATGAATCAAATTCAAATAAAAATGAATAAACTACGTTTATATTCTTTCTAATTTTTTTCATGCAGGATAGCAAGTCCACTAATATTTCTGCAGGTCAGACTTGCCATAGTCAATTTCTACAGTGTAAGTACAAGTAAATGCATATTTACTTAATTGGGATGATGACATGATTGCCTCGTTGAGGAACTAACTTCTTTGAACTGTGGTTTTCTTGCATGACATATTTGCCTCGTTGAAGAACTACCTATTGGTGTGATGGTTTGTTGTTTGTATTTAGCTTGATGTTTATCACATGCGAATGTATTGATTTTGGGATGAATATTACTCACACCAGCTTTATTGCTGACCCAAGTAAGCTTTTGCTTCTTGGGTACATTCCTTTGGGAATGTAGCCGATTAGCCTTTCAGGTTTAGAGACTTTTGAGCAGCGTTACTAGAGTTTCGCTAGTGGGCTAGCAACGTCAGTCTTTATTGGTTAGAGTTTTTATTCGTTTTAGTAATTAAATCATGTTTAAGTTGTTGTTGCTGCTAAATGTTTCTATTGTTATTAAATTTCACGTTCCGAGTTTTCTTCGATTTTGGGATTTTCGTTTTCTTCAAAAATCGGGGCGTGACAGTTTGGTATCAGAGCATTTGGTTAGCCTAGGCTGGGGTAGAGTCTAGGTGATCCTCGGAATGTGGATATGGGTGTGTAGGAGTGTAGAAGTCTTAAGATGAAGTGACAAGGGCAAACCTTAAAAACTTTAGTTCTGTTTCATTTTCTTTGTGAATCGCATGACGAGTCTTCATTAAATTGTGTGTCTACGATTAATCTTATTTATAATGTCGATATTTGCGTGACATTATTTCATATTTTCTTCTTTTTAGTGGTTTTGATATCCGTAGTGCTCAATTAGCACTTTCCGCGAATCTCGGGACGAGATTCCTTTTGAGTTGTATATATTGTAACACCCCTACTTTTTCAATGGCAATAAAAATTTATGAACCTAAAAGTTCAATTGAAATTTCTATTTTTAAAATTTTCTTTTGTTTGACAAGTTGTATTTTTCGAAATTCGCTTAACTTTTCTTACCTTCCGAATCTCGGGACGAGATTCCATTTAACGTGTGTATAATGTAACACCCCTAAATTTTCATAAAACTAAATTATTTTATTTTGAATTAAATAAAATAGGGTTACATTTAATTGAATTTAAATTTCAAAATTCTAGGGTTTTATTAAGTGAGTTTAGAGGGTGGGCGCCTTCAAAAGTTCAGTGAGGGCGAATAGCCACCCACCTTATAAAAAGAAACCTTATTTCTTCCTTCTTCCTTTTTCTTTTCTCCTTCCTCTTTCTTCCGTTTTCTTTCCTGTTGCTTCTTCGTTTCTTTCTCTGTTTCGTTGTTGCGAGATGGTTCTCTCCTTGCGTGAGACAGATTTGAGGTGATGATGAGAGAGAGGCAAAATGGCGAGGTCTTTGTGGTTATGGCGTGATGATGGGGATGAGCTGTGATGTCTGTTAGAGAAATATGGAAGTCGAGATGGCGAGTCGCAGGCGAGACGATGTGGGATGATGGCGATGATTGCACAATTCAGTTGCTATTTCATCCAGTAAGTTTTCTCATTCTCCTTTATATATACATTTTTGTATGAAGTTGAGAATATTGGGATTGTTGACTTGATCTGAAATTGGTGAGTTTTCTTCATTTTCCTTTTTAGATTTTTGTATGAAGTTGAGAATGTTGAGTGATGATTAGATCTGAAATTTGGGGAGATTTGTCTCCTGTTTGATTGTTGTATGAGATCATCCTTACATGCCCATTGGATTGTTTTTATGATTTTACTGGTGATTTGTGCTGGATATGTTGATATCTTGAAGGGGTGTGGATTTGAATATATGGATTGGTGGAAAGTTTGGATCTTGAAGAGATTCGAGTTAGGAAGATTGGATTTTTATAGGGTTTGTTTGGTTAGATCATTTGTTTTAGTTTCATATTCGAAACTAGATGTCCAAACAAGGACCAAGGTCCTGAGATGATGGCCGATTCGAAGTCGGGCTGGTAAGTGAACTAGACTAGATAATATTTTGTAGAACAATCAAGATTCCAGGTTAAGAGTTCCACATGGAAATGGTGACTTGGGTGTCATTGCTCCACCATACGAGTAGCAAAGACTTCATTGGAAAGCTTCTGAGAGTGGCAATATTTTGCGATAGCTCTAAGAAAACTATCGTCCATTTCACCATCCTTTTTAATGTCAAAATCAGGAGGTGGGATTGATACGGAAGCAACTAATTGTGATTCCAATGAAAGGAGCGGGTCATGGGGATTGATACGGAAGCAACTAATTGTGATTCCAATGAAAGGAGCAGGTCATGATCTTGGGTAATTGGTCGGGGTAATGGCGCCGCTGAAGCATTTTGCAATAAAAGCTGGGCATGAATAGGAGCATGAGTGGAAATGTTGGTGGATGATTGGATAGGTTGAGCACTTGAGGATGAAACTTGATGGGTAGGTACGTGGTGGGATGGGTGGTGGAGTCTCTAGGGAAGAAACAGGTCGATGGAACACTTGTAGAGGATTAAAGAGAATCGATATTCGATTGTTCAAGGTACCAGGAGAAAGCATTTATAAGGACGAATAGCAGTAATGGGCTTGATATAGTAAGTACGAGTTAGTGGTTTGTTGAAGATGATATAAATGGTAATAAATTGTATCAGTTGGATTTAAATGAGAAATTGGTGGGTGAATTAAGTAGTGATTGATAGTAGTGGTGTTAGTAATGGTGATTGGAGGTGTTTGACTCATACTGATGAAGCGGCGATGTGATGTTTAGTGTGCAGGATGTAATGGTAGTAATGGATGATAATGATGAGAGGGAGAAAATGAAGTGATGGGTATTAGAGGAAGAAGAAGATGGACGCGCACTTCGCTCGAGACCTGCAAAAGACACAAATAAACAATAGTAAGCAAGCAAATGAGCAACTAAGGTTGCTCTAAACAAAGTGAAGGGGTTTGTAGTGTTGGAGTGAACTAAGGTAGAGATCGTAGAGATTTAAGAGAATAAGAAGTGGTATGAAGAGGATGAAAAGAAAGGTGGGAGAATGGGAGGTATAAGTGCAGGAAGGGATAAAAAGAGTTTTGTGTTTGCTGTTAGTTGAAACTCCAAAAAACTCATGCTAAAAATTGATGTTTTAAAGTAACAACCTATTAATTTGCATTGTCAGTGGCACTCTCATTAATAATATAAATGACGACTTATTTACTTACGGAGTGTGTTAATCACCCCTGCCTTATTTTCTTAGGGAGTGTGTTTAATCACCCTTTTCGACCTTCGTTCTAGAGTATACAATCTGGACATAATACACACAAAAAAATAGGATGACGACTGCAGTGTCTCTTATTGTATTACAAAAATGCCATGAAATTGTTTGACGAGACTCTTCAAAGAGAAGTAGAAGAGTCGGGTCTGAAATTACAGGGATGAGGTATGTGGATTTGATAGAGGCGAAGGAAAGAGCACAAGATGGAAGAGGGGTTGGCGACAGTGGTTTTTGGCAGAAAAGTTGGAGGAAAAGGAAGAAAAAATAGGTCCTTAGGATTGCCTTGAGATTAGTATGAAAAATCTAAACCTTTGGATAATCTTTTATGAATTTTGTACATGTGTATTTAGAGTTAGGTAGTTCAGTTATTAAATAAATCTGGACTAGTCAACGTCATTGACCTAACAGTTTTGTTAGAAAATGAGTGTTAAACTCAATTAAAATTTAAAATGAGGGTTAAACTTTATTCAATATAAACTACTGAGGGCTAAATTTAAAAAAAAAAACTCTTTTGTTTATATCTTGAATTTAGGGTTTACCTTCTTAGTTCGAGAATATCTTCGAGGAGCGTCTTTTTTAGGCAACTGAGTTGTGGTAACCTCACATTCATCTTCCATAGTGTTTTGACCTACTAAAGTTGCTTCCATTTCCAGTAGAGCTAAAATTTTTGTGAGTTCTTTCTTCATCATATCCCCGCCGATTTTCTTCATCTTAAAGTTTTTCTGTGAGCTAAAACTTCTCTAAATTTCCGGGAGATGAAACAAAATTGTGAGGTGTTATGTACACACGCAAATGTTCTAATACCACCACATGATGAAAAGGACGACACTTAATACTACCACATATTTCTCGCTACCACCACAATCAGAAACATTTTGTGAGTTCAAAGTTCAAAGTTTCGCTTGGGTTTGTTTAACCATCTTTGAATCACTCACTGGCTTCCTCATTGTTTTTTTTTCTCATATTCTGCACAAAAAAAATCAACCCACTCTCCAATCTCCCCTTGATTTGTGAGAATGACTAAATGTCCAAATGCCAAAAATCTGGTGAGTTCATGGATGTGTTTGTGTGCTGAAGCATACAACTTGTTTTGAGCATAGGTTGATTACATAACGGTATATGTTATTGTGAAGCATGGGTTCAGAACTGCTCACAGAATTGGTAGGTCTATGTGTTGACTGGTCTATCAATTGTTTTGTGCTTAATGTGGTATAACACAAAGCACATTAGTATTCATAGACTGGTAGACTTGTATGTTGATTGGTTTGTCAATAGCTTTGTTCTTTGTGTGGTAAAACATAAAGAGAAATTGTTAGGGTGCAACTAACAAGATATGTGGTCATGCATATAAACACATATGTGGTAGAACATATGGAAAAAAAGAAGTGACAAGGTTGTATGAGTAGTAGAACTCAAGAGAGAACAAAGAGAAATTTGTGAAGAGTGTGAGCTTGGAGTGATTGTACAAGGAAGAGGTTGTTTTTCTCTTGGGTGGATCAAAGCTCCTTCTTGGGACGAACTTGCAGGTTGTGCAAGTCGTCGGTGTTCTTCATTATAGTGGAATCCCTCGTCACCCCGTGGATGTAGGCATAGCCGAACCACGTAAATCTCATGTGTGAGTATCTCTATTTGTTATTTACACTCATAGGTAGTTGTTTACTTTGATTGGTTGCTAGTTGTGTAGTTCATTGCTTGTTGGTTGTGGAACTTGGTGTGAGTTTCCATACAAGGTGTTTCTCTCCAAGGTGGTTAGCTTCCGCAGTGCTACAGGGTATCCCTCCTAGGGGTACAACAATTGGTATCAGAGCCCTTTGTCAAATTTGGGTGCTAAAGCTCTGATTTGAGGTGTTTGGGTTGTGTCTTGTGTGGTGCACACAAGGCGTTTGTTGAAATTCTTGAGAGAAGCTGGTTTGTGAAACAATCGGAGAAATCACTTCTACAAGCGACACAGTTAAAGTTGGGAAGTATGAGATAGAGAAGTTCAATGGGAAGAATGATTTATCCTATTGAAGGATGCAAATGAAAAATTTGCTAATCTCACAGAAATTGCAAAAAAGCTTTGGTGGGTAAAAAAAAGAAGCACAAAGATATGTCTGATGAGGATTGTGAAGAGTTAAATCTTGAAGCACGAGCGTCGATCATTCTATGCCTTGAAAGGGATGTTGCTTTCTTGGTTGATGGTGAGGTAACGACTGCGGATGTGTGGTCAAAGTTGGAGGCAAACTTCATGACGAAAACTCTAACAAATCGAATCTATTTGAAGTCCAGATTGTATACTTCCAAGATGGAGGAAGGTTCATCAATCCGGGAGTACATCAACAAGTTTGATAGGTGTATATCAGATTTGAAAGACATTGATGTGAAGGTAGATGATGAGGATCAAACACTTCTACTACTTCTTTCGTTGCCGAAGTCTTATGAGAACCTAGTACAAACATTGATGCTTGTGGGTGACAATCTTACCAAGGATGAGACTAGAACGTCACTTCTAGCAGATGATCTTCGGAAGATTGCAACTAGTGGCATGGCTACTAGTGGTAACAAGGAGCAGACACAAGGGTTGTTTGTAAGAGGTAGAAGCAAGGAATGAAAAAAAGGCAAGGGAGGAAAGTATAGGTCAAGTTCTAGACCTCTTGCGGAAAGGCTGTGTTTTAAATGCGGTGAGCTTGGGCATTTCAAAGCAAATTGCCCTAACAAGATAGCAGGATGGAAGAAGAACAACAAGAACAACAACAACAACAGAAAGGCAGAAGGGAAGCAAGAGGCTGGTTATGCTTCGGAAGAAGGGAGCAATGATGATTGTTTCTCCATCACATGTGAAGAAGAAATCTCCGGTAAGTGGATTATTGATTCTGGTTGCTCGTACCATATGTGTCCAAATAGGAAGTTCTTTATTACCTATAGAAGTATTAATGGTGGAACCGTGTTGATGGGGAATAACCATTCTTGTAAAACGGTGGGGCTTGGTTCTATTAGAATCAAGATGCATGATGGAGTGGTAAGAACTTTGATGGATGTGAGACATGTCCTTGATTTGCGGAAGAACCTTATTTCTGTTGGTGCTTTGGACTCCGGTGGTTGTAAGATAGTTACATGGAATGGAGTGAAGAGGGTTGTTTGTGGTTCTTTGGTAGTGATGAAAGGTATTCGTCAAGGAAACTTTATGCCCTTTTGGGTACGACGGTGACAGGAAATACAATAGTTGGAACTAGTGGAAGTGATGAAAACCCATGTGAGTGCACTCGGTTATGGCATAGGCGGCTTGGGCATATGTCAGAGAAAGGTCTAGATCTGCTCGGTAAGGAAGGTTTGCTGAAGAATATAAAGAAGCCTTGCATGGATTTTTGCGAGCATTGCGTGTACGGTAAAGCACACCGGGTTCAGTTCAAGTCAAGCAAACACAGAAGCAGAGGTATTTTAGACTATGTGCATACAGATGTTTGGGGTCCAGCTTCAGTTACTTCCAAGGGTGGTTCCAGGTACTTTGTCACGTTTGTTAATAATTATTCTAGGTATGCTTGGATTTATTTCTTGAAGCATAAGAATGAGGTATTCAGCACTTTCAAGAAGTGGAAAGCAATGGTTGAGAACAGAACGGGCAAGAAATTGAAGACACTGCGATCTGATAACGGTACAGAGTATAAAAAGGGTGCCTTCAAGGAGTTTTGTGATCAAGAAGGAATTGCTAGACACTGGACAGTCAGGAAAACATCACAACAAAATGGGGTCACGGAGAGACTGAACGGTACATTGCGGGAGAGAGCAATGTGTATGTGATCATATGCTGGTTTGGGCAGAGTCGGTTGCTACAACTTGCTACATTTGCAACCGGTCTCCTCATTCAAAGTTAGATGGAGATGTACCTTATAGGGTATGGTCAGGAGAACATGCAGATTATGAGAGACTCCGAATTTTTGGGTGCACAACCTACTACCACGTCAACGAGGGAAAGCTTGACGCGAGAGCTAAGAAGGCAATATTCTTGGGGTATGCAGCAGCTGTAAAAGACTATCGCTGTAATACCCGCCTAATTAAATAAATATAAAAAATTCTTATTTATTAATTGTGGCGTATATTGTAATCTCATTTATTGGGAAAAATATTTTTGTTTGTCATTACTAAATAAAATAAATTGTGTGTATTTAGCCAAAATTTTGTAAACCCTAATGTTGATGGGTTGTTACTCAATTGTATTTGGGCTTGCTTTTGGCCTTTTATTAAACTAATTATTAGGGTTTTATTTGGTGAGATTAGAGGGTGGGTGCATTCAAAAGTTCGGCGGGGGCGAATAGCCACCCACCATATATATAAAAAGAAAAAAGAAACAAAACCTTTTTTTTCCTTAAGCTTTTTTTTCTCCTTCTTCTCGTTTCCTTCTTCTTAATGGCGGCTAACAGTGGTGATGGAGTTCCTGATTTGCGACAAACAGAAAGATGCATACGTGATAGAGTGCGGATAAGGTTTTGTGGGTTTTGGAGATGGTTGTTGACTAATGAAGGTTGACGAAGCAGTGTTGGTGGTTTAGTTTAGTTTTTCTTTGCTTTGTTTTGGGGACAACAGAGACATGGATAGTGAACTGAACCCGGTGCCGATCGAGTCAGTGATTGTGGTTGGAGATCGAGATGGGACTGGACAGTGGCGTGCATTGGGTGGTGAACTTGCGAAAGTGGGAATTGGAGTTGCAGATGATTCGGATGAACATGCTTGCAATTTGAGCACTTGGGTATGATAAATCTTCGCTTTTAGTTACCCATTTGTTTATTTTGGTTTCAGATCTAATTAGTTTGTTGTGGCTTGTGAGTTTCTACTGTATACTATGATGATGGTAGAGCTTGATTTGTGCAATTATTATATGGGTCTTCTCTATCTCTATCTCCAAGCAATTCGTGACCTTTAATTGGTGAATTCTCATTATCCATTAATTGAGTAAAGCATGACCATCAAGAAAGATTTTAAGTAGAATTTCATATTGGTACCTTCGTACCTGTGATTTAAAGAAAAAAAAATGAAGAAAAGAAGGGACAGCCGAAGAGAGGGTGGTGATGATTCGTGGATGTGGTCTGTGGAAGATGTGTAGAGAAGAAAAAAAACATGGAGACGAGAGTGGTTGGTTCAGTGACTGTTTGTGGCGAGATGATTGCTGCGACGAGATGGTTAGCGCGTGTTGATTGAGTTTTGATTCTTGGATCAAAGGTGAGTTTTCTCCATCCCTTCATCTTTACAGTGAGTTTCTTCTCTCGATTTCTTGTTCATGTTTGGTTGTTAGTAGTATGCTTTGTTCCTAGTAAAGTTCATTTTTTTATTTGTGTTTTTAACCTAATTTTGTTATACTGTTAGGTTGAAATTTTTTTTTTTGAAAAATTGGTTCTGTTAGTAATATGTGAATTGAATGTGTAATGTTATTGTTGGGTGAATTGTATATTGCTTGCAATAGTATAGATTGAGAGAAGCAAGTGAGAATATGGTTTGTTCCTACTCAAACTGTGGGGATTGAGAGAACATGTTTAGCTTTAGGACAAAGGGTTGTCATTGTTTTTTTTAAAGCAGGGTTGTCATTGTTAAGTCTTGAAGAAATCGAAATATATGCAGGCTACACCTGACACCATTGAATCATATGAAAATGTATCCTGGAACATTTTACGCGATAGTAAACCTAGAGACCCGCTGACCCACTCTTGAAACGATAGTCAACAATGAACTTTGTGCTTGATGTAATTAGGGAATTTTTTTATATAACTCGTTCATAACATTGAAACCCAATTGAGCTCCCAGTTCACAAGGTACATGTAACCAACTGGGGTACGATATAAAAACTGCCAAGGTCCTATCATAGTTTCATCGTTTGTAACCAACTGGGGTACGATATAAAAACTGTTGTTTTCTCATTTGATTATGTAGTAGGAAATATTTACAAAATCTTTGATATGGCTATCTGAACTTCAACTTGACATTGTAAGCAGTGTTTTACCCTTTTGGGTAGCGCTCGTAAGCTCTATATTTCATTTTTGAAAGCATCTGTTGCCCTGTCATTCTTTGCAACTTGTTAGAAGTGGTAGCTTAAGGGATAATGTCTTGTCTGTATTAGTTTTATGTATGTTAAACCCTTATTTAGTTTAGGGCTAGAAGAAAATTTTCTAGTAATAGATATTGGCTGGAATTTAACTGAGCACTTGTTTTAGCTTGAGTATTTACATTGTTATGCAAATTGGTATGCATAATGTTTTTCATATGATACAAAGATATGAGATATGTGAATTGGCAATGTGTCAAATATTACTTGTTCCCCGAAAGAACGGTGGATACTGTGGTTGATTTACTTATGGTTGACAAAGTGTCACCATAAAAGAGTTTTGAGTTTTAGTTTTTTTATGCTCTTTTCCACAACTCCGAGAAAAAAAATGTGAAAAGAAAAGAAATTTTTGTATACAGACTTGCTTGTATACGTGTGATATTATTATGGGTATGCAGACTTGCTTGCATATCGGTGCACCGTTCCATGTGTGTTCGGTTGTACGTGTAGATTTAGGAAGAATACTTGTCAGTGATCGAACTTCGGGTGAGATGACATGACACTCGAGGTGGCACCCCACTTGGGTCATGTACGCTCCGAGTGGTTTCGATGGCAAGGGAGGCACACTTGGGTGAGGTGTGTTCGGCACATAGAGGATAGTGCGATTGTGGAAAAGAAGCGAGATTTCTTTGTGTATGTGCGTGATTACCTTAAAGGAAGAAACTAAATGCTCATTCAACCATTGAATGAGAACTACCTGTCTTTCTAAAGGTAGAAAATGTGTTTTGTTAATATTTCAATAATAGTCTAATATAATTATGAAATGTATTGTTGTTGCATTTATGAGGATTGATAACTCATAAATTTTATTTATTAGTAATAAATAATGCATATTTATTTATTAGGATGATGACATCTTTGCCTCATTGAGGAACTACCTGGTGTGGTTGTTTATTGTTTTGTTTATTTTGATGTTGTCATGCGCGGATTTATTGATTTTTTTGGATGAAGATTTCTCACACCAGCTTTATTGCTGACCTAAGTGAGCTTTTGCTTCTTGGGTACATTCCTTTTGGAATGTTGCCGATTAGCCTTTTAGGTTTAGAGATTTTGAGCTGCGTTACTGGAGTTCCGCTAGTGAGCTAGCCATGCCAGTCCTTTCCGGGTTAGAGTTTTATTTGTTTCAGTAATTTAATAATGTTTAGTTGTTGCTGCTATTTGTTTCTGTTATTATTGAATTTTCACGTCCCGAGTTTTGGGGGAAACGGATAATCCTACGTGGATTTTGGGATTTTCGTTTTCTTCGAAAATCGGGTTGTGACAATCGCCTTTGGTGTGTCGAAGATTCTAAGTTCATAATCAGCAGGGATGTTACTTTTGATGAGAACTCCATGGTAGCTTCTTTGAAAGCTATGGTGCCCGAGGATGATGGTGTTGGGACTTCTAAGTCTCAAGTAGTTGAGATAGAACCTAAAGACCAACCAGGTTCTAATCGTGTTCAAGAGGAGGATCATGGAGAAGCTTGGTGGCTAAGGGGTTTGCACAAAGAGAGGGAGTGGACTACAATGAGATCTTTTAACCGGTGGTGAAACACACTTCCATTCGGGTGCTATTGAGTATTGTTGCTCATGGTGATCTTGAGCTGGAACAACTCGATGTCAAAACAACCTTCTTGCACGGAGACTTGGATGAGGAAATCTATATGCATCTACCTGAGGGCTACAAGGTTGAGGATAAGGAACGTCAGGTATGTCGCTTGAGGAAATCACTATATGGATTGAAGCAATCTCCTCGGCAGTGGTACAAGCGATTTGACTCCTTCATGCTAAAACATGGGTTCTCCAGAAGTGAGTATGACTGTTGTGTTTATATTCAGAAACTTCGTGGAGGTGATTATATCTATCTTATTTTGTATGTGGATGACATGCTTATTGCTTCGAAAAGCAAGGTGGAGATAGATAGGCTGAAATCTCAGCTCGGTAAAGAGTTTGAGATGAAGGACATGGGCGCTGCTAAGAAAATACTGGGTATGGAGATCAGAAGAGAGAGGTCGAACCGTCGATTGTTTTTTAGTCAGAAAGGCTACATTGAACGGGTTATCGCGAGGTACGGGATGCAAGATGCTAAGCCAGTGGTGACTCCATTGGCTCCACATTTTAGGCTCTCTGGTAAACAATCTCCCACTATAGCGGAACAGAAGGCACACATGGAGCGTGTACCTTATGCTAGTGCAATTGGCAGTTTGATGTATGCAATGGTGTGTACATGTCCAGATATTTCACAGGCGGTCAGTGTGGTCAGTAGATTCATGGCGAACCCGGGGAAGGCACATTGGGAAGCAATGAAGTGGGTCCTGAGGTACTTAAAAGGTACCGCTGATATGGGTTTGTGCTTTGGTGGAGATACATGTCAGATCAGTGGGTTTGTGGACTCAGATTATGCAGGCGATCTAGATAGAAGACGATCTACTACTGGTTATGTGTTCAGTATACATGGTGCTCCAGTTAGTTGGCGATCAATGTTACACTCTACAGTGACACTTTCTACTACAAAGGCCAAGTACATGGCCATGGCAGACGGAGTGAAGGAAGCATTGTGGCTGTGGGGTCTTCTAGGGGACTTGGGGATTAAGCATGATTGTGTGGACTTGTGGTGTGATAGTCAAAGTGTGATCCACTTGGCTAAAAATCAGGTTCATCATGCTCGGACCAAACATATCGATGTCAGGTATCACTTTGTGCGGGATGTCATAGAGGAAGGTGATGTTTCTCTGATGAAGGTGCACATAGATGAGAACCCAGCAGACATGTTAACCAAGGTGGTGACATGTAGCAAGTTTCAGCATTGCTTGGACTTGCTTCATATCAGCCCGTGTTGATTTCCCATGAGGGAGAGGCCTTGTGGGGCGGTGTTGGGGTGAGGTGGAGTGTAACGACCCGATCCACACAGTAAGATATTGTCCACATTAGGCCCAACCGGCCCGCACGGCTTTAAAAGGCTTCTTACTATGGGGATCCAACCTCGCACATATATAGCACATCACCATCCCGCACCCAGGCGATGTGGGACTATGATTCCCCTTGTAGCTCGTCCAACCTCTCCCGGCTTGTTGGGCCTATTGGGCCTGTTGGGCTCCAACCCTCACCCTCACCCTCACCTTAGGGTCTCACATGGAGTCTTCACCCGGTTGTAAGACCTACGGTGGCTTGATCCCTGTGAGGGTACGTAGGAAGCCATGGTCAGAATGGTGCAGTCGGTTGGGTCTACAGATCAGTCTTGTTGAGGTACAGTTCTAAGGTGTTTGCAGTTTGTTCTGGAGTTCGTCCAAAATTTGAGGTCTATAAAATGATGTACGAGGTGGATAATTGTGCAGCATGGGTTCAGAACTGCTCACAGAATTGGTAGGTCTATGTGTTGACTGGTCTGTCAATTGTTTTGTGTTTAATGTGGTATAACACAAAGCACATTAGTATTCATAGACTGGTAGACTTGTATGTTGACTGGTTTGTCAACAACTTTGTTCTTTGTGTGGTAAAACATAAAAGAGCAATTGTTAGGGTGCAACTAACAATATATGTGGTCAAGCATATAAACACATATGCGGTAGAACATATGGGGAAAAAAAGTGACAAGGTTGTATGAGTGGTAGAACTCAAGAGAGAACAAGGAGAAATTTGTGAAAAGTGTGAGCTTGGAGTGATTGTACAAGGAAGAAGTTGTTCTTCTCTTGGGTAGATCAAAGCTTCTTCTTGGGACGAACTTGCGGGTTGTGCAAGTCGTCGGTGTTCTTCATTATAGTGGAATCTCTCGTCACCCCGTGGATGTAGGCATAGCCGAACCACGTAAATCTCGTGTGTGAGTATCTCTACTTGTTATTTACATTCATAGGTAGTTGTTTACTTTGTTTGGTTGCTAGTTGTGTAGTTCATTGCTTGTTGGTTGTGGAACTTGGTGTGAGTTTCCATACAAGGTATTTCACTCCAAAGTCGTTAGATTTCGCAGAGCTACAGGGTATCCCTCCTAGGGGTACAACAGTTATTTTGGCACCAAAGTAAGCAAATGGTTACTTATTTAAGACATTCATGAGGTGTTGGTTATTTTTCTATTACCATATCCTTTATGCGCTCAATAGTGTTGTAAAGTGTATAATAAGATAAAAGAGAGATTCTTTTTTTGCGCGCATCTCGAGGGAAATGAACGGCTTTCACCTCGCCACCTCATTTCCCTCGCTCGTTTCCTCGCTCATTCCCTCGACATTTAGAATTTCTCAAGATAAAAATTGTGCATACACAGAAGAACAAGAGTTCACTTTATTTGGAAGCTCTTGATAGTTTCCTGGACTAGCTAGGTTTTTTATTTCCAGCACTAAAACCTGAAACAAGTTAGTCTGGAAGTTGTTTGTTTCACGTCAATTGAGCCTAGTTGAAGTTCTTTTTAGGATCACCATTGTACTCGACCAGAATTTTATTCATATGACATGCACAAAAGTGCAATACAGAGTACAACATTACTAACATAGCCGCATCTATTTCGAACTTAGTTAAGTAGCTAACGTGGTAGGTGCGCAACTATCTTTAACGCATGCAAGCACATCCATGTATTCTCTTGTGATTGTGAATGAATCATAGACATTCCCATCTCTGCTTTTCTTGTATTCAAACAGCAACGATGTGTGGTTGAATGCAGTCATCTTCACAAACCCAAAATCGTAGTCTTGGTACAAGCTCCAACTTGTCTTCAGACTCGTGAATTTTGACAAATGACTGCCACCACCACCAGCCACAACGTGGATAGTCCCATTCCATAGGCCTGAGAAGTTATCTGTGTTTGAGTTCACACACGTATTCTGCATTGCCACCAAATTTCAGGATGTTAATAAACAAAACCACTTGTACCAAGTTGAGCAATTTATGTGTTTCTAAAGGACCGCTTACCTCGTATATTTGGCAAGTTCTTTCGTAACTATGGACATGGCCGAAGAAAGCAATATCCACACGGTACTTCTGCCACAGCTTCTGCAAGCTACTTCTTCCCATGGGCTCTTGGAATGATCCTTCTTCAGCATACCAACTATTGGATGAGTAACCAAGAACACGATGAGTGGCAAAGATAAGCCATGGTTGTTTCTGCCTATCCGCAGCTTGAAAGCATTTCTCAATGAATGCGTATTGTTCCGTTCCTTCTCTCCAGTCATGTTCGGAGTCCCCTATACAGAAGTGGAACATACCATAGTCCACTGAGTACCTACATACAAGAACATAATGTCAATCTTCACATTATCATCAAGAATTGTTTCAAATTGGTTCCCGCCACTATACCAAATTGACATTTTCGTAACAACACTCAAAACAGTAACACTTTTGAGCTATAACAATCCACAAAGCAATATTACAAATTTTCACAAACAAATTGATACAATAATTGTATCACAAAAAGTATGGGCCTACAATTGATACTATTCATGGTGATCTAATTTATTGTATGTAACTATTTTTCATTTTTTTTTACTAAATTTAATTTTGATTTGAAATTATTTAGTAGATTGCTGTAACTCAAAAATATTACTATTTTGGAAGTTGTTACAAATATGCCAATTTGATGTATCAAAACCTGTATATGTTCTAAAGTGAGGTACAGATTTGAAATTAAGAAATGTTACCAGTATTTAGCGCGGTTATCAGCCGGTACATAGAACATGGTTTCAGCTGGTACACCACATTCTCCGCCTGAATCTCCTGTATTGAAGAATGAACCGGAGTTTGGCCAATCGCGTTCATGATTACCACTGAATACAGAATCCACCATAGTTAAGTAAAAATTATGCTTGGCAAGATAGCCTTGAAAGATTAAACACTTGATATGTATTATATACCAACCTAGCAACCATGTATGGTACAGCAGAGGCAATTGGTTCGACCATTTCTGTGAACTGATCCCATTGTGAGATGAACCCATTGGCATAGGGTAAGTCACCAATATGGAATACAATGTCATAGTTTCCCAAGTCCTTTGTGAGCTGGTCTGTGGTGATAAGTGCCCCTGGTTGGTAGTTTTGGTACTCATTTGAACCATCTCTTTCTGCCTATAGAAGCAAACACACTCTTCAATTAGCGAAGAGTGGACAACCCTTAATAAATCACTAGTAAGCAGATAAAGTCTGTGATTTATCGTAGTACCTTTCCAGTATCTCCAAAAATTATAACGCGTTGTAGCGAATTTTGACCAGGATTTGGGGGTGCAGTGAAGTTGTAGGTCTTGCTCCAGACATAAGTGCCACTTTCATATAACCGATGCCCAAGTCTATATGTGTACCTGTTTTATCATGAATACTCTAGTCAGT
Source organism: Berberis thunbergii (assembly GCA_003290165.1). Lineage (NCBI taxonomy): Eukaryota > Viridiplantae > Streptophyta > Magnoliopsida > Ranunculales > Berberidaceae > Berberis > Berberis thunbergii. Next base: position 232,347 of record QNQO01001638.1, read on the forward strand.
TCTGCAATCTAGCTATCTTGCACTTACGTACTTATGAATGGTTAAAATCTTCTATTAGATGTATTTATCAATGGCTGTTGGCAAACGTACTCTAGATTTGGCCACAAGTTCTTCAAGAAACTGGTATGGAAGAAGCCAGGATCTCGCCAACCAACAGTTCTTGCCGGTGGGCCTAAAAGTGGACAAATAACACTCGTATAAGAAACTTGTTTTACACAGTTTTATAGGAAATGAATATCAAGGTATGAACATATATGGTATCAACATACCGCACATGCTGGTTTGCGTGAAAGTTAGAGTCCCAGCTGGGGATCTTGTTTGAGTTTCTCCTTTTATTCCCCATTCAACCAACGGGATTGCCTCATCCACATCGTAATCACTCGACCAAGTTACTGTCATCTGCATAAGTACATATAACATTTAATAGAGTGATTGATTGATCATGTATGGTTTATTAGTATCCATAGTTATGAACTCAAAATTAGATAAGATGGATTGATGTAGTTACCTCATCCCAAGACTTTCCAATGGCAAGACGGGGGTAAAGAGGCGCCTTTGGATTCGCAAACGCGATTCTTTTTGAGACAGCTACTAGCTTTGGCTACAAAATTCAAACAAACAAAAAAGATGATCAAGTAACTTTAGACATGGCTTTGGGGTAGAAAATCAAAATGAATAATACCATTGCTTCACTTAGTAGGTCCACTGCCTCTGAGTACAATAATAACGATTTTCTAGATGACTTACATTTTTTAGTCCACCTGAAAATAAACCAAAGGCAATATCATAGCGTTGATTGATCAGTCTGAAGCGTAGAGAACCTATCCCATTGCTTGGGTATAGTGGAGTAGAGTAATTTGCAAACTTGTACTGAAAATACATGAATCAACATAGTCCGATTAGTGCACCAGTCAAACTATCGTATAAGATCATCTTTTTGTTTTTATCCAATACCTTGATTGGGGCAGAAACTAGCAATGGAGTGAGGTACTCAGGTTTGCCGAAGGTGGGTTCATATATGGAAGCACTGCAAAATGAACAAGTTAAATAACCAGGAAAAAAAAAGGAAATTAAAGAAAAGGAAAGGTAGAGAAGGGATGATTACTTGAACTTGGCTGGAGAGAAAACTGCCACCCAATCATCTACAGATGGATTGGGGTGCCGAAAATCAACAGTCACCCATTCAGTACTTTCTCCCTGTAAATCCAACAATAATGTCACTTTCAAATCTCAAATAAAACCATAATCCCTTTGGAATTTTTTTTAAAGAGGATGATGCCTCCAGTCAGGGCCTTAGTTCCGCCACAAATGATGTTATATGTGGCACTTATCATCCGCTACAATTGAGTCATTTTTTGTGGTGAACGGGACTAAGTCCTGACACCCGTGGCTCAAAGACCACAGGCATCACCTGTGGTAATGATACAAACGATCCTCTAGCAAGGGGGTCACCTTTGAGTTATTCATAATACATTGGATAATATGACCAAATCTACATACTGCAACAATATCTTTTCGCCCCCCAGGCAGCAAGCCAGGCAGATTTTCTCAGGCTGTCTAGAATTTCTCTTTGTAATTTGGCATTTTAACACCAATTTTCAGTTTATATATTAGATAGATGCATGCATGATGTTATTATACCTTGAGACCAAGAACACAAGGGCTTGCAGAAATCGACGCCTGACGATGAAGGGCAACCTGAGCTTTGTGCATTGCAATGGTGGACAAAGGTTGCACTCCTATGAGTGGATCATGGGAAGCACTTCTCCTTGCTAAACCCAACACACACAACACCAAAACCATCAACCATTTGCACCTCACCATCCTCCTTCAACACAACTACCACTAAAACTCACTCACTAAAGAAGAGAAGAAAACCAGGCAAGTGATGAGGTCTATAAAATTAGGATCTACTTATAGACTCTCTTTAAAGGCTTCGATTATTTTACAATGGGGATACCTGCATGAATCACGTTTTTGATAGGGAGATATAACTATTGAGCATATCCAAAAAATCATACCTACTACTATTGATCTGACTATTTTGGATAAGATGAGGTACCCTAATACTATTGAGTATATCAAAAAAATCATACCTAGTATTATTGATCTGACTATTCATTACAATCTAATAAAGACCTAATAGATATTAGGTAAAGGTCTGGTTTATAGATGTGGAGATTAAATAGACAAGAACTATGGTGTGTGATTCAACATTCTCAAAGTAATTGATATTCATGTCCATGAGATCATATTCATTTCATTATTTGAAAAGTCCGTTTTTTTTCATGATTATTATATGTGAAATGTTTGTCTTTCCATAATTTATTATCTTTCTCATATATAAACTGAGTGATAACTAACCAATCTCAAAGTGATTCATTTCTGAGTGATAAGAGAGATTTGTAGTCGAAGCGTTCAATTCAAAGGTTATCTAGTCGTATCTTTGCTAAGAAAAATAAAGTTATGTTGATAAGGCCATGCACACACGCACACACACTTCAAGTTGGGAATAATTGATAAAATTTATTTAACCTTTGGGTATTATTAAATCATTGTAGACTCTTTGATATATTATTTTGACAATATTAGTTGTTTTCTAGAAATTTTGGCAATTAGATTATTCCTTCGAGGATAATAGATAGAGTGATCAAGTTACCATATTTTGAAAATTTATTGAGTCATAATGTTTGTGGGTAACATTTCTGGAAACCCTCACAAGACTATAACTCGTCCACTAGAGGTAATATAGGGGTTTAAAGCCTTGTTGCACGTTTAAGGTAAGTGCAACCGATGATTCCTGCGAAAGTGAATTAGAATTTTTATTTTTATTGTTTTGCTCGAGGACTAGCAAAATATAGGTTTGGGGGTATTTGATATTAACGTAATTGTTACATAATATATCATTTAATTTATATATGTTAGTGTTTCGATTATTATAGTTTATTCTTATTAATTCGTTTTCATGTCTTTGTAGGAATTTGAGCGTGAACGATGAAATCGCATTAAGGCGACAATTTAAGGAATGGTCAATTGGTCGATTCTAGCGGTGGTACAAAGTAGAGGATCGCATATCTAAACCTAACCCAAATAAACCTAGATCCACCTAATTTAACCTAAACCCAAACTAAAAAAAAACTAATATAAAAACCCAAGCCCAAGGAAATAAGAGAACCATATTTAGGTCTTCCCTATTTGGGAGAAAAATGGGGCTTCTTCTACGTTCTTTCTCCTCTCTTTTTGGGCAGCCACCTCCCTTGGACGTTCTTCTTCTCCCCTCATCTCTTTTTCAGCGACCACGCCAATCCACCCTGCCAGCGATCCTCGCTCGATAGGAGGACCGGCAGCGATCATCCCGCCATCACCACCATCTCACTGTCACCCTGCCGCCATCTCTCACACACAAAACCAACATCACGTCCTCACCTCCCTGTTCCTCGCAAACAACCACGCACACCACTCCATCACCTCATCCCTTGTTCCACTCTCCCAACAGTTGAATCCTTCCTATTTCCCTTTCTCTTTCTCATTGTTTCTCTCTCTCACGACCACCGTCACAAGCCACGCAACACAACCGCCGCCCCTGTTCCACCTCGCGACAGAGCTCCACCGCCCTGTCTCCCTCCTCCATTCTCTCCCTATTCATTTTCGATCTCTCTTTGTTCATCCATCTCTCGGCCCTCTCTCTCTCTTGCAAGGACTGGAGCTCGTCGGAGGAACAAAGCTCGCAAGCAGTAGCAGAAACAGGGAGCGCCTCCCTATTTCACCACCCATGTTCCTCTTCTTCCTTCGCGTATTTTTCTCTTTCGTTGTTTCCTCACCCTCTCTTTGTCTTCTTGTAGGTATCGGAGCCGGTCGAGATAATAGGACGCTCGACTCCTTGCGAATTTTTGGCTCCACTAGTTCCTATTTTTTCATTTGTTTCCATCGCTTTTTTTGCAACCGAAACATACATTTGCTTATTCGCATTTTGATCTTGCTTATCCTCAACCTGATTTTGTTTTTGCTTGGCCTTGTTTAGCGACTTGTTTTCTTTGTAGGTTTCTCCATCAAACTTAGATTGTTTTATCTTCCTACCAATCAATTTTCTACAATAGTCTTTCTCATGCTCAATTAGGGAGCAATGATCGCAATATTTGAATCCTGGATACTCCAGTTTCTGCCAATGTCCCCCATATTTTGGACTCTCAAGCCAAAATCTATGTGGGAGAGGTTTAGTGACATTCATCTCAACGCACATACGTGCAACCTTTGGGCGGGCAAAGAATCTAGTTTCATCATCTATCCACAGGAAACTACCAAAGGAATCTCCAATCGCCTTCATGATGGCGGGGAGAAAGAAAGCGAAAGGAAGGTTAGGAAGTTCAATCCATAATGGTACCAACTCCGGATCCGCCCGTAGGCTAAAACCAGGATGCCAACGAAATTTTTTTTATATCTAACTCCCCGAATCGTATATGAATCCTTTGATAAAACTTTCTTCACTCCATCTTCAGATTGTAAATAAACCACTACATGTCTTGGATCAATAAAACCCATAATAAATTCCCCGGATATTCCCCAAAATCTATGAATGAAATCCCTTATCGAATCTAGAGACGGCCTAAAGCTTGAAAACTTTAAAACTACAACATGATTAGAAACATGTGACTCACCTCTTGACACATCTGAATCGGATAATCTCAAGGTCGGACATCCTTCTTTTCGAAACGTCGTTGAATCCGTTGGTTTATCCTCAAGATCGTCCTTCATTGTCTTCCCTAGAACCTGTGCACACGTACATGTATTGGAGCTGTCTTCCTTCTTGCCAACCGCAGGGAAATCCCCATTGGTTGGCTGTGTTGTAGCCATGAACCCTAGCCGCCCCTAAAGTTGAATGGATGAGATGAAGCCCCACTATCTTGGAACGGCTGAGATTAATTAATCCAACCCGCAATTAAAAATTCCAGTGTTGCCCCTGGAATCGCCTCAAAGCATTCTTTCCAACCCGCAATTAAATTTTTCCTATGATTAGGAATATGCTTAAGCCATGCCTGTGGTTGGACGAAAATATTTCGCTATAAGAGTAAGAATGGCCTTAAAAACAAAATGAGAAAATATATATTCATTCATTTCAAATTTTTGAAATTAGAAGTAATTTTCCTATATTTTGGAGCTTTTATTAAAAACATCCAAGAAGTAACTCAAACAAGCTTTAATGTTTTAAATGTAAAGTTAATATCTAAAGTACTTAGCTTTTGATATTTGAAATCTAATTGATGTGTTTAAATTCGTCCTCGTTGATTTTGACATGCAAAACGAACGGAGGTGAACCAAGGATAATTAAATAAAGGGAAATTCTAAATGTCGAGGGAAAGAGCGAGGAAACCAGCGAGGTAAACGAGGTGGCGGGGGGTGAACCGTTCACCCCCCTCGAGATGTTTTTTGCGCGCGCATCTCGAGGGGGATGAATGGGTCACCCCCCGCCACCTCGTTTACCTCGCTGGTTTCCTCGCCCTTTCCCTCGACACATAGAATCGCTCTTAAATAAAAAAATGAGAATTATATTTAAATAATTTTTAAAACAAATTTCAAACTCTAATAGATATAAATTAATGAATGTTAAATATAAAAACCCTAAAAAATAGCCATGAAGATGCTGGTCATTATAAGGAAAACGGATAGATCTGTCATTTTCAAAAGATAACTTACACAGAAATTCTAAATGGCTTGGAAAATCCAGCGAGGTTGACTGCCTGGGAGGGTGCATTTACACTCTTGCCCCTCCCTCTTTAACAACTTTTTAAAAAAGTATTTAAAAAAGAGGGGGCAAAAGTGTAAATTCACCCCCTCCCAGGCAGCAGCCTCGCTGGTTTCCCAGTCCAGCTAGAAAAGCTCTTACATGTACACATCGGATTCCTTGCTTTTCGCAGCGCGAAAACGGGTTCCCTCGTCACTTAATTAGAATTTTCCCTAAAGATAATATACATTTTTGACATTTATCGAGAAATCGGATTCCTTGTGTTCCAGCAAACTTTAAGAGCACATGTTATGCATGAGAAACCAGAGCGCATCATCACCTGACAACATGTCATTATTTCCAGCAAAAAAAGCATACTATAAACAGGGACATGAACTGGCCAAGCACGTGTGACTGGACCCCTTTGCCTACCCTAGAAAAAGCCAAGCATAAGAGAACCGGTTTGGGTATTTAAGATCCATATACTGAGATTATGTGATTTGTATAGCAAGCAGGTCTTCTTATTAGAGTCATTATATCATTCTTACTAAAATTTAATGAGGGTATTTTTCAAGGAAGCATGAATTATTCGAAAATTTGTCGTATTTCGTGTTCGATACATATTCAACACTTATATTCGTTTACATGCATTGGATACACCTTTGATACACTCGAAACTTAGTCAGAACACAGTTAAAATTCGAATTATCAACATTGTTTTATTTTTACTTTTAGATGTTTGCAAATAATCACATAATTTAATAGTTGTTAATCCATCTGAAGTGAATAACTCTTTCGATTATGATTAAAGACAAATAAAGAAATTCACTAAAGCATAGAGGTAGTTTATACTTCTTTTTAATCTTGTTTCTTATGTTTCTTCTCTCATTTGCATATTCTCTCCTCTACTTTATTTTTCTTGCAACAGTGTTATTTTCTTCGAGACACTCTAGAATGACACTTTATTAAATTATTGTTTATAGTTATATGACTTATTAAAAAAATAGTAAAACATGTCCCCGTATCCTAATTTTTTGAAAATTGTGGAATCAGCGTGTCATGTCCGTGTCCGACAAGACGCGTGTGTCCATGCATCCTAGATATTTTCAATAGGCAAGTCGTTTCTCGCTCTGGTGCATGTTTCAAAAATGTTTTTGAGTCCAATGTGATAAGAAAAAATATCACTACATCAAATTGGCACTTTTGTAACAATCCTTAAAACAATAACACTTTGAACTATAACAATCCATAAAATAATTTTACACATTTTCACAACAAAGTGATACAATAATTGTATCACCATGAATAGTATGGTTCTACAAGTGATATTATTCACGGTGATCTAATTTATTGTATCACTTTTTTTTTGTAATTATTTTTAATTTAGTTTTGACGTGAAATTGTTTGATGGATTGTTACAGTTCAAAAGTGTTATTGTTTTGGGAGTTGTTACAAATATGTCAATTTGGTGTAGTTATGTTTGGTTGTTATTTGGGCGAATTTCTCTCACTATTTGTAAGGCTGTAGTGCGTGCATATATAGTGTCTTAGGAACATATTTCTTCGCAGCTTCAAATGAAAACCCAAAAACAGAACTAGAACGAGGTGCTCTCCCTTTCTTCGTAAGGATTTTCACATTTACGAATTATTACATTAATGTAGGAAAAGCTGTCATGCTATAGATGAAACATGGCTAAATATTTTCAATTTCTCATTTATTTTGCCATGTTCAACAGAGTTACAAAAGTACAACACAAAAGCAGAACAAAAT